>CM018081.1:29917608-30000000 GCA_008658365.1 Alca torda | reverse complement strand
TAGGTATGAGGAGCAGCCGTGTGTAGGCGGTGGGTGACTCACATCGATCCCCTTGCTGCCCGCCACCACGGCCACCATCTGGAAGGCGGCATGGGCCGGGGCGGTGTACCCAAGGGCAGGACCTGCTGTGACCCCCGAAAGGCTCTACCTTCCATCTGATCAAGGAATTAGGGGCCCCGGGAACCCTTGGGATCCCTGTGCCAGGGACGTCGGGGACACAGACAGCCCCTGGCGCAAGGCGAGGAGTTGCCAA
This sequence comes from Alca torda, assembly GCA_008658365.1. NCBI lineage: Eukaryota > Metazoa > Chordata > Aves > Charadriiformes > Alcidae > Alca > Alca torda. The sequence continues at coordinate 29,999,747 of CM018081.1, read as the reverse complement.
AGCCCGGTTGCCCCACGGGCTGACCCCACTCAGGGCTGCTGCCAAGGGCGCTCGGTACCCGGGGACTGGGGGCTACCCCGTAGCTCCCCGCGAAGCGGAGCCGGAGCTGCTGCAGGGGCACCCGCGGAGCCAAGCCCAGCCCGGCCCCTCCGCGCCCTCCCCCCGGCTCCAACCGCCCCCAGCCCCCGCCCCCAGCCCCAGCCCGCCCCGACCCTCCCCACTCCCGCCCGGGACCCCCAGCCGCCCCGGCGACGGCTCCGCCCGCCCCTACCTCTCGGCAGCTCGCTGAGGTCGTCCCCCGAGGCGGCTCCGCCGCCCTCCTTGTCCGGGCTGCCGCCGAGCAGCGGGGCCGTGGCCAGGACCGGCGCCCCGCCGCCGCCCTTGTGCAGCACCTCGTTGTGCAGCTCGTCGCGGCCCAGCCCGCCCGCCGCCGCCGAGCACACTGCGGGGGGTGGGAGGGAGAACGGTCAGGCTCACCCTGCCCGGGACCCTCCACGCGTGACCGGCACAGGGGCCAATTTTCACGTTTGCCTCCACCCGTGCCCAGGACCTCCCACCCGGGACCGTGCTACCCGTGCGCGGTACCCTCCGCCTGGGACCGGGGACGTGGCCACATTGCCCGTGCCCCCACACTCGGGACCGGGACTGCGCCCGCGTTGCTCCGGATCACACATACACACGTGTTCGGGACCCCCCACGCGTGGCCGGTGCTGCGGACGCGTTTCCCAGGACCAGGACCGGGGACGCGTCGCCCCCGCCCGGGACCCTCCCCACGCGTGTCCGCACCTGCCGCCAGCAGCGCGTGGATCAGCACCGCCCGCCCGTCCATGACCCGGGGCGCTCCTGCTCCTGCTCCTGCTCCTGCTCCTGCTCCTGCTCCTGCTCCTGCTCCTGCTCCTGCTCCTGCTCCTGCTCCTGCTCCTGCTCCTGCTCCTGCTCCTGCTCCTGCTCCGCTCGGCCCCGCACCAGCAGCCGCTCTCCGGCAGCGCGGTCCCGCGGCGGATAGAAGGCGGCGGGGCGGGGCGGGGCGGGGCTGTCCGGCCGTCCCGCCCCCGGGAAGGGCTTCCCCGGCCGCCGCGGGGGGATCCCGCCGGCCGGAGCCCTCCGGGGCGGCGGGGAGCCGGGGGCTGGGGGGGAGACACCCCCAGCTCCGGCGCTGCCTGGGATGGGGGGGCTCATCAGTCACCGCCGCAGCGGTACCCCCTGTCCCCAGCGGTAGCCCCTGTCCCCAGCCCGCGGCATCCGGCGCCGTGGGGCTGGGCTGTCCGGTGGTGGGGAGCCCAGGGTAGCTGATGATCCCTTTGGGGCTGCGCTGAAGCTGTGGTGGGTGGGAGATGGCTGACGGAAAGCAGAAGGGAAACTATAGCCTGGTCCCGGGCAGGGGAGAAGAGGGGGGATCCCGGTGTGCGCCGTGGCACACTGCCGCAGGGCTGGTGGGACTAGTGCCAGGGGTGGCCTGGCAGGATTCGGGAGGACAAGCACACCTCACAAAAACAGTGTCAGTCAAGAGGCAGGACCCCATGGTTCAGAGCTAAAACCTCCTCCTGGCCTTGGTGATGGGGTGGCACCCTGATAGGGGACAGACTTCCATCCATGTGCCACCCTGTACTGGCAATGGGAGAAGGGTGGTGGTGGCAGCATGAGATAGTGGCAGAGACTCTTTTTGTCCGTGAGGCCACCTTTGTGCTCCGATGGAGAGCCTGACTGGTTCAGTCACAGCTTCATCTCGCAATCCCCTCCTTGTTAGCCACTGTCCTTGTCTCTGCCGTCCCATCCCATGGCTGTTGTGTTTGGGGCTGCCAGCACTTCTCTGTCCCCTTCACCGTGCTGGCAACCGCTTGTTGTGTTTGGCCTTGTCCTCAGCCCAGGTGATGGCTCAGAAAACGCTGCTGACGTCAGCACCAGGGGCATGCAGAGTCTTGTCCCAGCTCATGTTCAGGTCGGCTGCAGCCCCTTGCTGGTTCCTCAAGGTTCCAAGCCCCCAGCCCTGCTGCCGGTTTGGGTTCAGCAAAGCATGATTAAGTATTCCTGCCATTGTTGTCAGTGTCTCCAAGGAATACTGTTGGATTTGGCACCCCCCCCCTGCTCACGCCCTCCTTCTTGCTCAGACTTGACTTTTGCAATTGTTTGTTGGATGTTTTTCCTTCCGCCTCGTCCAGCCATCAGCCTGAAAGACTTTGGCAGCAGAGCGAGGTGGGTCAGTGATGGCCCAGCTGAGGGTCTGCATCCCTGGGGAGCCCCGTGCAATGGCTCCTCATGTATGTCACTGCATGGGGATGGGATTTTCCCCCCTGCCATTTCCCTGCCATGTCCCCAAGGCCGGGTGTGCGCAGGCAGTGTTTGCTGGCTGACCTGGCACCTTGGAAGAGGGAGGCACCAGCTCACGTCAGCTGCCACGGAGGCTGTTGGCACAGAGGGCTGGCAGCGGGCAAGGGGGGGAGTTGCAGGCTGCGGTTCCCGTCTGCCTCCTGCTGCCTGCCTCCCTGCCTCTGCCTTCCTGCCTTCTACTGCCTGCCACGGCCTCTCTTGCCTCTGCCTCCCTCTGCCTCTGCCTCTGCAGCCTTCCCCTGCCTGCAGCCACCCCCAGCCTCCCCACCTGCACCCTGCTCCCAGCCATACACACCCTGTGCCAGGGGCCGTGCTTGGGCAGCCCTTACAGGAGAGGGAGGTGGACCCCCGGAATGTTTGGGTGCCCTGGGACCTCCCTGGCTTTCCTCATCCATTGGGCCTGCTGCCAAGGGTCTCCCCGCAGTCCCCACCCTGGCCAAGGGCATCCCCCCCCCACCACAGCACCCACCTTGGGCACACACTGGTATCACAGAGCGAGCGCTTAGCAGGCATGGTGAGAAGGGCTGGGGGGCGAGGGAGAGGCAGGTGCCAGGATCCAGCCCCGTGGGCAGCATTGGTCCCCCAGGAGGGTGGCCCTGGGGAGCACTGCAATGACATTTTGGGGACAGGAGGATGGGGCACAGGGCAGGGCAGGGGCACAGGGCAGCCCACTAAGGCCACCCGCAAGTCCCCAGGCCTCCACATGGGAAAGGGGGCCTGTGGTGGTAGGACCTGTGGCGGTAGGACCTGTGGCAGTGCTGAAGCTGGAGGAGGGCACGCATGGCAGAGCCAGGGGAGAGCTGGCCAGATAGGTGACCCCTGCCACTGTCTGAACCCCTGTGCCATATGATCCCCTGCCATGCCATGTTATCCCCCCACACACCATGTGAACCCCCCCCATGCTGTGTGACCCCCACAAACACCGTGGACACCCATCATGCTGCAGGACCCTCCCCCATGTGACCACCCGCCACGCCATGGACCCCCATTGTGCTGTGTGAATCCCCATCATGGTGTGTGAAGCCCCATCACTCCATGTGACCCCCATCACACTGTATGAACCTGTAGGCTTTATGCCCCCTGCTATGCTGTGCGACTCCCCCCATGCCTGTGACCCCCACGCACACCATGCAATCCCTCAAGCCACGTGACCCCTCCACACCGTGTGCCTCCCCCAGCGTGCAGCCCCCCTGCTCAGGGCAGGCTCCCTCCCTCCTGCATCCATGGGGGAATCACAGCCTAGCGAAGCAGGACCCAGGCATTGACCCTGGCCCCGACTCCTCCCTGAGCTGCCCCCACCACCACGACCCTGTCCCACCCCACACCTCTCCTGGAGGAGCTGCGGAGTCTCCAAGGAGCCAGGGGTGGCCTAAGCCGAACCCTGTGCAGTACAGCTGGGGATGCATCTGCACCCAGGGTGCACTGGCGTGGCTTTGCCCCTGCCATGCTGCAGGCTGCTGCCTTCACCCCTGCGCTAAAGGGGGGCAGGAGGAGGCCGGCCCTGTTGGGCAGCTGTTGGCTGGAGTGAAGCTGGTTGTGGGGCTGGAAGGAGCCCCAGGACTCAGCTGTAGGGTGGGGGATGGGGATGGGTGTGGGAGGTTTGGTTGTACTTTGGGATGGTGGGGATGGTGGGGAGGGCTGTCACTGCTGCCTCCCCCAGGGCCAGATCCAGCACCAGCAATTCCTCAGCCTCAGCTCCTGGCCCATCCGCTGCAGGGCAGGTACAAGCACCCCAGGGATCAGCGTGTGCCCACCCGTGCTCCCCTGAAATGTGACTTCAGCTGTGGTAGCACCTGGGCCTGCACCGGGCTGCTCCTGAGGCTAAACCCTGCCTGGGGCCAGTGAGTTCCAGCATAACCCGCCTGTGCTGGCCGGGTGTTTGTGTTGCCTGCCGCCGTGTTTGCATTGCACACAGCCTGGCTGTTTGCACGGAGCCAAGCCCGGTGACGGCGGTGGCGAGCATGCCGCGGGCAGAGCAAGTGCTGGGTGCTGCTCTCCACCGGCAGCACCATGCTGGCCGTGCCATGTCCCTGTGCCTGGCACAGTGATGTGGCTGTGCCCGCATCCTTCTGCCCTGCACAGACTGCAACATCCGCTCGCCCACCGCAGCCCACACAGACACCCTACGCACACAGGGATGGCCGCAGCCCTGACATGCTCCTGGGCCTTGCCGTGAGCCCTGCCACCAGCAGTCCCCTCTTGCCCCACTCTGGATTTCCTCAGCAGTGACACATCCTTCCCCAGCGCACGTCCCCACATCCCCTTTCCCAGGAAGAGCTGCCACAGGGCCATGCCATGGGCGCAGGCACCCTGGCGCAGGCACCGATGCTGCCACTGGCTGTCCAGGGTTGGCCTTGCCATGCCCTCACCAAAGCCTCGTGTGGTGCAGGAGGGCTTGGGGACACACTGCTCCCCCAAGAGCAGCAGTGCAGCTTTGTCCACGTGGGTCACTAGAAGTAGGCAGGGGGTCCCCCGGTTTCTGGCCCGGGTGGGTGGCCGGGGTGGTAGGAGCCAGCCGTGCTGGGACCTGCGGGGCTGGACCCAGTGTTTTGAGACCGTTGTTTTGGGCTCAGCTCCTGTGTATTGGTTTGTGGCCAGTTTAAACTGGTTCACAGCTTTTATAAGGTGTGGGACGAGTAGGATCCTGTGAATGCCAGCAGCTCCAGAGGCGAGCCCATGCCTGTGGGTGCCAGTGCTGGTAGCCATGCGAGCCCACATGCCCAGAGTGGCTGGCACAGCTCTCTGGGAGGCAGACGCCTGCTCACAGCCCAGATCAGAGGGGAGCAACCCTGAATCTCCCTACCAAGCTTTTGGCTACAGCATCTTCCCCTCCAGCATGGCCCCAGCAGCCAAGAGAGCCGGTGTTGCCCAGCAGCGGGAGGACTGGGGGGACACCAACTGCCCACTGCTCTTCGTTCAGCTCAACCAGCTCCTCAGCACCCCGGCAGGGCTGGAGTGGAGAGAGATGGCCAGGTAGGCACACCTGCAATGGCCACGCTGCCTGGCTATGCTTTTGGAAGCCCAGCCTTCGAAAGCCCAACTCTGATGGAGCCCATGGCACCTCCCAAGGCTGGTGGTTCCTCAACCTTGGCCCCAAAGCAGGGCTGCTCATTGCCCTCTGCCCCCACCGGTGCTTGCTTCTGCTGGCTTAGGGTGACTCGTTTCATGGGAGAGAATAGGGTGTCAGGCAGGGTGCAGGCAGTGACCCTGCATGGGCACAGTGGCCTTGCTTCTGCTCCTGCCCTTGCTGCCTCTCCAAGGTTCCAGCAGCTGAGCCGGGGCTGGGACAGTGTGTTGATGCTCCCTGGATCCGGCTGCCCAGCACAGCTCCGGAGGTGACTTGGGGGTTAGGCCAGGGCAGGGAACGATGGCTGGGCCCAACAGAGAGGAGCTGGGGCTGGTGTGGGTCAGGACTGTGGCTGGGCCCCGCACCCCACACCACCCCTCCGCAGCTCAGCAGGGGCACAGAGACATGGGCCGTGGGGGTCCAGACACAGTGATGGGTCTGCCCTGGGGGTTGGATGGTCCAGGGGAGGCAAAACCACTGGGCTGTGGCTGTGATGGCTCTCCCCAGCACCCAGATATCTTCTCCCTGACATGGCTGCCCATCGGCATGACAGTGCTCTGCTGGGGCACACTCTCCCCGTGCAGCACGCCGAGCCACCCCACAGCAGCACGCCCACCCATGGAGACAAAGGGAAGCTCTGTTTGCGCCCGGCATTAAAATATTTGGCATGGCCAGAGTGTGGCAAACAGCTCAAGACACTTCTGTTCTGACTCAAGAAAGCGCTGCTAACAGCAGGGTAACCCCCAGTCCCAGCACAGCCTGGGGACGGGGGGGTTGGGAGCAGCCCTGCGGGGAAGGACTGGGGGTACTGGTGGGTGGCAGGTGGGACATGAGCCCACACCATGCGCTCACAGCCCAGAAAGCCAGTGTCTTCTGGGCTGCATCACTGTCAGCGTGGCCAGCAGGTCGAGGAAGGGATGCTCCCTCTCTGCTCCGCTCCGGTGAGACCCCCTAGGGCGCTGCGTCCAGCTCTGGGGTCCCCAGCACAAGACGGACATGGACCTGTGAGAGTCGGGGCAGAGGAGGGCCACTAACATGGTCCAAGGGCTGGGACAGCTCTGCCATGGAGAGAGGATGAGAGAGTTGGGGGAGTTCAGCCTGGAGAAGAGAAGGCTCTGGGGAGACATTAGAGCCCCTTCCAGTCTCTAAAGGGGGCTTCTAAGAAAGATGAGAAGTACTTTGTACCAGGGCCTGTAGTGACAGGACAAGGGGCAATGTCGTCAAACTGCAAGAGGGCAGGGTTATGTTGGACATAGAGAAGAAATGTTTTACAGTGAGGGTGGTGAGACACAGGAACAGGTTGTCCAGAGGAGCTGTGGATGTCCCATCCTTGGAAGGGTTCAAGGTCAGGTTGGACAGGGCTTTGAATAACCTGGTCTAGCAGAAGACATGCATTCGCATGGCAGGGGGGTGGCACTGGGTGGTCTGTGACGGTCCCTTCCAGCCCAAACCATTCTGTGCTCCCATGACTAGTGAAATCCCCCTGATTAGGAGATCAGAGCGAGGTGTGGGTCAGCAGGAATGGGGACGTGACCGCTGAGGCTTCCCACCCGCTGCTGCTCTGCAAGCCCACTGCAGCCCCCTCTGAGCCCCCCAAACTCCTCCTTGCCTGTGCCAGCCCCATGCCAAGCTGAGTTTGACCCAAGCTCCAGCTGCCGCTGCCTGGCATGGGACCACCCTGTCACTGACCCCGCATGTCTCCCCGGGCAGGTGGATAAAATTCGAGGAGAAGGTGGAGGACGGTGGGGTGCGCTGGAGCGCACCCCATGTCCCAGCCCTGCCCCTGCACAGCCTCTTCCAGCTGAGGACGTGCCTGCAGAAGGGGACAATGCTCCTCGATTTGGATGCCCTCAGTTTCAAGGAAATAATCGGTATGTGGGGAATGCAAAGGTCACCTCCTGGGGTGGGATTGTCACCACAGAGGGTGTCCTGGGTGCCTGGGGTGGCTGTCTGCTGCTCCAGCAAAGTGGGCTTTTCCCTGGGCAGCCCTCCACCAGCCAGTGAACCAGGGGGACTCAGCGCTGTCCCATCCCTTTTGCAGACAGGGCACTTTCCGAGCAGCCCGAGGAAGCAGAGCTACGGCCCGAGCTGAGGGGACACCTGGCAGCCCTCCTGCTCTGCCAGCCACGGCACCAGACCACCAAATCCCTGCTGCGGCTCCTTGCTGAGCTCGCCCTCTCTCCCTGCCAAGGTAGGCACAGCACCCAGCCATGGGTGGTGACATGGCTGTCCCTCCCAGCATCCCTCCGCTGCCACCAGCCTGCTGTTCTGCTCGCTCGCATACGTATTTTGCTGCTTGCTCCCTTTCTTTGCAGGGAAGGACAAAAGCTGGACTGAGCCTGGGGCCCAGGTCTCCGAAACACCTGTTAAGGAGCAGGTAAGGTGGGATGGAGCTGGGCTGGGAGCAACTGCTGCATCCCGAGTGCCCAACCACTGCATCCCTTTCCTTGCAGCTGAGAAACCAATTTAAGAAGAAGGTGCCACCAGGGACTGAAGCAGCCCATGTTGCAGTTGGTGAAGTTGAATTCCTGGAGAAGCCCTTCACTGCCTTCATCCGCCTCAAGCGAGGGGTGGCCCTTGGCTCGCTGGCTGAAGTCGCCCTCCCCAGCAGGTAAACAGAGCACAGCTGATGGCCCTGTGCCCACTTCTGTCCCTGTCTCCCTGCTCCCCCCCTCCGCCAACAGGGCAAGGCTTTGCTTGGCGAAAGCAAAGGGTATGGTACCCAATGCCACATACAGTCCCAGAACCCTAGCTCCCTGCTTTGTCTCCTGCTTCTCCCAGCTCCTTAGAAGCATCTTGCGACAGGCTGAGAGTGCAGCATCTATTGGGCAGCCTGAAGGGGACATCCCCTGGGTTATCCCCACCTGGACTGTGCATTCGCTCTCCTACTTAGGAGGGTCTGGATGCTCTCCACTTACCGACCGGGAGCACTGGAGCTCGTGGCTGGGAAGGAACGCAGGTTTTCAGGAACCTCTTGCCCTCCTGCTGCCCACAATGCTCTCCTGAGCGGTGGAGTGGCTCTTGCGGCACTGTTGGCATAGAGGGAAAGGAGCAGGGCAGGAGGTGTTTCTCCACGGTTGAGGAGCGCATCCTCTGAAGATGTAAGGGGAAATGGTCAGTGTACCCCTTGAGGTGGGGACTTCCTTAGGGAGCATTGGAGGAGGCAGGCGAGGATCAGGAGGGACATTGCCACCTCCTGGTCACTCTGCCCAGAGCATCCGTCCTCCAGGAGCTGGGTGGAGCAGGACATCCGTCCACCTCCTGCTCTCTCCTCAGTGGGAGATGGGTGGCAGGTTCCCAGGGAGCCTATGCAAGTCTCGAGGGGCTCACAACAATCCTGTGCCCTGTTATTTTCCTTCCCCAAACAGGAGGGGAAGGACAGCTTGTCCCTACCCGTCCCTTTGTCTGTAGTGCAATCCCCTTTGCTGGCTGCCCCAGGCTGTCCCGTGGGCGCAGCCACCATCTCGGGGCTGTCTCCCACCTGGCTCCATCTCTAGGATCTTAAGGTTTGCCCATTGCCTTGATGAAGATGCCTGGGTGAAAGCAATCATAGGTTGCTACTGTCACCTCCTGACCCCTTGGAGCAGGCTCCAGGTGGTCTCCAGCTCTGATGTCCAATGTCAGGGCTGTAGCAGGTTCTGTTGAGCCCTTCAGTCCTGCTGTTCCCTACCCTGTCTCTGGATGTTTGCTTGGGATACAATCACTGGAACTGCTCCGCAGCCTCTGGATACCAGGTCTGTAACTGTTTTTGCCAGTTTTGAAAAGGGTGGAGGTCTTGGCTAAATATTTGGATGTGCAGTCCATCTGGAGACCTTATTATTTTGCAGCACCCTCTGAGGTGTGGGATTTTAGACATATTTCTTCAAGGACACTGAGCTCTTTCCTATCGAACCTGCTGCCTGTGCAGCTGGCAAGCTCTCCTTCCCAAGAGCTAACGCTTCTGCATCCTGCCTGCCAGCAACACCCCCATGAGCATGACCCCACAGACAGCCCCAGTCAAGACCCTGACCCCACAGACACCTCCAGCTTAGACCATCACCCCACAGACATTACCAGCCAAGGATGTCTCCTTCTCTGCCCCAAAGACCTGACCCCCATCCTCCCCATCCCATGTTTCTGCAGACCCTGTGATCCAGCCAGGGTCCTGGTGTCTCCCATGGGGTTTCCATAGGAGTGGAAGCAAACACGGGAATGGAAGCAAACACGGGTCCCTCCGACCCCCTGCTTAGGGTGGCCAACATTTAGGGTGGCAGCAGCCCGCCAAGACGGCCCAGCTGCTGTCCCCAGATCCCTGCAGCACCATGGTCTCCCCTGGGAGAAGCAACCCCAGCGAGGAGAGAGCTGCTCAGGAGATGCGCTGTCTCGCCCTCAGGTTTCTCTTCATCCTGTTGGGTCCCCAAGACAAAATGAAAGCCTACCATGAGGTTGGCAGGGCCATGGCCACGCTGCTGACGGATGAGGTGAGCCTGGTGCAGCACCCATGGGTGGGATGGGCCTGGGATGAGGCCTAGGCTGAGGACACCGAGGCTCCTCTCCTCTGCAGGCTGCAACACAGGAGGCAGAGGATGGGTCGAGCTGATGGCCTCCCTTCCCAGGACAAAAAAACAAAGTTTTGGGGTGGGTCTATAGGATGCACCCATTTCACTGAAATGGATGGGTGCCTTTCTCGGTGGTGGTTACAGGCTGGGAGGAAAGCTCCAAGGGGCTGAAGACAGGGATGTGGTGGCTAAACCATGGCATCTCCCCACAGCTCTTCCAAAGGGTTGCCTGGCAGGCTGAGCACCGAGAGGACATCATTGCAGGGATGGAGGCATTCCTGGATGAGCTGACCGTGCTTCCTCCTGGGAAATGGGACCCCAGTGCCCGAATTCCTCCGCAGAGCCTTCTGCCGTCTCCGCACAGGAGGTAGGCTGGAGGGAGGGCACCCACAGCCTCTGCCAGCCCCTCTGCAGGGTTCCATTGTGACTGTGGAGACTGTGACATTGAAATGTCCATCTCCATGGGGGATGAAGCCATGCAGGAGCCAACCTTTGCCAGTGGGATCCTCCCAGCCAAGCCCCTCTGCAGCTCTGGACAACAACCACAGCTCTGGTCCGCACTGTTGTTAGTCCTGCTGTCCCCACTTGGCAGGGGATGGCAAAACCACCCCACATGCCGTCCAGGGAACACTGGGTTTCAGCACTCAGATGTGAAACTTATCCTCTGAGCAGGACACCTCTGGCTCTTCCTGACTCTTCCACCAAAACTGGTCCTGCTAGGGCTGGCTCCATGGCTTGCTGGTTGGTTGATCATGGTTGGGTTGGAAGCGACCTTTGAGGATCATCTAGTCCAGCTCCCTCATGTCTCCTCCTCCTGATCTTTCTCCCCCTCCTCATTATCAGGGATACACGATGTTAGGGGTGCAGCCCTGCTTGCACCCTTTTCATGTCTCATAGTGTCCCCTAGATGCAGCTAGGTCCTGAGGGCTCCAACCTGAAGCCTGCCATCTCAGGCTCTGGTCTGCCACAGGACCACCATGCACCCATCAGATCAGCAGTTGCATGGCAATGGGGACACGTCAGCAGCTGGGGACAGAGCTGGCTTGGGGCACCCACGCTCCTGGGAGGAACTGAAGAGGACGGGCAGGTGGGTGCCTGGAAGGATGGGGGTGGTGGAAAGTGCAGCGGGATGCTGAATGCAGGGCAGGGTGTTGTCTCTCTCCAGCACATGGGGCCAACATGTCCAAACCACTCTGGGCTGGTGTCTCCCGGGGAAGGGAGTGTCCCCTGCCTTGCAGCTCTCTCAGGGGGTGACGGCCACCTGGAGGTCTGCTCTGAGATCTCCCTCCACTGCCCTAGGCTTTTCGGGGGGTTGCTGCGAGATATCCAGAGGAAAGCGCCATGGTATGGCAGTGACTTCTCTGATGCCCTGCACCCCCAGTGCCTCTCGGCAGTGCTCTACATCTACCTGGCAACGGTCACCAACGCCATCACCTTTGGGGGCATGCTGGGGGATGCGACTGCCAACATGCAGGTCAGTGCGGCCACAGCGTGCCCTGCACAAACCCCAGTTGTCCCAGCCTGTGGGAATCCTGGGTGCCCACCTCCCATGGTGCCTGGGGTAGTTAGCGGTGCCCCAGGGCACCCTGAGCATTGCCTGAATCCTGCGTCCTTCCCTGGCCTCTGTGGTTCCCAAGCACTGACCCTGCAGTGCAGGGAGGTGCGGGTAGCTGCCTGCAGCTGTGCCGCTGCAGGTGACAAGCCCAGGATCCCCATCCCTGCCACATACCTGGTGCCTGGCACCCCTCTCCTGCATTTCAGGGGGTGCTGGAGAATTTCCTGGGCACAGCCTTTGCCGGCTCCATCTTCTGCCTCTTTTCTGGTCAGCCCCTGACCATCCTGAGCAGCACTGGCCCCGTGCTGGTCTTTGAGCGCCTCCTCTTCTCCTTCAGCCAGTAAGTACCCTGCCAGCGACAGTCCCTTAGGCCACTGCCCGCTGGCTGGGGCACAGGCCACTGTCACACTGGGCAGGTGTCATTGTTGAGGCTTTGGGTCACCCTTCTCACCAGGGACCACAGCCTGGACTACCTGGAGTTTCGTCTCTGGATTGGGCTCTGGGTGGCCTTTTTTGGCGTGGTTTTGGTGGCCACTGAGGCCAGCCACCTGGTGCGGTACTTCACCCGCTTCACTGAGGAAGGCTTCTGCGCCCTCATCAGCTTGATATTCATCTACGACTCCCTGAAGAAGATGAGGAATCTGGCAGATGCCTTTCCCATCAACTGGCAGTATCGTCTGGACAATGTCACCTCCTACAGATGCACCTGCAACCTCTCCAGCCCTGGTGAGCCCAAGCAACCACGGGGCTGGTGGGGAGAATGATGCTGCCGCCCTGGGACCCCGCTGGGATCCTGCCACCCAGCTAGATGGGGGAAGGCACTGGAGAAGGAGGAGGCTGCTCAATCCCATCCTCACCTGCCTGACCACATTGGCACCTTCCTCCACTCCCCTCCATGCCGTCTGTCCATCTGCCCCTGCCTCCTGGCACTGCCCAGGCACTGGGCAGGGTGGCACCAGGAGCAAGGAGAACCATGGTCCAACTCCTGTATCTCTGGGCTGGGGGATGCCAGGGGCTGGAGGTGGGCACCTGGGTGTGTTTGCACTGCTGTTTCTAGCCTGGTCTGTAAATCAAAGGGTGTTTCCCGGGACCTGAAGGTGTGTCCACACTGATGCTGCAAATGCGACCCACATCGTGTACCAAAAGCATCAGTGTTGGGCACAGCCTGGGGCCAGTGGTGCCTCTGAGTGGCTGGTGCTTCAGCCAAGACCTTCGCAGGGGTGGGATTCTCCCCTTGATGCTCCCTGGGCATCAGGGGTCCCATAGGGCCCCATCCAGCACCCTGAGCCCCTGGAGAGAGGCTGGGGAGCTGCCCTGATGGCAGTATGGTCCCATTCATCCCTAATGGAGCATCCCCGTAGTGCTGGCACACTGACCCCACCTTCCCCTTGCAGGTCACAGCTCTGCAGGGAATGACACGCTGCTCCCCTCACCCCTGGCCCCCCGGCAGGTACAGCCCCTGCTCCTGGGCGGGTGGGCGAGGGGCTGGGAGGTCCCGAAATGTCTGGGCATGACCCCTCCTCGCCACCTGCCCTGTCTCTACAGCATCCTGCCACCCTGGCTGGGCTAAGCAGGACCCAGTGCCTGGGTCGAGGTGGGCACCTCCTGGGGACCAGCTGCCAGTATGTGCCTGATGTCACCCTCGTCTCTTTCCTGCTCTTTGGGGTCACCTTCCTCTCCTGCACTGCATTCAAGAGCTTTAGGAGCAGCCGCTACTTCCCTGCGGCAGTGAGCATCCTTTGGCCACCCCGGTGGCATGGCCACCCATCTAGATGGCATGGGAATGGCTCTGGGTGCTACGACCCAGGGGTGTTCCTGGGGCAGCCCCCAGCCCTGGCCAGCCCAGGCCAAGCCCTCTCCGTCTGCAGGTGCGGAAGCTGGTGAGCGACTTTGCCATCATCCTGACCATCCTTGCCTCCTGCGCCATCGATGCCACCCTGGGCCTGGAGACCCCCAAGCTCCTCGTCCCCAGCGAGCTGAAGGTGCTGGCGGGGTGGGCATGGCGCAGCTGGGGAGTGGGTCTGTGCATCACAGTGGCCATCCCACCACATTGCTCCTGTCCTTCCCACTGCCAGGGATGTGGTTTGCACCCCAGCAAACAAGAAGGGGTTGAACCGCAGCCGATCCCACACTCTGCAAATAACCTGGCTCGGTCCAGGACTAACTGTGTCATGGTACAGCTCATGCTGGAGCGAGAGCCACAAGGTCAAGTCCAGGCTTGGGCTCCCTGCCCTGGGTGTGAAGCAGAACTGGCAGCACCTCAGAGCAGCCCGTGCTCACTGCCACCTCCCTGCGCTTGCCATCATCAACGCCCAATTCCACCTCTTCCACCCGCTCCCAGGAGTGTGTGCCTGGCTTCTGGCTTGCGGTGTCCAGGAGCAATCCCCTGCTCCACCACAGCCAAGACGTCCTTGTGGGGGCTGGTGGGTCATGCTGCCCAGGAGCCTCCCCAGGATGAGAGAGGATGCTTTTCCTCTCCCCAGAGGGAGCATCCCTGCGTGCCCACAGGGCTCCAGCCTGCATACCCAGGGCTGGTCCCATCACCCAGCTATGCTGCAGACCCCACAGGTGGGTGGCGGCTGCCGTGACCCTTCTGCTCTCTGCAGTCCACAAACCCAGCACGGAGCTGGATCATCTTCCCCTTCGGAGCCAACCCGTGGTGGGTCTGCCTGGTGTCTGCGGTGCCCGCCGTCCTTGTCATGATCCTCATTTTCATGGACCAGCAGATCACAGCCGTCATCCTTAACCGCAGGGAGTACAAGCTGCAGGTGAGTGGAAGACAGGGGTTGGGCAGGACCCAGCCAACAGGGAGGACCCAGGTCTCGGCTGGACCCTGTGGGCCAGGGGGGCATCCAGGGGAGAGCAGCACCCCAAACTGGCCAGCAAGGTGGGCAGACCCTACTGATGCCTCTCTGATGCTGCTTGGGAGATGGCTTGCCCCCAGCTGCACTGCCTCTCCTGTTGCAGAAAGGAGCAGGCTTTCACCTGGACCTCCTCTGTGTCTCCCTCCTGATGGTTGTGACCTCCGCCACCGGCCTCCCCTGGTATGTCTCGGCCACTGTCATCTCCCTGGCTCACATAGAGAGCCTGAGGAAGGAGACCGCAACCTCGGCCCCAGGCGAGCACCCCAAGTTCCTGGGCATCAGGTACACAGTGAGCCTGGACCTCACTCGAGGGGACCCCCTGCCCGTGGCTGTGGAGCCAGGGGCCAACAGAGCCAGCTGTGGGGCTGCTTGTGTCTCCCCGGGGATGCCACTGGTCCCTGTGGCCATCAAAGCTGAAAAGAGCAGAGACCCTGGGGATCCAGAGGACAGGCCGGGGCTGTGGGCTCCTGAGGGACCCTGTGGCACCCGTGACACCTGTGCTGCTTCCTGCAGGGAGCAGAGGCTGACAGGCCTGGCTGTCTTTGTCCTGATGGGGGTCTCTGTCTTCATGGCACCCGTTCTCAAGGTAAGGAGCCTGGCTGCTGGGTTTGGCCTCTTTTCCAAGGCTGGGGGTGGCTGTATCCTGCAAGGCTGGGGGGTTCCTAATCCAGCCCAAGTGGGCTGTTGGAAATTAAAGAAGCAAATGCTGCAGCCACGTATGCAGGCTTTTATACAGGAGAGGATGCGCAGCGAGCACGGCCCCCTTGGGAACTCGCACCCTGCTGACCTCTCGCTCTGCTGTTTGCAGCACATCCCGATGCCGGTGCTCTATGGGGTCTTTCTGCACATGGGGGTGGCGGCACTGAACAGTATCCAGGTGAGCGGGGGCTGCGCCAGCGGTGCTGGTAAGGGCCGTTTTGGGGATGAGGGGGGCTGCTCGATACCAGCTCTCACTGCACAGCAGAGCCTGGATTTCAGCTCTGCATGATGTGCAGCCTGGCACAGGTGTGTCCCCGGCCAGGTCCAGGACAATGAGGGACAGAGGAACCTTTCTGGGGCAGAGAAAAGAGAAAGGGAGGGATGTTGAGGAGCAGGAGCAACTTCTGCACTGATGGATCATGCAGTTTCAGAGAAGTGGCGAGACTAGTGTATAACCCAGACTTGCTCTCAAAGCCACAGGGATGTAACCGTATGGGAGCTGCAGAGCTGGGACCTGCTGGTCCTTTGGTCCTGGCATTGTTGCTGGTGTGCCAGCTCTGTTCTTCTTTTGAGGAACCCACAGAGGGGAAAAAGATCACCACTCCAGAAATATCTAACACCCCCCCCCCCCCTTTTCCTCTAAACAGTACAATTTCTTTGCAATTACCCTGCTCTCTGGATGACAGGCTGGGAAACCCCCTCCCTCCTTCTCTCCCTCTGCTTGGGGAATCCAGGGCTGTGCTCTGGCAAAGGCAGCATCAGTTTCCCGCATGGAGGGAGTGGAATCAAGGGGTTGTTACTTCTCAATTAACCTTTTCAGAACAGCTTGAGTCCTTTCTAGATGTCTGCCTGGAAAGTGCTCCCCTGGCCTAGGGTGATGGTGGTACCAGGACTCCTGGTCTTGCAGACAAACTCACCCACCCATGCACCACACTGGCAGCCAGCGCTGATGGCAGGAGGGCTGAACCGCAAGAACAATGGCGAAAACCCATCCTGCCAGACCCAGTCCCAACAGGGAGGTGGGTGAGAGCTATCTGAAAGCTGGAGTTGTGTGACCCACTTGCCGTCCTCTCGCTACAGCTCACAGACCGCGTGCGGCTGCTCCTGATGCCAGCCAAGCACCAGCCAGACCTTCCCTACCTCCGCCACGTGCCCCTGCACCGGGTGCACCTCTTCACTGTCATCCAGCTGCTGTGCCTGGCCCTCCTCTGGGTCATCAAGTCCACCATGGCCGCTATTATTTTCCCAGTGATGGTATGACATCCCCTGTAATTGGGTGGCACTGCTTTGGTGCCAGGTTGGGTACTGCCCACGCGTACTCTGAGCATCGCCGGAGCCCCGGCACTCACCTTGGACAAGGGACATGGGCACTGCCCTGGTTGGGGGCGCAGGCCCTGGCAGGTGGTGTACGTGGGTGCTCAGACCCCCAAGGGCTGGTGGGGTCCATGCAGGGCCACAACATGGCTTTGCCACCAACCTTCACCTCCTGGGTTGGGCCTGGTGGGGCTGCCACTGCAGGCATCATGGAATTATCCCCTGGCACCAAGCCAGGCAAGGTGACACGCCACTTCCCTGGCACTTACTGAGGGCATAGGAGGGGTGTGACGGGGATCCCTGGCCCCCCTCCCCGAGCACTGTGCGATGCTGACCCGTGCTTCACCCTGATGAAGCTGCTGGCGTTGGTGGGGATCCGGAAGGGGCTGGAGCGTGTCTTCTCCCTGCACGACCTGAGCTGGCTGGACAGCCTGCTGCCCGGCGCGGCTGGGGAGGAGGCGGAGGGGACACGGCCCGGGAGGCGGCAGGCGGAGGAAAGCTGCGGCGAGGGGGTAGGTGATGTCCCAGGTGCCAGGCTCCTCGGTGTGAGGGCCGAGGCTGGGGAGGGCCGGGACGGAGCTGCTTGGCGGGGCTAGCGGCAGCAAGGCCCGGGAGCGCTGCCAGCCTCGTCTCGTCTCACTTCTCCCTCCAGTCGGAGCTGATGCCTCGCCGCGGTCCCGAGATCAACATCTCCGTGAATTAGGACCGCCGCCGGGAAGCGGGGCCAGGCGAGGGGCGGAGAAGGCCGGGCCCAGCCCGCTCCTGCCCCGCTGGGTCCGACAGCCGGCGCGCTCGACCGGCCCTCGGCGGGGCCCGGCTCGGCTCGGACGTCGGCGCACCGGCCAGGCCGAGCCCCGCCGCGGGCAGGGACGGCTCCCCCGGGTCGG
Organism: Alca torda; assembly: GCA_008658365.1. Lineage (NCBI taxonomy): Eukaryota > Metazoa > Chordata > Aves > Charadriiformes > Alcidae > Alca > Alca torda. The sequence continues at coordinate 29,982,495 of CM018081.1, read as the reverse complement.
GCTGCTCGAGGCCCGCTCCGGCCCGGCCGGCGGCACTCCCAGCGACGGGCACCCGCGCCCACCCCGTCCCTGCCGCGCTTCCTGCCGGGCCCGGGCCCGGCCGAGGCCCGTGTCCCGTCACGCCGGTGCCCGTGGTGACAGCCGCCGGCCCCGCCCCTCCTGCCGGTGTCCCCAGCCCGGCCGGCAGCGCCGACACAGGCCACGTGGCCGCGCCGGTGTCGTCACGGCGGGCGGGTCGGCAGCGGTGGCAGAATGACGGCGCCCTCAGCTTATGGCGGCCCGCGCTCGGGGCGGGAGGGAGGGAAGGGGGGGGCGGGCCGTTCTCCTCGATAGGCAGCGCCCGGCTCCAATCGCCGCTCGGGATAGGCGGGCGTGTGACGATCGCTCGAGCTGACGGAGACCTTCAGAAAGGTTCGAAGGGGAGGGGGGGGCAGAGCACGGTAGGAACCAATCGGGCGGCGCCAGGCGCTGTGCGTTGTGAGCGATACGCCTTTCGACCAGTCGGAATCAGCGATCCCGGATTGGCTTTGACCGACAGCCCATTCGCCCTATCGACACCCGCAGCTCTGTGAAGGCACACGACTGATGTTCCAGGCGGCCAATGAGCTCCCGTGGAGTTCAGGAAGCGAGGCCGGGGGAACGGGGCGGGGCGGCGGGCTCTAACCGTCTCGGCGTGCGCTCTCAAGGCAGCATGCTGGGAGCGCGTGACGCGACCCGGAGTGGCGGGCGCCGCGCCCAATAGCGCACCGCCGTCGGCCGAGCGCGCCCAATCATCGCGGGCGTAGCGGTGAGTGGGCGGTGCGGCGCCCGCGGCCGGGTAGGGTGTGAGAAGTTAGTGGCGCTGCTGCGGTGCCGTGAGGGGACGGAGACGGCTGGGCTTTGCGAGCGGCGGCGGCCCCCACCAGCGCGATGCTCACGGACGGCACCGCCGCCCCCGTCGGTGACGAGGAGATCGACTCGGTCGCTCCTCGCGTGCCGCCCGCCGCCGAGCCGCCCGCCGCGGCCGGGCCTTCCCCGTTGGGCTTGCGGGCCGTGCGCCTCTTCGGGGAGGCCGGGCCCGGCGGGCCGGGAGGCCCCGGCGCGCCCGCGGCCGGCGAGGCCGCCCTCGACTTCAAGCTGGCGGCCGCCGTGCTGCGGAGCGGCGGTGGTGGCGGTGGCGGCTCCGGCAGCGACGAGGACGAGGTGTCCGAGGTGAGCGATCCCGCCGGCGGGCCCGGCCCGCCCTCCCCTCTTCTCCGCCGCTTCCTGACAGGCCTGGCCGGCGCCCGCCCTCCCGCTGTCCGCGCCGGGCCCGCCGCCGTCCCGAGTGGGCGCGGGGGTCGCGGGCCGCACCACACCCCCCTCCGCTCGCGCATCCCCGCCGCCATGGGCGTGAGCGGCCTCACCGGGGCCGCGGGGGCGGGGTCCCGGCGGCCCGCACGGGCAGGGCGGCGCGGGGCCTTCTGCTCGGGCCGGGGAGCGGCAGGGGGGGTCTCGGCTTCGCCGCGCCTCCCGGCGGGCCCCGGAACAGGGGGCTGGGCGCCCCGCCTGCACACGCCGGGGGCGCCCGGGCCCTCCGCTCGCCGCTGCCTCTCTGCACGGATGTCTCCCGTGCTGCTGCCTCCTCTAGGAGTGGTTTCCACTTTGAACCAGGTTTGGGGGGGGGGCGGAGTGAGATCCTCCACCCAGCGGAGAACAAAGTAAAGCCTCCGGTCCCCAGTACTGCTGTCCTGGACTCAGGAGAAGGATATGTGATTCCCGGACTCTGCTAAATTCCTGAGATGTATAGATATGCACATACACTTTTATGCAATAGAAATATTTCTTACCCCACGAAATGGAAGAGGATAATGGAGGTGTCTTCCTTTGATCTTTCAAACCTGCAGAGAGTTTCAAGGGAAGGGTGTGGGGGAGGGACCGGAGGCTTATCCCAACCCAAATGGAGCATTGTTGGGCCTGTAAACTCGCATCTAATACTGCTTTATGTAGCTTAGGGAGAGAAGATAAATGAAGGCTTTTATCTGTCACTACTGCCCACTCATCCTACACCAAAGGGTGAATCTTATTTCCTTAGTTGCCTCTTTTAGAAAGAAGACTTGAGATCATAGCTGCCATGGTAGCCCTTATGTAGTCTTTGTGGAAAGCAGGAGAAAGAGGCTAGCATTTGCAGTCTTGTTGCGGTTCCAGTGTTTTGTATTTCTGTGTGCTTCTGCATGCTTCTGCAGGAGGAAGAAGATGGCAGCCAAGGTGATATGTACCATTTGTTCTTTGTGGGCCAGGAGTGGGTACTTCGGTATGTGTCCACATTTCTTCTGAAGAAATGGAAGGAGGGGCCCTGCATTCATCCTCCCGTGTCTAAATTTTTTGGCTTCCATTGGTGATCTTCTTTTATCCAGCCCTCCTGAAACTTGAACTTACAGGTCTTATCTGAATAAAAAAGTGATCAAACTGGCGTAGACCTACATTTGCACTTTGCTTGTGACCACCTAACCTAAGTTAAAAATTGTGTAATGGTCAGGCAGATGAGTGCTTGCTCATAACGTTCCTGGTGTGATTGGTATCCTCAACATACATTGATGTGGGATTACATTGAAGTAAGTACCTGTTCTGGGGAGCTGGAAGGCCTGCTGTAGATAGAATAGGGCGCAAGTAGTTTATGAGTTTCTGCTCTCTAGGATGTCTTTTATGTCACATTTTAATGTATCTTTGAAGATATAAAGCAGTTGTTACAGAACCTGGAAAATAAGGGAAGGTGGGCTGTGTCGGAGTGTTTGTGGCTCTTTACAAGATGAGCAGAGTTCTGGTTTGAAAGCTTATCACTTTTGAACCTGTCCCATTATTTGAAGGATGTGAAGATTGAACAGTTAAGGTGTTTACTAAGCACTCCATTAGTCTTTTGACTAAAAGCAAGTATTAAGAAAGACAGCCTGTTATAAGTAATGTGTCTGGGAGGTTGGCATTGAGGTAAAAAAAAAATCAAGGTTCCCAAACTGCTGTTAAAGTAAGATTGCTCATTTAAAAAACCTGGGGAAAGCTTTCTTATTTAGAATATATAACAAAAAAAATTAAGTTGGAATTAAAATACTTGGAGACTTCCAGAACACGGGTAGAGGAATTGGGCTAATCTTGAAGCTGAAATTGCCTGGGGAGTTCTTCTGTCTTGTGTTTCTGGTTGTGGAGAGTAACCTGGGGAAGAAGCATGGGTGGGAAGGATGTGCCTCACATCTGTGCCGCCTTGCTAGACTATGGGATATGGCTAGGAGGACCAAGAGTGAAGTTTTTTTTTTATTTTTTTTCTTCTGTATGTACAAGAACTAAAGAAGCACCTGTCGTCAGTGTTATTTTTTGGGGGTTTGTGGTTGGTTTTTTGGGGATCTTTTTTTTTTTTTAATATAAAGAAAAGGCAATTAAACTCCTGGGATGGAACATTGCAATTCTTGAACAGCACTGCTTTGAAAACCCAGTGACTGTTTGGACTGTGGTCTTGTGCCATGAGTCACTGATTTGGGTGTATGCCTTCAGCTATTACCAGTAAGTGGACTTAGTGAGAACTAGAAGGGAGAATTAAAATAAATAAAGTGAGCGTTTGCCTTGCTGCCTTGATATGTACTTTTTTCTCTACTTTTGAAGTCATAAAAATAATGGTACAATATTCTGTAGGCTCTGTTGTGTGTCTGCAATGGTGTTTAGGTTTTGTATCCTTGTATTAGTCTGAGTTTAATGTGCTAAAATAATTGGATTAGTCAAAATGGCAAATTAGGTAGAAAAGAAAATTATCATGGAAGCACAGGATGAAGAGTATAATGAAGTATTTATCTAGGGAATGAAGACAGCAATATATTTTAGCTTAACTTTTTTGAAAATATATTGCATTTCTTACATCAGATCTTCAAGTACTAAACAGTGGGAATACCATCCCCGTTTTAGTGGTGAAGATGGTGAAGAGAGTGTACCGCTTTTATCCTGCCTTGCAGAATTGGTAGAAAAATCAAAGCTTTCTGGTTTCCTAGCTCTGTGCTTGCTTATGGTAGCCACCGTGCTGCTGGCTGGGAAACCAGCGACTGAAGTGGATCCCATATAAATGAGTTGTATCAGGTCTGCAAGGTGAAATTTAAATGCAGCTGTACAGAATATTTTCTAGAATTACCAGTTAAAATTATCACATGCAAATAGGAACAATTGCAAGCTGAAGCATGCCTTTGGGCATGGAAGGATGAGGCCGGGAGGCTTTATGCTATTTCTAAGTAAAACAGAGGGGAAGCCATGCTTCTCCTGGGCATTCAGAGAAACATTTGCCACTGGTCACAGTCTGAGAGATGAGGTGGTTTTGACCTCAGTGTAAATGGTTGCTTGGTTGCCTTCTAAGCTTGATCAGGGTTTGAACACAGTCTGCAACTTGTTTAGAGTGAGATTTTGGTGCAATTTTAAGTACGTTATTACCAGTCATTGTGAATTTTGCTGGCATTTAAAGTGGTGCCAAAGGCATGAGTATTAAACAGCCTCCTTCATGCTAGTTGTGAAGCCTGTAGGTCAAGGTGAAGGCGTGCTGGCAGAGTGGTGAGTAATAGTGCACGTATGTGAAGTCCATAGGGTCCTTGGTGGTTGAGGGCTTCTGGCCGTGAAGCATGCAGGTCCGTACCAAAACTGTCGTGGCAAAAAACTGGACTGTAGAAATAGAGAGTTGAAGCAAGTGATAAATATGGCAGTGTTAGTGCTCATAGGATTGTGCGGTTTGCTGATCTGTTGTAAATCAAGTAGGAGAAGCCAGCTGTGCTGACAAAAGTACCAGAGGATCTTGGAGCTCAGTTCAGTAAGTGGCTTTTGGCAGTGAGCGTAGAAATGTAGCAAGTCTCTTGTGTTCTGTAGTTCAGGGGTTTGAGGCCTTCAGTGACAACTGGAGCTCACCCACTGCTTGGCTGTGGAGTCAACTAAGCTCTCAGCTTCCCTCTCCAGAGCGGGCTGCCTGCCTCCCACCAGCTTGCCTTACTTAAGCCTCTACCTATTGCATAAGCCTCTGGGGATATTTACATAAAGCATAATTAAAAATCAGACATAACCTACCTCCTACAATGAGTAGAATTAATAGTCGAATGGCATGCACTCCAGATCAGTTCAGTACTTGGAGAGTTTGTCTGGGACTTAATCCTTCTTTCTCCTCCTTCTCCTCCCCCCAAATCCAAGTTCTTTTCATTTTTAAACTGGGGTTTGAATTCAGGGTGAATACTTAGGTGGTTTGTTTTAAATTTGCAATGTAGTCTTATTAAAGTTGTTGCTATGTTAGTGAACCATGGCACTGCTTCTTAAATTGTATGCACAATACATCTTTGACTTCTGAGGTTAATTTAACGCTTAGATATTTTGGTTTTCTGTATTATTTGAAAGAATGCAAATAGCAGCATTTTCTTGACCATAAGGAATATAAATTCAAAAAGTTGATGCAAATTCAGGTAGGTAAGATTAGGCAGAAAAGCTTTTCTCTGGTAAACTTGTTTCAGTGTAGCAGTTGATGTTTTCCTTATTGTCACTAGCTCTTCCGAAGTTGAGCAAGTAAGACGTGGAACAAAATGGAAAATTTTCTTCAAGAATAATGCACTGATTGGAAAATGTTGAGGCATAATGAGTTTAGTTTTCCAAAAGTACTGAGGTGATGCTTAAGGATGCAGAGAGAGCTGGTTAGTAGGGTGTTCATTCATTCCCAGCTTGATTAGGCATCTAATTCTTGGAAAAGTCTTGGTAGGTATCTCAGTAACTTTGAAAGTCTGGCCTGTGGTAGCCAGAAACAATCAGTCTAGTCACAGTTAATACTTACTATTCAATAACACTTTAAAATGAACTGATTTCTAAAGTTTCTTGCAGAACTTTAGTTTCCCTTCAGTGCAGCTTGACCCAGTTGAGTACATGACCTAAAATAAATGTCAGCAACTGTTTTCTAATGATAGGTGTAGAAAATAAAGATGTGAAATACTACTATATAATTATATAAATATGCGGTACAACTCCTTGGTAAGGAGAGATTTACCAAATTTAGCAAAACATCTATATTTAGTTACAAATTTGTACATAGGTTTCACCGGTCAACGAGTTACAGTCCTGGGGGGAGGGTGGTGCATTAATGCAAGGCAGGACTACAGCTGGTGAATCACTAGTGGTTGTGTTCTGATTTAAATTGGGGTTACCCAGCTGCTCCCCTGTGGACTTGGTATTGGGATGCTCTCCTCTTTCCTTTCCTCCTCTCAGAGGGTCCTGAAATACAGCTGTAAGGACAGCTGGATGATGCTATTGCAACATTGTGCTGTGCTTAGAGTTCAAACCATCCCTGTGACATTCACTTAAAAGAATGGTAGGTGGAGAGGGAAGGGGAATATAAAGGCACTACTTTTTCTGTGCACACATGTGGCCTGGTCTTCAAAACGGGGAGCAGTGACATTACTGAATTGGCACACTTGTTGAAGGAGTTCTTTGATCTCCTGGCTTTGATCTTGGTAGGTCATTGTGAGTTCTTGTAACATATATGAAGATTCCTTAGAAGTGTTAAGCTGTTTTTGTGGGGGTAAAAGTGACTCTCAGATTTAAAACAGGCAGGTTTGACTTATGTGGGAAGAGGAACCTTAGATTTGTTTGCCACTTAAAATTTCACGAAGCAAGAAAAATAACTTCTACATCTTGTTTGAGGACTATTTGCAGAACTCTGTGTCTAAGTTAAGCTCTGAAGCCTCAGTCTTCAGTAGGGTGCTTTCATTTTCTTTCTGTGGATACTTTCTTTCCTAATAGCAGCCCATGTACCATGCAAATACCATCTAAAGTCCTCATGTAAAGCTTATTTCACTAATGGGAATGTCTGTGTGAGGAATGGGATACTGTAAGCAAAACTCCGGAAATCAGTGATTTGTTCAAGTACTTCTGTAAATTTAGGAAGTTTTTGAAAAGTGCCTGGCCTCAGGGGTTATCTTAAATAGAAACTTTCTCATTGATACCTCGTATGACCCTGGTCTTCTATGATAAACTGAATATTAGTTTAACTTTCAAATGATATAAATACTATTTTTTTTGTAGCAACCTTGTTACTGCAGTCTATGTTATAAAACCATGCTGCCTCTGAATAAGAGGAAAAAAAATAGGTACAGGTGAATTAATATTTGGATTTAAGGGTTCATTTAGTTAGGATAATATGCTTGTCTAAACTCTAACCTTTTGGTATACCTCACTAATAGATAGTTTCTGTATTTTATTTTTTTTTTTTACCCTAACAACTGTCTCTCTGTTTTTGTTGTGAAGGTGCAGAGGTTTCACTTTGCTTATTTTTGGAGGAATGCCGAGCAAGTGAAATTTATGGAGATGCATCCTGTCAGAGGATAATGTCTTCCTTTTACAACTCATTACTTAAAAATATTTTCTTAGGTAACATTGATTATTTGAAAGTTTTATAAAATACTAGAAATTTTCTCAGTTTTTTCAGTATTGCACATCTTCTGTTCAAATGCATGTAAAAAACAATTATTACCATAAAACAAATAAAAGAATTGGTTCCTGTACTGGATCCTGTTATTTTTTTAATTGCTTTTCATGGGATGGGACCACTTAATCATTTTTGCTTTTTGCCTTTCAGAGGGAGTTACGGAGATTTTTTTTTCAAACTTCCTTTTCATCTTTAGCTCTTCCAAAGCATCCCAGTATCTGAAGGAAAAGTGTCCCAGACTGAGAGGGGTTACTCATGGTTGAGTTACTATGTTGTGTTTGTCAGAATGCTGGTGGTAAGTGAGCAGGAACGTGTGTGACTGGCTTTTCTGACCAGGGGAGGTTTTGAAAGTTACTTAACTGCACATGCATCCTGCAGGAAAAAGTATTCCCTATTTGTCAAGTGAAAAAAATAAAAGGTTTTTTACTGGCTGATGAACAGTGGGCCAACTGAAAAGCACCCCTCTGGTTGTTTTAATGTTTCATGGGCGTTAAGTTTCAGCTAGGTCCACAAGTTATTCTAGTTTGCCTTCAGTAAAACATAGAGATTACTAATTAACTAAGAGTTTCTTTTAGGAATATCCCTAACCCTGCTGAACTCTTCCCTTTCCAAAATCATGAATAAAACTAATGATGTCACATGGTGGGTAGGTAGTAAATCAGTCGTATTTCAAACCAATGGAAAAGAGGAGGTCAGCTTTCAGGACTGTATGGTCTGCTTCCGAGCCGTGTTCCTCGATCATGGTGGCTTCAGAGCATCGCCTGTTTGGAGCATGTGTTCATCCACAGCGTGACAAGGTAGCCAGGAGAAAAGGGAGTCTATGAAGTGGATGCTTAACATTTAGTATTTGTTAGGGTAAACTCAATACTTGATATAAATGTACATCTTTTTACTGTTTTTCTAAAATAGTAGCAGTAAAAGGGCTTTAAAATGTAACATCTTGAGTTTTCAGTGGGTCATATTTTAGGTAGGGATCTCTGCTGTGTTGCCCATTATGATAGTTTCTTTTAAATGGCTAACTGATGGATCAGTAGTTACATTATGGTTTCTGCTGGTTTTGCAGTAGTAGAGCATGCACAAACCTGTTTATACAGGCCTTGAAAAAATAGCTACCACTAGCCTCAGCTTTGAGAATAGCAGAAAGCCCAGTATGATTTTCCGTTTGGTATAAGCCTCCAGATAACTTAGTCACTTTAAATGTTGAGACTCTTCTCTGAAACATATAGGTGGCCTGGAAACAGGTTATTGAATTACTAGATTGGGCTACGTTCATCAGATCTGCTTGTATGATTTTTTTAAGCACTGTGTCCCTTTGAATTGACAAGAGATCTTAAACAGTCATTCCCAAGAAGGTGACTTAGAATACTTCCCATCTTGTATAGGTGTGAGCTTTTACATCAGCAAATAAATGCATTTGTTCATCTTCTCTTTTGAAGTTTCCTTCACTTGGTTTTAATGCCTGGGATTTAATACTTGAGCAAGGATCCCACCCTAAAAGCCATGGCTAAATTGATGCAACAATCCTGTTTTATATTCTAACAAATCAGAATATAGAGTTACACCTGCTGTTTCTTGGTTTGAAGTAAGGAAAGAAGAGGGGATGTTTCTGCAGGATTATTAGATAGAAAAAATGGGGCAGAAGGGAACCTTAACGCATGTGGGGAAGGTGGAGCGCTGAAAACATGATTTAGAGTGGACTGAGTTATAATACATGAGAATAAAGAGTGCTTAGTGTAAGTGATGCTTGTTTTAGTAAGGTTTACTGGTCTCCATTTAATGATTTTCTTCAGTATGAAGACTGTACATGTCAAGAACAGGCACTTGATTTACTGGAATTCATGTGAATTTTGAATATACTTCAGTTGTCCGTTCCAGATCTGTAAATGGCAGCTCTTGCTCCAAAAGATTCTCTTGTACATCAGGAAAACTTAGTCATAATTATTTTTGTTTATCAGACATTGAATATGTGATGGCTGCAGACTGGTTTTTAACAGTTGGGTTTGTGGTTTTTTTCAGTAGTGACTGAAATAAGTAATGCTTTTTTTTTCTGCTATACAGAAACTTTTTAATGTTGGCAGCCTCTTGTACCAAGAGGACTCAATCTGTGCGTTCTGTGGCTTAGGTTTTTGAGGGTTAACTGGGGGTGCAGTTACGTTTTTGGGCTTATTGGTGTGGAACAGTGTTTTAATAGAAATGAATTTCTTGTTTGTGGAAGAACCATAAATCAGACATCTCTGTCCAGGGGCATGTGATAAGGTGTAATTTGTAGTATTCAAAATTACTTAGGTTGGCATAAGGATACCTAGTGTCAGTTGATTGCTTAAGAGAGAAATTAGGTAAGTGGTTAAATCTACGTGAACCGTTTGACAGATGCTTGCTGATGAATGCCTGCTTATGCTTTAGCGCAAGAAAATTGAAAAGCCAGGATCAACAGTCTCTGGCATGGAAGAGTAGTCCCATAGAACATTGATTCTGATTTACTGTTTTATCTGCATGTTTCAAATACTAGCCATAATTTTGAGAATCCACTAGTGACTTGGGGTGCCAGGCTCGAGATCCTTCGAAGGGGCTGGACTGAGCAGGGAGGAGCTGCCATACAGATGTTGGGCCTCTTGCCTTGCTGCTTGTATCGCCCGTCGTTCTGGTCAGCTGAACTGAACGCTGGGATCCGTTGGAGTGCGTGCTAACACATCACGAACACGCGGCACAATTTTATACACGGATGTCAGACTTCTGGACCACACTGCGTGTGAGAGGCACTGTCCTTGTCTCCAGTGACAAAGCACAAAGTTGTGTCCGTCTTTATTTACGTTGTATCTGTAGCAGCCTTTGCAAAATGAACCTCGGTTTTCAAATGACTTTATCACAGCCTACACCGTGTAGCTGCTTGTTCATTACCTAATAATTGCTTAGTATATATCGGAATAAAGGCTCTCCTTCGGTTAATCCTGCCTCGAGTTAGTCAACTTTCTATTGTAATTGGAGCTAAATAGATTTGCACCCCTCCTCTCCCCCACCCCCCAATCTAATTTACTGCCTGCAAAGGTGTTGTTGTAGACTGCTAAGGTGAGGCGGCGTGTATGTACTAACAGCTCCGCTTAAATGCGGGAGGGCAGTCAAGTTTGTAGCCTCGCATGGAGCTCACTATTCCCAGAAGAATGATGTTCCAGTTTGCCAGACCCCTTTGTAAGTCTATGACAGTCGGTAAAGTGGTAGAAAATTATTTCTCGTTCCCTCCCGCCCCGAGTTTTGTCACTTTTTGATGTGCTAAATCGACCCATGAAAGTGTCTGATAGCTGCCTGACTTGTCACAAGATGAGCAGTGACTGGAAATGACGCTTCACATAGTCTGTGCTTTCTCTGCTGAGGTGGCGATGTCCCCAAGCACCCTGTTAGGATAGGGGACCATCACCATAGGGCCATCACTGGAAGATGATCTCTTGATGATTCACAGATCTGAGTGGCTTCTGTCTTCTTGGGATGACACTTTTTTTTTTTAATTGAAGAAACTGTTTTCAGAAACTACGGTTCTGGTACTGCTACAACAGGAAGCTTTTCTGTAATCTGTGTCAGTAACAGGTTATTTGCCAGCAGGTCCGGGCTGTTCTGGGAAAAGTACTTTTTTGCAGTAGTGCTACCTAGGAAAGATCAGTTTAGAGTTAATATTAGAAACGTGTTTCTAACCCTGTATGTCATTGCCCATCTTGCAAGAATTGCTAGCGTTAGTTGTGATGTTAGTGCTTGCTGAGTCGCCTTTACATACCCCTGACCTCAGGTAAACTCAATCAAGGCATTAACATATAAATACTGATGTAGTTGAGGCCAAATAGCTGTGAACGTAGCTGCTATGGAGGGAGGAACCAGTGGTGTAACTGAATCTGCAGAGCTGTGAGCTGCTGCAGTCCTTGGCAGGACTTCAGGAAAGGTCCATGGTTTCTGTGGATGAGGTGAAACACGAGGATGTAGTGAAGCAGGCTAGTGTGCAGCGCCCTCTCCTCAGGTCCCATGCAGCTGGCAGCTTTCTCGGGTTCCCGTTGGGAATTATCCCTAGTTGCAGTTGTTCTGGCAGTTAGAATAATGTCTTGAATCCATGTGTTCCTAATGAGCCTTACCAAGTAAGGTGCTTATTAACTGCCCAAAGCAGCTCGAAAAATAATCCAAAAATAGCACAGTGACTGGTTACTTTATCACTTTGCTGCAGATCTGATTAGGATAGAGCAGAGTGCCTAAATTTTGCTGCATGAGCAGTGTATTAAGTCTTCCAAGAATGCTAACATGAAATGGTTGGTTGGTTGGATTGGTGGGGTTTTTTGTGGTTTTTTTTTTGTTTGTTTTTTCACAAAGCTTATTTTTTTTCTTGAAAAAGTAAAATTTGTTTGATATATTTAGGGTAGTTTGTTTTTTAATTTTTCTTTTTTAAATTATTAGTATGTGATCAGCACAGGTCACTTTCATTCACAAGAGACATCTGGTTGATTAGGTAGTTTCTTCCTTTGCTATTAGTGATAAGGTCTCCAACTGTTCATCCTGTCTAGCCTTGTGTTAGTGTCTGAGAAACTGTATTGATTTACACCAATGTCAGGCGTTCTGATTTGAGAATGCGTTGAAACTTGTTCTGGGAGACTGGCAGTGGTGCAGCTATTTTAGCATTTTGCATATGGATTTTCAGTACTCAAGTAATATTTGTATTGTGGTATGTTATTAAGCTCTTACTAAAAAACAAAACAAAACCTAAAAAAATGATGCTCAACATGTGCAGAAATAATGAAAGCAGCTGCCTTTTCTTGCTATGATATAAAACTAAGATGAAAGTACTGTATATGAAGCAAGGTTTTTGTGTGAGACTTTAAATGTTCGAGTCTCTGGAAGTAGAGTTGCAAACGTAAAGAAGAGCTGAAAGGCAGTAAGAGTTGAAAAGAGCAGTGAAAAGAACAGACTGCACCAATATTACCCAGCTTGTACCCCAAGTAAAGTATCTGTAATTAATTTTAACTAGTGTTTGCATAATCAGTGTTAAAAGGACAGACATTTTTAGAGATTCCTGTATGCAAAGTGTACTTCCTTGCAAGTTGATAGAGTATTTGTGAATGGGGAATTAGCACTGATTTAGGTTCAAGAGGTGTATTGTTGCAGGTAATGTCCTGTAAATATATACAAGTGAGCTTGGCAGGCAGTAGTGAGGGAGAAAATGATCCATATCTTCACCGAAGTGTCAAAAAATAGGGTTGTAAAACTTGGAGTGGGACCACTTCTGGAAGATTTGTGCAAGGCTGATGTGCTTACCTCTGCCTGTGTGTTGTCAGGCTGTTCTGAGGCAGAAAGTTACGGCTTGCCAGAAGCCACGTGGAATGTTTCTGCAGCGTTTGTTGTTCATAAGTGCAGTTGCTTCAGTGGTAGGTAGCATTTTTACCCCTTTTGATATGTCTTCAGAAGGGAGGACTGCTGCTAAATTTAGGGGAGTAATTGAAAAAGTCCATTAGCATGTAATAAAATTTTGTGTATGTAGTTATCAACAATATATAATGAATAATCACTTAGGCACACAGTGGGATTTTCTGCTGGTCACCAGGTCACACAAAACTGTTGCAATAGGAATAATATTTCTAGCATGTTGGTGAGGCAAAGTGCCTTGTGTCGTCTTCGGGCAGAAAATGAAAAACCGTGAAGTACTCCTGTAGATAAGGGTGAATTTTCCCAGAAGTCAGTTTTGCATCAGAGCTCATGCCCACAGGGAGTCCTCAAGCTGTCTGGCTGGACGTAACCTGGCATTTGAGTTCTGCAGAGGGGAATCTGACTGTAGGGACACATTTTGCTGTGACTTGTAAATAGCTCCTCTGTAGTAAAAATGCATATTGCTGCTTTACGTCGCTAATTTTCTGCTTGTTTAACGTTACAGTGACAGTTCTCTTACTTTAGGACCGTTGTCTGGGCTAGCCTAGGAATCTTGCTTCCTTGAGCCCTGAATCATAGCCTGCTGTCTTAGCTGTAACACTTGTGGCTTGGCACACAAGATATAATAATAGCGATACCTGTAAGTTAGCCAATATCATGCATATCCGCTGAGATGCGGAACTCATGTGCTGTGTTCCCCAAACCCGCTCTTTCTCCCTGACGCTCATTGTATTCATGTGTTTGCACTGCATTTCACTGGGCACCCATGGCTTGGCTTGGACACCGGGGATAGTGTTACAGAATATTGACATATCAAAAGAGAGAAGAAATAACGCAAGTTGGTCCTGAATAGCAGTGCTCTATGTAGCTCTCCAGACTCCTGTTAACATTTTTCACATAATGGGGCACTTAATGAATTTGCAGATGGCCTGATTTGATTTTTTTTGAATCAGAAACTGTCCCTTTCATGAGATGTGTGATAGGACTGAATATGACGATAGATTACTGCTGGCATGAGGAAGATAAGGGGAAGTATTAGGGGAAAACAGAGAAAGGAAGATGAGACTGGGGCACGGAGTTGGAAGGGGCAGCAATGGTTGTATGACAAGCATGTTTCATTTCTATGGCATATTTAAGGCACCGATAGTGTTGAACAGATAATGTCTAATTATGAAATAGTGGGTTTTTTATCTTAAAATATTACTGAAAATAGAGGAAATTATGTCTGAATTTGGGACAGATTCTGATATGTAGTTCTGCTCTCATTAGAGTATGAGTCAGGTATCCTCCTTGTTTACTCTGGCGAGCTGTCATAAAACTAGTGTGTTACGTTGAGTAATTCCATGAGCTTGTATTTGGAGATCATGTGGGCCACTGGTGGGACAGCATTATTGCTGCTCGGTTGGAATACCTGCTTGCTTAATTGTTCTGCATATCTGTTCTTGTCTAGAAAACATTAATGACTGCGGTAATACTAAGTACCAGCTTTGAAACAGACGTTTTGGTTTTGAATTTGTCCTGGTTGGGGGTAGAGCAGAGCCAACTTTCTGTTCAGCTATGGTGCTTCTACTCAAAACAAACAAAATCCTTGTGCTACATTACTTGCAATTACTTTTAAAATAGAACTGAAAGGCATCTTGGGAAACCTCCTGTCTCTCAGATAGGTTCAGCTATACCAACGTCATTACTGACAGCTTTTTGTCATAACGAGGTAGACAGACTTTGGTGACAAAGATGCTGCAGCCTCTTATGGCAGTCTGTTTTGGTGGTTAACTGTACAAATGTGGGCAACATTCTTTTTCAGTATTTAATCTGACTTGCTGTAGTTTAAGGTCTTGTTAATTGTAATTTTTACAATAAACTGTTCTTCATGTAGAGTTTTTTCTTTTGTGATTTCAACTACCTTCTCAGTGAGTTGACCGGATGATTTTTATGGGTGTGTCCTATAATCTCTGCAGTTAAAACATGATTATGATAGTACAGTTAAATTATTTTGTGTTTTTTTCCTAATATTTTAGACTTAGTATACAACTTCAAAAATGATAAAATGATTTTTCTAACTTGGCAAACAGGTTGAATCATTTATTTTGGACCAAGAAGATCTTGATAACCCAGTACTTAAAACCACGTCGGAGTTATTCTTATCGAGTGCTGCAGAAGGTGCGGACTTGAGAACCGTGGATCCAGAAACACAAGCAAGGCTAGAAGCCTTACTGGAGGCAGCAGGTACTTTCTTTGTATAGTGTTTCTCTGAACCTAACTTGCACATAATTCTTACAGGTGTTGAGGGTTGCTTGGTCTACTCTTTCTGTATATATAAAGTTAGAAAAGTTTATTTGAATTAAATGGTTATTTCATTGACCAGATGAGATTACATGTGTTACCAGAGGGAGGATTAAAGGGGAGAGAATGGAAGGAAGTATACTTGGTAAAATGTCACTTTTTTTCTGTGGTTTTGGTCAATATGTACTTATTAATTCATTACTCCCAAAATTTACAGGTGAAATACTTGTTTCTCTGTTTTGACTTTCATAAAAATATTTTTCCATTCTGTAGTTCTGAGATACAGCTGTTGGAAAATACATATTTAATGTTCATATTTCGGGACCAGACTAGATGAACGAAGTGCCACTACATTTGTTACTTTTATACTGAAAGCTTGACTAATTTAAGTCTTTCTGACGTTTGTGACTCAGGTGTTTGCAATGGATTTGCAAATTGTCTGTCAGTTTCAAAATCCCAAGGACAAAAAGATGTAAAAACCCTGCTTTGAAATAAATCTGATCTGATCATTATGGGTGCATACTCAGACTAGCAGTAGTGTGCTGGAATTAAGAGTTTTCAGACTTCAGCTTTGAACACACTTAAGAGACAGATGAAATAGCTTTTTTTTTTTTTGCGGGGGTGTTTAGATGTAAAGCTATTTACAGTTTTAAAGGAAAACTTCATTCTGAGGAAGCAAAGGGGGCACGGGACTCAAGCTTTGGGCTATCTTTGCATTTTGAATTTGGAAAAAAAAACAACTCAGCTTGCAACGTAGCATAGCTTCTGTCAGCAGAAAGTTGCAGCAGCCTAATTAAAGGTGGACCTCTAAAATTATTCTAACTTGGTGTAACTCTTAGGGACTAAACTTTGCTTTGCAGGGAAGATCGACTATTTCTGGGATACTTTGGGCATTAAGAGAATTTGAATAATCTGATCCCTTTTTAAGCACTTTTGAAAATCAGTTTCAGTTTCTCTCATGTACCTGATGGCTGGTGTGTCTAAAATCTATTGCTAACTTTATAAATTGTCAGTGGAGATATCTGATGTCTGGTGTTACAAGGGCAGTCAGTCTAGGGTTGCTGTGTTCAAAACGATTTCATGGTATTTAACAAATTTAGGAGGTACCACTGCTTCTTGTAGTCCCTGTGAGAATGGTTTCTTTAGATTTCTAAGCAGTAGTTGGCCAGCTGTCCCCAGGATTAGATGTTGTGTTTTTAATCTGAGGTTTACATGCTTTGATTCCCTGAGTGCTTGGAGTAGGGATGTAGAAAATGGGCAGAACAGAAGGAACCTGAAAAGAAGAGCAAATTTAAAAAAAAAAAGAGTGCTTTTGTTTGGGAGCTCCCTCTTGAAAAAGACAGGACAAAATTAATACCACTTGATGAATGTGGGAGATCAAAAACAGAAGGAAGTTCTCTGTTTAAGCAGCACTTGTCTTTCCCACTGTGAATTTGAACACTAAAAATATCATTAGGCTAACCTAAAGGAGACCTGAGAATCTGGTAGTTTATTAACAAAAGCCATAATTTGAAAGTGAAAAAGAAGTTAGTGTTTCTGGGACATGTTCTAATACCTTCACTGGATTTCTCTGCCTGGTTTGGCTAAAAATACCCTTGTAACCTTAAGTGAGCTTCTAGGCTTCCATCATTGCAAGAAACAAAGCAGCCTGGTGTTGGGACTTTGTATTGGTTTGCGCTTTGGCCAAACCAAGTGATTTCTCCTTATTATTTAGTTATTTTAGTCCCCAACGTGGCAAAAGTAGATGGCAGAACTATTGCTTGAACAAGTAGTTTAGCTACGTCCTTGTCTGATGTGGTTTCCAGGGTAGCTTGGCCTTCGTTGTGATGATCCTTTCTCCTTGTGGGAGTCTTGATCCTAACGTACAACCTAGAGGAAAATTGGTCTTATGTTTAGTGTCTCAGGTTTCTTAGGGTTTTTCACATGCGGGATTCGTGGCTGCGTCATTAGGATCTTAATGAGTATGACTTGCAAAACTCGTTTTGCTCATTCTTGGTGAACCCTTTAATGCTGAGATCTCACATGGACATGCTGTTTATTAATTTGGGGAGGTAAGTTCTAGCAACTGCAGCCAGATGGGAGTTCTTCAAATTTCTTATGCAGAATGGTTTTCAACCATTGCACTCTAAGATTTGTGGGAGTTTTGTTTTGGTTTTAAGTAGCTGTCTTGATTTGAGAGCCAGTTGGGCCTGCATATGCAAGTGTAGAGGACAGAGGTTAGTTGAACTGCCTGAAAATGTTTATATACACTATATTTACCCATCATAAGAGTGCTGGATATTTTTTTTTGCAGTTCAGCTTGTTTATTTCCAAGAGAACTTAAAATATTTTGTGGTTTTGGATGCTGAGGGTGACAGCCTTAAGTAGAATTTCTAGCAAGAGGATTGTGCCTTGCCCCCCTCAACGTAGCAGCAAGTATACATAAGCACACAAGCAGCGGTTAGATTCCTTATGTTTACTGTGTCTTTTGAAAATCTGGCTGATTAGCTTTAGTTTGGACAACCATACTTCCTTCTGTAATCTGTTTAAGCAAAGCACAGGCACTTTGTTAATGAAAAACTACTATCTTTAAACAACTGTCTGTGATATTTCATGAAAAAAATAGTTTTACATTCTGAAGTCTGAGAGGCTTCACTGTTCTATGAATGTGATAAATATGAGTTGTTTTCATCTTCAGAAATTGAAGATAAATTGAAACAATTGAATCCTGTTCTTTGGGAAGTTATCCTAAACAAACCAAGTCTTTCGTGTACCTTCTGTCAGTTTGACTCCTAGTGACAAAGAAGTGATTTATAGGGAAAATAACCTATGGAAAGAGAACCATACTCTTTGGACATGTTTCCATTTTTCAGACTGTAATTAAACAGATTCATAGTATTCTGACTGTGGATTCATATTCTGCACTAGAAACATTCAGCTCCACTGTTAATTAGGCTACCCTTGATATCTTAAAATAATATCCCAGGTCTGAACAGTCAGACCTGGTTCTTTTGTGGATCTTCAGTAAGGTTACCTATTAGATTTCCTTTGTAGGGGCAGTAGTTGACTGCTGGAGGATGAGAGCTCGTTGCTGCTGTGAATGAATGGGTGTAGTGTTCAGAGCTCCTGCTCTTGGCAGGTTCCTCCATGGGTCCCTCAACATATGTTCTTATAAGGGCAAACTCGCCTTCAAAGAGTTGGGGAAAGTTTGACAGGTTAAGGCTGTTTCATTTTCTGGTCCTGCCTTTTATAGGCATCAGGAAGGGAAAATGACTTGCTTATGTAGTGCAGTCCTGTTTCTGGAGTACAGGTTGTTTCTTAAAGAGGACAGAGAAAGGTGCTGGTTGAAGCATGTGGTCAAATAAAAATCCCAGCTGCCCGTTTAGTGTATTCTGCACCCAAAACACGTAATTCCACAGAAAGTTGTAAAACGTCAAAACATTAATCCCTGCAGTTAAAATATCCTGTTTGTTGTGTTTCAGCATGGTTTTGCTGAGTTTTCTGGGAAGTGACGTAGAATGTTACCAAACTGATTTTTAACTTGAGGAAATAGCTTGGGTGCCTGTGTCCTTACAAGCAGCTCTTTTGAGCATGCTCCTTCTCAATCTGAATGTTGAAGCACTTTGACAATGAAGCATCAAAAATAGATGCAGAAGAAAGTGGTAAAGAAACTCTTTGTCTAGCATTGGAGCACTTGGTATTCCTTTGGAGTACACAGGGAGGAGCATTGTTAGCAGTGAGTTCTTTAGATGTCCTACTATCGTTTATAAAGAGGCTTGTGAGGAAGATCAGGGTATTTTGGAGAGGAATCATGTCCAGCCAAGGTTTTGCTTATTGAGACAGATGTGAGTAGGCCATCCTTGTGTTCAAACAGGGAGCAGAGTTATATGCATTCTTCTGTTCTGTTGAAATACAGGATTAAAGGTGACTAGAGACCCTCATATAGATGGTTTGGTGTATTTGAGACTTATGGGGGATTAAATGCACTGTAAATGGTGAAAGAGAAATCTAGTTTTAATAACGAGTGTCTGTTAATACCTGGTGCATTTCAGTAGTTGACTCACGCATGAGGGCTCTTTAGGAGGGTGGCGGGATGGGGGGGAGGAGGGGAATGGGTTGTGTATTCTGGAACTGGGGAAGGCAAAAAGTGGAAGTAATCACCTACTTGGAAATACAGAACGCAGGTCAAAATATGAATGGTCCCAGATAAAATCTGCCTGCTTTAGGATAAACGGAAAGGGTAGAGTGAGATTCAGCAATTGTAAAATTGAATGCCTTCTAGTGTGTGTGTATATCTCTCTGTATTTACTCACTTTCCAAGCTGTCGACCACACCTGCTTTTTTTCTTTGGTGATGTGACCAAACCCATTCATTATTCACTAATAGCAAGGTTTTTTTTGATTAAAATAAAATGAAGTAAACTATATTTGTTTCCCCCAACATTAGAGGGCTTGAATGTGACAAGATAGAATCATAGAATGTGTTGGGTTAGAAGGGACCTTTAAAGGTCATCTAGTCCAACCCCCCTGCAGTAAGCAGAGACATCTTTAATTAGATCAGATTGCTCAGAGCCTCGTCAAGCCTGCCCTTGAATGTCTCCAGGGATGGGGCCTCCACCCCCTCTCTGGACAACCCAGGGCAGTGTCTCACCACCCTCAGTGTAAAGAACTTCTTCCTAATGTCTAATCTAAACCTCCCCTGCTCTAGTTTAAACCATTGCCCCTCATCCTATTGCTACGTGCCCTTGCAAACAGCCCCTCCCCAGCTTTCCTCTAGGCCCCCTTCAAGGACTGGAAGGGGCTCTAAGGTTTCCCCGGAGCCTTCTCTTCTCCAGGCTGAAACCCCCCCCCCAGCTCTCTCAGCCTGTCCTCACAGCAGAGGGGCTCCAGCCCTCTCATCATCTTTGTGGCCTCCTCTGGACCCGCTCCAACAGGTCCATGTCCTTCTTGTGCTGAGGGCTGCAGAGCTGGACACAATACTCCAGGTGGGGTCTCAGCAGAGCAGAGTGGGAGAATCACCTTTCTGGATCTGCTGGCCATGGTTCTTTTGATGCAGCCCAGGATGCAGCTGGCCTTCTGGGCTGCAGATAGACCTGTGATCCAGCACTACTAGGCAGTGTCCTGTGGTCTAAAAGAACAGCTCAAAAGATGCATAGTTTGCTTTCATCCTGCATTGGAAAAACCCCTTGGAAAGTGGCAGAGACGGGGCTAGATACATTCTTTGATCATGTTGTTTTTGATCAAGAAGATTCATGTGTGGACCTGGTGCTTCTTTTCTTAGGGCTCATGAATAACTTGTGATTGAAATGGAGGTGGGCATCTAATCCATCAGAAACTTAACCTCTGAAGGGTTATCCAAGCTCCACTTCAAACTGTAGAAGTTCAGGGCTGCAGAAAACAGACAACTCATGTTTGTCAATTTAATGGCTGCACCTCTGTGCTTGTGGAATGTAACACGCATTTCTAGATCCATGTCAGTGTTCTTGAATGATAAAGAAAAATAGGTTCTTTACTGGGGGGAATCCAAGAGAGGATTGCTGGAATTTGAGCAAAGATGGAAATTTATTGTAAAAATGTAGCAATATCAAATTTGAAGTATGTTTAGCTGCCTTCATCATGGCAAAAGTCTTACCCTTAGTGCAACTACTTTTACTGATACATATATATTATTTTTAAACCAGGAAAGGCATTTCACCCTAATCTTATCTGTTCTGAAATAGTTGGTGTTATATGGATACAGTATACAGCTCAAATAAGAGGAACAGTTTTCATTAAAAAAGTTCGAATAGGCTTTGTTCTAGGCGTTTCTTTAGAGATGAAAGCTGTACTACTACTGAAATCAGCACTGTCATGTTAACTGGAAAACTTTTGCTTTTTGAGATACTGGCACATTACAGTGACTTGCTCATTTTTTTTCTTCACCATCTAAAGATTCAGAGTGGGAAGGAATATATGGTATGTGAAACGTACAGGTATATTGTGCTTTTGAGTAAGTTGGATAAACTGTCTGAATTTTGTGCATGTAACTGAATTATTAATATTAGATTTCTCTGAGGTTTTGCATCATTTAAATATTTTTTTTTCTAATCTAGTAGGCTTTTAGATTAGAAAAAGTCTAGTCTAATCCTGCTGTTACTGAAATTAACTTCTGTACTTTGAAAGTGTGTTAAATGTACCAGCTTCATATTTTTTGGCTCTTTTTCAGTTTGATTTTGCTGTGAAGAACGATTTCATTGTTGTAACACTTAAATTGATGCTTTTAGGTATTATATAGCTAAATTATCATGCCAGATCTGAACACTCTGCTTTTGGAATTCTTTGGCAAAGCAATTTCTCTGACTCTGAGATTTTAACTTTTCTTCAGTGGGGATGGGGAGTCGGAAGAGATGAGAAAAAGGGTTACAATTTCTCATTTGTGAAGTATTAACATTGGCCAGGCTAATCCTCAGTCTCTTAAGTTGTTTGCATATTTATATATATATCTATATATCTGTCTGTCTATATATATCTCAGAGGTCATTGTTAACCAGCCAGTGCTCCACAGCCGTACTGTAAACAATTTGTGCAGTTACCCTTTTAATGTGATTTTTTTCAAAGTCCTATATATATTTTTTTTTAACAACTCTACTTCTCCTTTCTATTTTACTTCTGCCGTATTTTATTTTTGATGCAAGTTGGATTCTTCTGCAAGATGAAATCCCCTTTGCTCTCCTGTTCCAATATGGGGATGTTCCTGGTTAAAAACTTTTTTCCATTCGGTATTGTTTTCAGGACTTCTTGTTGTATTAGAACCTGGAGTAGCCTCGGCTGAAGGAGGAATGTAGGGGGGAATCTGAGCAGGAGAAGAAAAGCAGTGCTTTATTGACAAGCCTATGTAATGCTTGAATTCAGATGGAGGTTAGCCTGTACCAAAAGGAGATGCTACTTTTTTTTTTTTTTTTTTTTTTTGTTATAAATGTGTGCTTCCTTTATCCATCAAAGTGAAAATAATCACGTTCAGGCTTTGCAGTGGGGTGCAGAAGCTTGCACTGGGCTCTGTGCTGCTGCCAGCGGTGTAGCACTGTGGTCTGTGTTGGGGAGTACGAGGACTCAGTTGTGGGACAGCCAGTACAGGAGCCAACAAACTCCTGTTTGTTGACAGTACGTTGAAGTAAGGTTTTGTTTTGGTTGTCTTGAGATTTGTGCTAGAGTTGGTAAATAAAGATCTTGCATAGCATACTTGCAGGTAAGCTAGTTATGTGGGGCTGTGATATCAATCAGGTACAGGAAAAAAAAAAAACATTAGCTCAAACCACAGGTCGCTTAAAGCTAATATCTGGTAAAAATTGCTGTTGACCCAAATGTCTTAGCACAGAATTTATCTTATTTAAGAACGGTATAGTATTTTTTCAGTGTTCTTCTGCTTCGTTCACATGCATGCTTGCTCTCTCTAAACAGGTAGTTACTGATATGGTTCTTTGTGACGCCAGTGTAAGAGGGGACGTAGATGTTAACCTAGTGAAATGAAGCAGTTGCTACATTTGCAGGTGTGAGTTCGTCGCAATGTAACTTGTCTCCCTGAGTGCATCAGGAGACTGAGGAAGGAGTAAGGAGGTAGAAAAGACTGTGTATCTTGCTTGTATCTCCTGCAAGAAGACTTTATTAATAGTTTATTTAAAAAAATTCACTTACACAGACTTGGGATTTGTTTGCATTTTGATTGTTTCTGCGTTTGTCAGTCACGTAGTTTCCTTAGCACATGGTGATAAAACCAGGGTTTAGAATTGTTCAGAACAAAGTCTGAGTATTAAGTGAATGCTTCATAGCGTGCAGAAGATCGAATCTGGATCTCCTCACTCAGATTTCAATATTTTTTTTTATGTTCTGTAGCTTAATGATGAAGTGTGGTGGCAGTAACTAGTGCCAGCCACTTAGCTCCATACTAGACAGACTGGTAAGTCAGGTTGGTAGTCTGAATGTGTTCACCACTCCTTCTGGGGCTGATTGGAAGTATACTGTGAGATGTAACATAATTATATTGGAATCAAGGCTGCTTGCTACATGTTTCCATGAGTTGCTTAACTGTGGAGTTGGTGTGCTGTGATGAGTGTTTGGGACACGTGAGAGGAATTAACTGAGCTCTTGTTGTTGGACCTACAATACATTGTTCTTCTATCAGTTTTATAATTGTATTAAATACTTTTTGTTTTTAAAGTGTCAGAAGCAACAGATTGTAATGATTCATTAGTACTTTACAGTATATGGTGTAACAGGTGGATCTGCTTTTTTCAATTGGTAACTCACCTTTGACAAAATATTTCTATTGTATATTTAGGAAGCAATTACAATAAATAATATACGCATAGTGTAAATTATCAAATTCTGCTTATTTCTATAAAGTCAAGCTAGTTTTTACCACATTAATGAAAAATAAAATTATGTAAAATATACTGCCACTCATCTTTGATTCTACTTATGGAAGTAAGTGTCTTTTGCAATGAGGCATGAGCACCTTCATTGCCTGTTATAAATTATTTTCTGCTTTTTTAAAGACCTTATTTTGAAAGCTAAGGACTTAAATCTCTTGATTTAAAACAAGCTGTAGTACCTTAAGTATTTTGCACAAAAATAGACTTTATATGATCATAAAATCATAGAACGGTTTAGGTTGGAAGGGACCTTAAAGGTCATTATTCCAACCCCCTGCCCTGGGCAGGGACACCTCCCACCAGACCAGGTTGCTCCAAGCCCCGTCCAACCTGGCCTTGAACACCTCCAGGGATGGGGCAGCCACAGCTTCTCTGGGCAACCTGGGCCAGGGGCTCACCACCATCACAGCAAGAATTTCTTCCTAATATCTCATCCAAATCTCCCCTCTTCTAGTTTGAAGCTATTAGCCCTCGTCCTATCGCTACATGCCCTTGTAAAAAGTCCCTCCCCAGCTTTCCTGTAGGCCCCCTTCAGATACTGGAAGGCCACTATAAGGTCTCCCCGGAGCCTTCTCTTCTCCAGGCTGAACCCCCCAACTCTCAGCCTGTCCTCACAGCAGAGGAACTCCAGCCCTCTGATCATCTTTGTGGCCTCCTCTGGACCCGTTCCAATAGGTCCATGTCCTTTCTGTGCTGAGGACTTCAGAGCTGGACGCAGTACTCCAGGTGGGGTCTCACGAGAGCAGAGTAGAGGGGTGGAATCACCTCCCTCGACCTGCTAGCCACGCTGCTTATGGTGCAGCCTGGGATATGGTTGGCTTTCTGGGGTGCCAGCACGTGTTGCTGGCTCATGTTGAGCTTCTCATCCACCAACACCCCCAAGTCCTTTTCTTCAGGGCTACTCTCAATCCATTCTCCGCTCAGCCTGTATTTGTGCTTGGGCTTTCCCCGACCCCTGTGCAGGACCTTGCACTTGGCCTTGCTGAGCTTCCTGAGGTTTGTATGGGTCCACCTCTCAAGCCTGCCAAGGTCCCTCTGGATGGCATCCTTTTCCTCTGACGTGTCAACCGCACCACACGCTTGTGTGTTGTTGGCAAACTTGCTGATGGTGCACTCAAACCCACTGTCCATGTTGCCGACAGATGTTAAATAGTACCAGTCCCAGTACCAGCCCCTGAGGAACACCACTTGCCACTGGTTTCCACTTGGACATTGAGACATTGACAGCAACCCTTTGAGTGTGGCCATCCAGCCAATTCCCTATCCACTGAGCGGTTCATCTGTCAAATTTGTATCTCTCTAATTTAGGCTCCAGGATGTTGTGCAGGACAGTGTCAAATGCTTTGCACAAGTCCAGGTAAATGACATCTTTTGTTCTCCCGTTATCCATAAACGCTGTAACACTGTCATAGAAGGTCACCAGATTTGTCAGGCGTGACTTGCCCTTGGTGTTGGCTGTCACCAATCACCTCCTTATTTTCCATGTGCCTTAGCAGAGATTCCAGGAGGATCTGCTGCATGATTTGCCAGGCACAGAGGTGAGACTGGCTGGCCTGTAGTTCCCCAGGTCTTCCTTTTTTCCCTTTTTGAAAATTGGGGGTTATGTGGGGTTCCCTCTTCCAGTCAGTGGGAACTTCACTGGACTGCCGTGACTTTTTGAATATGATGGAAAGCAGCTTAGCAACTTCATCCGCCAATTCCCTCATGACCTGCAGATGGATTTCATGTCCTGTGGACTTGTGTACCTTCAGGTTCTTTAGATGGTCTCATGCTTCATCTTCTCCTACAGTGGGCGGTTCTTCATTCTCATAGTCCCTGCCTTTGCCTTCTATGACTTGGGCGGTGTGGTTAGAGCCCTTGCTGGTGAAGACCGAGGCCAAAAAGTCATTCAGTACCTCCGCCTCCTCCATATCCTGGGTGACCAGGTCTCCTGTTTCTTTCCAGAGAAGGCCAGCATCTTCCCTAGTCTTCCTTTTGTCACTGACATACTTAGAGAAATTTTTCTTGTTGTCCTTGATGTCCCTGGCCAGATTTAACTCTATCTGGGCTTTAGCTTTCCGAACCTGATCCCTGGCTGCTCAGACAGTTTCTCTGTGTTCCTCTCAGTCTACCTGTCCTTGCTTCCACTCTCTGTAGGCCTCCTTTTTGCTTTTGAGCTTGTCCAGGAGCTCTTTGTTCATCCATATAGGCTTCCTGGCTTTGTGAATATGAAGTGTCTAAATACTTGAGGATTCAACACATACTAGGGAACTTTAAAAAAAAAAAAAAAAAAATAAAATTACTGCATTGCATATTGCATTTATCCCCGTATCCATGAAGAAGATACTTGCTGTGGGGAAAAAGGCACAGTGCAGTTCTGTAACAACTTTTTTCCCCTGTGTAACAAAGCATTATCTCTAAAACAGGAATTACTAACTTGTCATGTAGCCATCAACTTTTCCTCAAATTCTGTACGGCTTCTTAAAACTTTGTGAAAAATAGGGCTGAAAGAAATCTCAGGAGATCTACTTTTACCTCCTTCTCTTCCTTCTACCCAGGCAAATCCAGCTATGCTTGTGCCATTCCTGGTGAGTGGCTTTAAGAACTGGGTAGACAGACTGTCTCCAGTGCTGGAAGCTCCACAGTGTGCCAAGCCAACTGCAGTCCTTAGGATGAGAAGGTTTTCCTGAGTATCAGTCCTCAGTGTTACATGCTGAAATATGTAACTTGGGGGTGAAGGGGGCACTAAGCTGCTTTGGAAGAGCTTTACGAGGGAAGGAAGAAAGTTGTCACCCTAAAGCAATTGGTGTTTTTGTGAAGTTGCTTTGGCTGCTTGTTTTATGCATCATACCCAAGTTCAGTGTGCCCTTTTCCGATGGAGCCATCCTTAGAACTGACTTGCAGACTGTTATCTTCCACAGTTCTTTTTTTTTTTTTTTTGGCTAAATAACCATCAAACCTTTCTTTGCCCTTGACTTATATTATTTAGGCTTTCATCTGCTCTTGTTCACCTCTGGAGTCTCTGTATGTGATCTCTGTTCTTCAGAGCTTGTTGCCCCAAATCAGTCGTATTACTCAAGTTGAGCTCTATTGATGCATGGAGAGTAGGAGTGTTATTTCATCTGTCCTGCAAGCTGTGCTTTTGTTTATATATCTCACTTTGTTGTCTGCCTTTTGCAGGAGAAATGTTGGTTTACAGGTTGAATTTGACTTCAAATCTATCAATACTTTTCTGAAGAACTGTTAGCTGAACAAGTTATTCTGTATTTGTGCAGTTGATTATTCCTGTGTGCTTGCTTATTTATTTATTTATTGACACCCCTGTTTGGATACGGCCTTTAAAAAACCTTGAATCTGAATCTTTGTAAAGGCTAAAATTCTGTCTTTGCTTTCAAAGAATTACATGGCTTTTGAGTGGCAGAGGAAGGCCATAGTGAGCAAGGATATTCTAACCATCCTGGCCTGACTTCCAGTTTGCTTTGCTTTGTATTGCCAAAAAACAAGGAAGCAGCGTGTTTTGGGAGTCTTTACAGGGAAAGGCGCATGTAGAAAGATTTAATAATGAAAAGTGTAGGAGTTTGCAATGTGGCTGGGCTTTTGCCTATCAGCCTTCTATAATAGTGAGCACACTCAGTGCCTGATCTTCCTAAACTGTAGAGACAGAATTAGAGGTAGAACAACATTATTTTAGTCTTTACACAGGTAAGAGTAAAGACCTGGAGAGAAATAATGGAAGAAGTTTGCTTTAGTAAAATCGTAACTGGCCAGACTTTTCCATACTTGCTATTTGAAGCAGCTCCACCCAGAAGCTGTCCATTGCATTAATGCTTGTTACAGTTTCTCTCTGCATCCTGTTCCAAAGCAGCTCAGTAAAACTTGTGCTCTGTGGTGCCACGTGTTGGATTCTGTGACCTCTGATGGACAACAGCTCCACCTGAAGAAGCAGAGCTTCAGAGACACTGAGGTGAAAATGCATCTCTTGATGCACCTGTGTCCTCTTCCCTTTTTGTTTTTGAACTGTAGGAGGATGCTGGAAAAAAAATAGCTGTGATGGTAGGAGTCCCCTGGACTGTTATTGTAGAGGAGTAGTTTTTTCAAGTGCATTAAGAGTAGATTGCTGTGTTCTTTCCTCAAGTTGGGTCACGGTAAAAGAAATTCCTTGTTTTCTTTCCAAAACCTGTAGAATCTTGATTTTTGGTTGTTTTACACTCTGTAATCTACAGTGGTGTTCCCCAAGATCTTATTTTCAGGATGCTTTGTTATTCAGCATTTATGTCATGGCAGTACACTGAAAGGCCGTGGATCTTCTTGGGTAGAGGAGCAGTTTTATGAACAGTTTCTCAAATGTTCAATTTGAAACATGAATTTATGCACTAGTCTGTACTATACACTGTTAGGGTGGTTGTTAGGGTCGTGATCTTTTTTTTTTTTTTAAAGTGGTGTGCTGGGTCAGCCTCAGAAATGCTTGCATATTTTGGTTTGCTTTGCTGTACTTAATTGGCATAAACTGGGGGCTAAAAGTCCATGGGCTTCTGGGTGAAGTCGATGATGTTACTGGCCCTTAAATTTTACTCTTAGTTCTTTGCTTGAAAACGTAAAAGTGTTTTCAGATTTTTTTCCCAGATAGATAGTCACGAGTACTGTACTGAGCCAGAGCCACTTTCTGATTCAGAAAAGCAATTACAGCCCATTTGGACACAGTTTCCCACTGAATGCTAGAAATTTGGAGAAAAGAGTTCAAGTGGGATGTTTGCCTATAAATAGCATTCAGAGGTTATTTGAGTTCTTCCTGCGTCTCTGTCTTGCATGGGGTCATTTCCTGGCCTTAGTCTCCATAGGAGTATGATACTTTTCTTCCATAAGCCTTAGGTTACCTGGGAAAATAATTCCACTCTTCTCCTCCTACCACCGAATAGGTGAGAGTGTCTGTAAAGTAACTGGTTTTCAAGGGTCAGAAGCCCTAAAGTAGATGAGACTTAAAATATTTGTCTTAGAATGCCAGATATCAAGAATAGGAATTTTGTGCACCTTTTTCAGCATGAATAACTTTTTTTTTTCTTCACTTGATGTTTCTCAGGGATATGTGGGGTTTCTCTTTGCTCCTTGTCCTCCCACAGTGGACGGTACCATTTCCATGTTCCTCCTTTCCGTGTTGCAGTAGCAGTCAGCTCTTTGAGGTGTATCTTTCAGATTCTTGGAGGCAAGCAATTGTCAGACTTGAAATGAGAAAATATTAGTTTTTCTTTCTGATAAGGCATGAAGGGAAGAGCCAGGAGTTAAAGAATAATTGCCTACACTTAGCCTTGGTATTTTTCTGTAAAATAATGAAATAAACCTTGTAAAATTTTCAATGTTTGATGGCACAAAGTAAAGAATTTATTTTAAAGCTTTCTGTTCAGAGGTCATGATTTCTGCTTCTGGATCACTTACAAAGTTGCTGCCTTTATAGTTGTATGGGTAAATATTGTAAGCACTGCCATCTCAACTTAAATAAGATAAATTCCCCAAGAGTGACTTGGGAGTTTAGTACTACTTTGTGTGTAAGCAACCAGAAGCAATCTGATTCTTTTTTCTCAGTCTCTAGCCTTGATGCTTCCTTGAAATACAGGAGTGTCGGAGCTGATGTCCAAAGCTCTGAATTTGGAGCCTACCTCCTTTGATTCTTTCTGGGGCACTCGGTAGACTGTACCAGTTCTTGCCCATCGGTTTAGCAGCGTACGGTGCTGTTGGGATGCAGCTGAGTGCGTTGCTATGTCTGCGTGCCCTCACGCGTGGTGTGACGGGGCGTGAGCAGGGTACTGCCTGGCTGGAGGGGAGATGTGCTGAGGCTGCCATTTCAGTCTGCCTCCATTTAAAAGCTAAACAAAGCCAGGCAAACAATTCAGCTTGTGGCTGAAGTTTTCCCTTAGCTAATCACAGTAATACTGGCAAGCATGGTACAACTAGAAGAGCATTTAAGTGCATAAATGTACTTGAATACTTGCTGGTGCTCCAGCCCTAGAATAGATGTAGCAGGATTGTTGCTGGAGGAGGTAGTGCAGGAGGGAAGAGAAAGCTGGCAATGAAAAAAGCATCAGGCACCCAAGTAGTTAGCTGTGATTTTGCTGCCATGGCAAATTTTCCTGTGTGTGAATCTCTGGCATTTATATATGTTAAGGGTGGGGAAAAAACCCTAAAAAAAATTCCTGACTTGGTAATTCAAAAAAATTCAAAAATAAAGTGATAAACTCCTATTGTACTGTAATGTACAGTACCTCCTATTTAATCCTAGGGAAGCACTAAAGCAAATTCATGTCCAGAGTAATGTAGATGTTCAGAAACTAGTGCTTAAAGCCATCCTCATCCTTTATAATTTCAATTAAAGTTAGCATTGTATTTTGAATATTCCTCTTAAATGCAAGACCATACATTTTCCTACAATCAAAAACAAGTTAGAAAGGAGGCCTTAGTTGCCATGGGTAAAAGTATTTTTTTTTTCGTAAAAAAATGAAAAACAACAAAACCAAACAAACAGAACAACCCCCAACAATTTACTGGAGCTGGTAGAATTAGCTGTTACTCTGTGACTTCTTAAATAAAGATACCCACGTTACTGTCAGATGTGGTTGTACAATACTGCGCTCACTAGAACTAGTGCGTATGCCGATGGAGGACAGGCAGGGTGACTTTTCTATAGGATGCAGAATTTTTTTTTCTAAACATCCCTATATAGATGCTTAGTGGACGGATCTTTACAGACTGAGAAAATCTAGCAAAAAAGTAGTTTGTGCTTGTGGAGATCACCCCTGGCTTGACACGTGCCTCACACTAATTGTAGTTACTGGGTTGCAGCTGTCCCGGGGTTAGAGCAATTTCTTGGTGAATAATTGTTTAGTCTGACACTGTCCTGGTGCAGTTCTTACCCAGCAGTCCTGATGTCAGTCAGGGTTTGGTGTGGTGTTTTTTTTTTTTTTTGTTTTGTTGGGTTTTTCATTGCTTTGGGTTTTTTTATTGTGTGTTTTTGTTTTGTTTTCTTTTTTCTGTGCTGGTCTACCTTTGCTCTTAATCCATAATGTGTGAACAGAAGCTTTCTTCTCCTCCAAGGCCAAATTCAAATGATTGTACTTGCATTTCATGTGTCTTGCAAGCAAAAACACAGATAGTTTGAATAAACCTCTTTTGTAGGAATCTGTTGCCACACATTGAAAAGATCTAGTTTAGCTTTATCTCTTTTGCCCTACACTTTTCCTTTTCTTTTTTTTAAAAAAAAGCCAAGTTCTTTGAAGAAACTAAACTTTTTCCCAGTAAAAATCTTGGGGCTGAGGAAGATGCTCCTTTCTCCTCTCTTTTCTGTCTTACCTCTCCACCTTGTTGCCTTTTGAATATGCTAGCTGAGTAGATGCTCTGGCCTGCGGAGATGCTGTGGAATCAAAGATGAGATAAATTAGCAGTTACATGTCAATTGAAGCTCAGCTCTTAGTCAGAGGTAGAGAGTAAGAACTTCAGTCCAGGGGTTCATATGTGTATGACGCATATTGACACATGGCAGCTTTCAGTGCATGCCAGGTAGTTTTATATACTCACTAGGTGTTGGACCAAGGCTTAATTCTTCCAAAGATACTTCAAAAACAAACAACACCCCCACCCCCCTCCAAAAAAAAAACCAAACAAGGAAAAGGAGAGAATGAGTGAACATTCCAGACTAATCTAGAGAAGTTCATCATTAATGTCTGTTCAGGTCATAATTGTGTTAAAGTTTTGCTTCTCTGCTAGAGCAAATATGAACACTTTCTTGTACCTGAATATAATTCTTCAGGCTTTGTGTTGATCTGCAAGCTCTCTCATATTCTGTGAGCTTTAGTTTGCTTTGTTTAAAGTAATTCAGCCATTGAATGGCTGTTTAAATGATTGCTGCGACAGAACTGGCAAATTTTCTTTTACTGTATTATTTAGTCTTTAGGCTTTAGTCCTAGTTGTAGCTGCTTCTTTAAAGCACGAGATAATCCAAGAGGCAGGTATCTCTGCCGTATGCTTATCTGCAGTGAGATGGGTGAAAAAGCTGTTTGCTGCTGGTACATCTGTAACTGTGATGCAGGAGTAATTCATGATGTTTCCACATTTAGTACATGTAGTTTGTATGGGATCAAAGTGCATTTGGTTTAGTGATCGGCGTGATTGTATGCACATACATAATGAATCACAGAATGGTTTGGGTTGGAAGGTACCTAAAAGCCCAACCAGTGCCACCCCCTGCCCTGGGCAGGGACACCTCCCGCTAGACCAGGTTGCTTCAAAGCCCTGTCCATTCTGGCCTTGAACCCCTCCAGACAGAATGGGATGAAGGTGTCTTCAAGATCCTGGTTCGTGTGAGCAATCAGCCGTGTTGAGTTTCTTTATTAAGGTATTTGATTAGGAAACATAAAAATTTGGACATTCTGAATGAGTGGCACAGGGGGAAGGTGTGTGAGGTGGTTGAGGTCGTTAAGTGGTTATTTGCTGTCACCATCAGGCAGGAATCTTCTGTTCCTGGCTGCACAGTTTTCTCTTGCCGTGCTGATTCTGGTGGTGGCTAGGAAGACCCTTTGCTGGTCGAATTCATCTTGCTGTGCTGGTAGAAAGCCCCCTCTTCTTTTCCCAAATGTGAGTGCAGTGGGGTTGGTGGGAGTGCCTAGGGAAAGCCAGGGAGAGGAGGAACTCTGAGTCATTGTCCTGGCAGTGGCCAAATGTTAGGCTGGCACACAAGAGCTCCTGTTATTTTGGCTTTAGAAAAGGTAACTCAGTTTTCATACAATGGGAGAAAATGGATGCCTCGTGAAAGCTTGAAAAAAAATCAAACTAAGAATAATTTAGAGTTATGCTGTAGCAAAGTCTGTCATGGTCAGGAATTTAAATAAGATGGAGTATGAGGAGATAGTTACATGCATAACTTTTCTGGTATTATTCTTTCCTATATGAATGCTCATATGGTAACAAAACTCTCTGACAAGGTTTAAACCAATCTTTTATTTTAGTATTTTAAGTTAAAATATGGGTAGTATTCTATATCTGTCCAATATCCATATTCTTTCTTGCATTCTGAAAACAAAGGAAATGGGTGGATCAGGTTGGTGGAGAGGAATTAAATGAAATTGCAGACTGTTCGGGGAGATTGGGATTTTGCTTGAAACATCTGTAAGTCTAGCTAGAGCTGGTTTTTCATTGCTGAATTTGCTTATGGGGCTTCCAAGCTTTAGTAGAACTGGAAGCTGCTGGTTAATATTGTGAATTACCTGGCTAGGTAACCTGGTATTGAAGTAACATGAGACTAAATTGAAATCTAATGAGGAAACTCTCAAAAGAAAGGTAAATGTTAATGAGCATTAACTAGTTAAGCAAGAACTCATGTTTGTGCTGAAAATTAGTTTCCAGATTTTGAGATACCTGAGTGCACTGATGTAAAAGCAGATGATCCCAAAAGGGAACCGTTGTCATCAAAATGTTACCAAAATAACAGTAAGAACTAATTGTAGCTGGAGAAGTACTTCCTAGTTTTGGATTCTGAAGAAAGAAAATCTCGCTGCTACAGTTGCCATGCTGGAAAGCAGAGAGACATGTCATCGAGTTTTCTGGCTCCTGTTCTGACAACTACATTAAAATATATGTAAATGCAAATATATTAAGAGTTTGCAGTGTCAAGCAAGTGAAAAATTAGAAGCTGGAATTAAGAGTAGCTTTCTCCAATGGCATGTGTATGTTGTGATGGCCTTTTTTGTCTTTTTTTTTGTGTGTTTTTTTTTGTTTTTAAATTTTCTTTTCAAACAGCCCCTTTCACTTGTGGACACTGCTGAAGTGGGTGATTTCCTATTGTTTTTAAGAGCAGGGATTTGTGAAGAAAGGGATATTTTGAAGTTAAGACCATGAAATACAACTCAGGAGAATAAAATTATATTTCTGCTGTTGACAGAAAACGCTTAGCAGATGATCTGAACATAATTTTTCAGATAGCATTGAAAATGTCATTTTTGTGTGTGATGGTTTCCTGTCAGGAATCTGATTTGTAGAAATTGAAAACTCGTCTGCTCTAAAAGTCTGTGGGGAACTGTGATGGCGACACATGAAATATTGTAAAATGCTAATTACTGAAAAAAATTTCACTGAACTCTCAAGCTGTAGCTCTTAATTTCATGCTAAATGAGTTTTATTTAGCATGTCCAAATACTAATTGAGAAGAATAAAAATAAAAGTTGTGGCCAATGAAATCTGTCTGTGCCATACACTTGGTGATATAGGGGGGGAAATAAACCCAAACAGTTTTATAGTGAAAGTTTGTATCAAATGTATATAAAAGGGTGAACTCTTGCGTTCAGCATAGTTACAACAGGAACATTAAGGGCACGGTAAGTTTTCAGTGCACTGGAGCTAAGATCAGACTATAATTCTGATATTCAGTGCTGAAGATCACAGAGGCATGTGCTTGACTTTGAAAAGACTGAAATCCGTAATGTTGGGTTTTTTTAGTGTTTTAGAAAACAAAGCTAAAATAAACCCTACCATATTGAATTTCTACTACTTAGATGACCTTAGATGGCCAGCTGAAAAGTGGAGAAGCATTCTGGTTGAGCCTTTTCTCAAAAAGAGACTATTGGCTATATCTGCACTAAAATGTCTTCTAAATGAGAACTTTCAAAGGACCAAACACCTTTTCCAGGGATATCAAGATAGCAAAAAATGCTATTGGGGGTGGGGAGAGGTAAAATTTCTACAAGGTTTAGTTAGTTGTTGTCTAAATAGTTCACCGTTACACAACAAAAATGTTTATTCTTGGTCTGTGGTTTCCATCTAGAGATGCTCTTGTCTTGTCTTTCCCTGGCAGGTTTTTTCTCCTAAGGGATTTGGAATTTGCCACCTTCCTCCTCTCCTTTCCCAGTCAAACCAAACTTATCTATTTTTACAAGCCTTTTGCCATCTTGAGGACATGTTTCAGATGTGCCAGCATTTTAAATAGTAGTGCTGCTATTGATTGTCTGAGTGTGTCATCCCTTTGTGTCTGAAGCTAGGCTGCGCAGCAATGCATGCCTTCTTTCTGCCACCCGTGTCACCTCCTGGTGTCACATTCAGCCAGTAGAACTATTTGCTGGAGAATTCTTTTATTGGGAATTGGAAGATGGCAAAGGCTTACTCAGGCAGTTAAGCTGAGCCTGTCTGCTGTCAGATTGGCACCAAGTGTCTAAGCAATGCTGAGCTCATCATCCTCTGTTTGTTGGTAGTGTCCATGGGGAAGATTATTGTCTTCTCTAGAGGTGCTCTGTGTGGGGAAAGGTGGGAGTTTTTCTGTCTCTGTATGGGATTTCCAGGCATACGATAGGAGTTACTGGATTGAACTGTACAGCGTCGGCTGAGGAAGACCAGGTCCTCTAGAAAGAGTTTAGACCGACTGCAGAGACCTTTTGCAGTTACTCTGCACTGTGTGGCCGCAGCCCCTCTCTGAGATATCCAACGGGTCAGACGGCTAGGCACAGTTGCTCGAATGCATCCCAAAAGTGCCAAATTTAGTTAATGCACATGACCCAGCTCTGATGTACCCGAGTAATAGACATGACTTCCCTGAAGCAGAGGTTATTCTGTGTGCTGTGTGAAGGTCCTTCAAGCTTTTGCCCACTTAGAGGTATGGCAGTGCCAGTTACGGGGTTTGACTGCTGTGGAGCAGCCTTTTGATTTGGGTTAGTTTACTGAGAAATACTGTTACCGCTCTGTAAATACATTGGTGTAAAGGGCTGAAGCGTTAGGAAGGCTGCTAGCTTTGGCTGCACATGAGGTGATCGGCTGATACCTCTGCATGATTTTTTGCCTGTATGTTTTGCTTGAAGGCATCCCATGAGACAGTAACAGCTGAGTCTGTTCTAAATGGTTTCTGGAGTGAGATTTTTTGGGTGTAACTGGGGTGGTCTGCTCACCCACCCTGTCATGTCAGCAGGACGCTTCATTTACCTTATTGCATGATCTGTTTCCAGCAAAAGTGCTGAGCATGACCTCTTGCTGGAGTCTCTTAGAGTTTGAGTTCCCCCCAAAATCTGGCTCTTGCAAGTGGGGAGGGAATAGCCAACAGAAGACTTGACACTTATCTGAAGATTTTTCTATCTTAACGAGAAGCTGGTATCTTACTGATGGCAGGGGCAGGGAGAGGAGTTTAAATATTTATTCATTGCATTTTTATCTTAGAGATTTTTGGGGCAGAAGACAAGCTCTGTTTTTGATTACATTGGCTTTATAGTACCCTGAACTGTCATGTTTTGGTAGGTTTACTACTAAAACCAACAGAAGGGACCAACTCCCTGTGGCAACAAGTAAACTGAGTAAACTTCAGGGTTACCATTTCAACCTGGGAATGTCATTGAGTTGAAATCTGGTAAATATAGCAGAATACGATGAGAAGGGACATTCTCCTACCCCAGGTTTTCTATTTGGTTTTATCAGGTGATAAATCATCTGTGGAGGAAGCTATCGAGCTGCAGCCTGCTCGGGCAAGCTGACCGTGTGTACAAGAGGAGTGCCCCGCGCTGTGAGAATGGCAGAACAAGCCAGGGCGCTGTGGGGGTTGCACAGATCCGAAGCACTTCTTCCCAGGGAATGGCACTGCCTTTAGAGAGGTCAATTTTTAATTGGCACGGTAATAAAGAATGATACTAGCCTTTGAGAAATGTTACTAGGTGGCAGTAGTCATGTCAAAAACTTTAGGAGGTGCTGTTGTAGAGCCTTTAGAGATCTGTATTTGGAAATATTCTGTTGGAAAGGAGAAGTCTTTTGGTTATGACATGGCTAGTTGGGGGACAAATCACTCTGGTACCTTATTTTGCCTAGTAAAAAGGAGACTATAAAGAGGACAAAAATTAGATCTGTGAACTCAGAGTATATGCCATTTAGTCAGGTTGAATGATCCAGCTCTGCTGTATTTGAGGGAGCATTGTGAATTTTAACAAGAAGTTTAGTAATGGTCAACTGAGTTACAATTTAAGCACATAGTCAATATATAGAAGCAATAGGAGAGAGCAGATTTGTAATTACATTTTTTTCCTGCTGCTGAAAGATGGGTTAGGGAACTAGTTTAGTCTGAATGAGGATTGATTGGGCCTTTGAAAACATGACCAATATGTGTCACCGTATTTTTATCTCCTTTGCTTTGCATTCACACCTGTCTTTTGGGAATAACTCTTTTCTGTTAAATAGGGATTAAGGTTTCCTATCTTTGAGCATTATACAGTGCAGAAAGACTGATTTAGGAAGAATCTGGAGCAGGAAGAGGGACCCAACCAATTTAGTTAATGATATTTTCTTGTTCAAAATAATTATTGGCATTTAAACAGATTCATATTATCTATGAAATAGCATGCTTGTTTAAGCACTAATGGGTAATCTCATACATAATGGCACCGTAATGCGTGATAATCTGTTATGTAGTGATTAGAAAGGGTATTGCCAAGTGGCGTAGATATCTTTTTGAGGATGTGCCAGACCATAATCAAAGTGTTCTTGGATTGGGATGATAGGGTAAGAATATAAACAAGCTTGTTGCAACACAGAAGTATGTGGCATTTTAAATACCAGGAGTGAGAATTCAAAAACTTTGAAAGAGCATTTCTGTTCAAAGTTCATCTTTCTTATGATTGATGTGAAAGATGAGGTAAAGAAAAAAAATATGGTAAAAGGATATTTGCTACCAATGTATTTATTAAGGGCAGGTTTGTCAGGAGAAGACTCGTGTGGTATAAAATTGATGTCAAAATACGGGGTTTTTGAAAGGCCAAGTAGAATCAGCTATTCCTGAACAGGGTTTATGTCATTTTACAAATAATGTAAGCAATGAAAGATAGGCAGGCAAAGTAAAGCATAGTGTCTGAAATAACTAGTCCGGGGTTGGGTTTTTTGGAGTTGGTTTTTTTTTTTTTTTTTTTTTTTTTAAGATATATGGATGTTCCAGATGCACGATCTCTGCAGATTTCAGTGCAACTCTTCCTTGTGCATCCTCAGATTACAAGCTCCTGAAGGTTTCCCTTCATGCATGGGTACTCCGATAGATGTGATTAGGGCCTGTAGGCATTGTGTGAATTCTTCAAAGGCTCACCAGAATTATATGGAAATTTAAGTATGACATGCTTAACTTAATAAAGAGGGTTTTAAACTTTAACTACTTTAATGAAGAAATTTGTTTTAAAGGCCAAATGACTTACCCAAAAATCCCAGTGGCATAGCTCAGTCTATATGCTGACTTAAAACAGTTATTTTCCTTACACAGCAAGCAAACCTTCCCTTGTAACTCTAATGTTCTTTAGCTTAGCGTGAATTACATTTTTTTAACAACACTTTGTGTTAAAGTTTTTAAAAGCATATGAATTTTATAAAGGTGTCTACACTAGAATGAATTATCAGTATCTTTCTAATTCCTATATATGGAGTGCTAGTCAACTTGTGGTTTCTTCCTTGAGGACTTTAGGCTGAGCAATCAACATACAATAAAACACATCTAAATATTTAAAACATATTCAAAAAATTGCAAATATATTATGTCCCTCATTCTGGTGTTGTAAATCAGGTATCTTGATGAAGAAATGGTGAAACTTGAAAACGGCTATTCCTTTTGATCTGCTTGACTTTGGACTGTTTTTTACAAGAAAACATAGAGCCAGCACAATCCACTCTCATTTTAGATGGGCTGAAATAATTAAATAATTTGAGTTGGATCTAAAGTCTGTCTGTCTTTCCCTTGCTGTGTGATCCTGTAATCAGTGGGACCCAGCTCTCTTTTTTTTTTTTTTTTTTTTTTTTTTTTTTTTTTGGAGCTGGGGTCTATTAGAACACTGGTGATAACTACGTGCTACTAGCTCGAAACTGCACTTATGTATTTTCTTTATCCTTGATATGAACTTTATCCATTTAGGGAGGGCAGAGCAAGTGGTGCTTCCATGAGAATGTTCCTTTTCTTGAAAGAGAAGGGAAGGGAATGGTTGCTTGAATGTGGGTATCTGACTTGTTCCTTTATTGCAGTGAACTTGAAACAACTTTGGCCGAAGTTATTCATGTTAGTTCTTCAAGCTTTACTGATGGCTTTCAACTTCTGTGTTCAAATTGTGGAAACAGACAAACGTGTTTTTCAGAGAATGTAATCTCTGATTCCTCATGGCATATCATACCAGTGGTATAAAGTCCTGCTCTTTTTTCCAAAGACACAAACCTGGTCATTTTCCATGTTTTCTGAGGTGATATCTGTATCTTTGACTCATTAAACTTAGGAAAATCACACTGACAGGTTACCCTAAAACTTTGACCTTGGTAGTTACATGGTAGGAACGTCCTGATGAGTCTGGAGGTCAACAAGGAAACCTGTGCTTCAAATCGGAGTATTGGTTATAGGTGTGTATCTGATGAGCAAGCTTTTCCCTTGAAAGGTGAGATCCTTGCTCTAATACACCTCTGTGACCAACTTCAGGCTAATTAAAATGGTTCAATAGTATGGCACTAACACATGGAACATCTGGCATTATCTGCCACTAAGTTCAGCCATGCTGTGTGCCATAGTTGCTTTAGGAAAAAAACAGTCACCTGTTCCAAACTCAACCAGTAGTCAGTTGTACCGGTCATTTCATTTCTGTTAGTTGAATTGTTGAC
This sequence comes from Alca torda, assembly GCA_008658365.1. Taxonomy (NCBI): domain Eukaryota; kingdom Metazoa; phylum Chordata; class Aves; order Charadriiformes; family Alcidae; genus Alca; species Alca torda. The sequence continues at coordinate 29,943,403 of CM018081.1, read as the reverse complement.
TTGTTTAAATTGGTGTAAATACCCTTTTCAGATGCAGCCTGAATCTGTGTACTGTAGAATTGGTGGTTTGTGGCCCAGCAGAAGGATTAATCTGCTTGCAGATCTTGAAACTCATACTTCTCTCTCTAATTTGGAGATCTATGGTTTGTGTGTTGATGTGTTGGATGGGGAGGAGCTAGGTCATCTATTTCCTGTCAGAGGAGACATAGAAAGGTGTTTGGGTTGGAAGTGACCTTTAAAAATCATCCAGTCCAACCCCCCCACCGTGGGCAGGGACATCTTCCACTAGGTCTGGCTGATCAAAACCCCCTCCAGCCTGTCCTTGAACACATCCAGGGATGGGGCATCCACAACTCCTTTGTTCCTAGGGATGGTTACTCTCTTTTCAGTTGTTGGATAATGCTGCTGGCCTCGTCCCTGCCAGGGCTTGTGAACAGACTGGCATGTGGCTTCTGCAGACGGTGCTCAGCTGAAGAGCTGCCCCACAAAAGGCAGACTGAAGGTGTGTCTAGCTCCCTGTGCCCTGCAGCGGCCAGCTGTGGACACTTGAGGGTAAAGCAGTAAAATCACAGTACAGGTGATAGTCTTTCCTCTCTCTGTCCTTCCAGTAGTCTCTGGTTCAGGAGTGTCCTTAAGCTTCCAGGGCCACTGTTCTTAGTGTTACTGCAAAGCCTGCGCCTTCTATGGACCTATCTAATCTATTTCTAAATTTACTTTTTTTGCCTTTGCGTGGCAGCTCATGTTGTATGGAACCACTTCCTTTTGGTTTGCTTCTGAACATTTTAGTGGTAAGCTGTAACTTCGCATTGAGAACGTCACCACCTCCATATGTTTAACGTCTGTAGACTTTTCTCAATAAAAACAGTCTGCAGTGGCTCCCATAGTCTCTCTTCAGACATCCTGCGCTAGCGGTCAGTCTGTGAAAAGGTGTCGTTACACAACCTCTCTGGTGGCTTCCGTTCCTGAAAATGTGCCATTGCCCCGCAGGAAGCACAGGATGTGAAGCACTGGAGTTCAGTTCGTGTAGTGTCAGATCAGTCGTCAGTACGTGCTAGTGAGACTGTAATAATGTGAGAAATTGTGATCACTTGTGTGCGAGAAGGATGAGTTTGAACAAAAGTGGAGAATGGTCTTGAGGATGCTGTCAGTGTTTGTTGGATAGGATGAGACTAGCGGAGGTTTAGTCCCGCACCTGCGTGTGTATGAGATTGCTGCTGTCCCGGTGTGTATGAGGGGTCTTAAACACCTGGGAGAGTGGCATAAGAGCAAATAGTTATGAAATGGACACAAACCCAATTAAACTAGAGTTTAAAAGATAAGTGAGCATTACAGCAGTAAGATTCTGGCATAGTCATCCTAAATCATAGAGAAAGGAAAACTGAGCAATTATTTAGATGGGACTGTAGATCTGCAAAAGGGAAATAAATGAATGGGTGTTTGCAGTGGTAATTCTTGGAGTCTGTCTCCCTTTTACTCCATCCAGCCTAACAGATGTCTGCTCTGATGTCTTCTTTGGCTGTCAATTAGTTTTGGCATGTGCAATATTAAAAAAAAAAAGGTATGAAATTAACAGCTGGGTCTGGCATGTGGGTTGAGCCCTAGCTGGTGAGGTAAATAAAAGGCATTTTCTACCTACTGTCCCAAAGTCCTTGGTGTGGTTATAGCACCTTTTCTGGAACAAAGCAGGAACTGTAGTGAGCTGGATGTGTGCTTTCATGAGCTGGAAGGAAGAGCCAGTGACCTGTGGTTGGTAAGTCCTCCAGGAGACCACCAGCAGTGACCAACGGAAAGAGATACTTTGGAGCAGGAGCTCGGTGGTGGTTGAAATTCCTTTGTCTTTACAGGACACAGGACTTAGACCTGTGGTGGGACTTCTCTTGCCTCCTGAAATCCTGTGTATGAATGCTTCGACAAGCAAACTTCAGAAATGGAGAGACTAGTAAAGTGTAGGTAACCTGTCTGATCTTAGTGATTTGAAACAATCGAGATACCCACTTTAGTTTCAGATAGCCAGGCCATTTTGTTTGGTGTTTTTTTTCTTTGTTTGTGGTAGTGATAGTGTTTTTGACTGGACTTTTTATTTCCTACTTCTTCTGCCAGCAGTAGAGCTGTTTATCAGCTCCTTCATGAGACCCTTCTAAGTGGAGGGAAACTGCTGTTGTGCTGTTCCTTGTTAGCTAAATCTATGCTTTTTTAGCTTTGCTCAGGGGTTATTTTTCAAAGTCCTGTACGTTTCTCTGGAGTACTTTTCCACTTTGCTTACCGCAGCATTCAGCTTTGGTTGCAGCGGTCCTACTAGATGAGGAAGCCTCAGTGCTGAGTTGTGACGACTTAATTCCTTTTCTTTCCTTAGGCACTACTGTGTACACTGCAAGCTAGCGTAAGCCAGTGCTGCCACCAGAAATAGCTAGTGTAAACATCTGTGTAGTTAGTTACTCTGTGAGCGGTCCTGGGGAAGCAGATCTATGTCAAAACTATCACTTTCTCTGTGTGTTTGGTACTAAATGGGTGCCCCAGTGCAGTTTTGCAGTGACTATCCCCTGCTGTCCCACCTGCTGTGACTGCAGAGCCAACACGACTTGTGTCCCCTTTTAAACCAACAACAAATTCAGTTAATGTTAATATGTGAGGTGTGAGCTGTGGTGCTTGAGACTTGTTGTTTATAGCCTCGCTCAATTTAGCAGCAGGGGCTAGAAGGGTTATGGCTTCAGCAGTTTGGAGGTGGAAGGGGGTGTGTGGCTGGTAGCCTCTTCAAGTACACGGAGTCAGGAATCCGTGGCCCCTCTGCTCTGGTTGCTCTGTAGTGCACTAGCCAGTCTCCAAAACCCACATGGCTGTGGTGTGGAGAGATCTAGCTGTAACTTCTCATTTTATCACAGAGTGGTCAGTTTATTCTAAATTGTTTTTCATAGCCTCTTGAGATTGCTGAAGTGATCCAGAGGTAGGATGTTGGAGCCAGGGAGGTAGTGTGCTTGGATCTGACAAAGCAGCTCACCTCAGCCCTCAGAGCCCGTGCTCAGTTTCAGATGGCCAAGTCTGCGTGCCATCACGGGTGTTTGCCTTGCTGATGGGATAGGGAGTCTTCATCATTTCCAGCAACACCGCATTCAAATACTGTAAGCCAGCCCTTCCCAGCACTACAGCGGTGCTGTAGGGCAGTGTAACAGAGCGTGCCTGGTGTATGCTGGCCTAAATTGTTTTCAGGGTGGAGGAATTTGGTAAGTATTAATGAGAAACAAATTGGATGCTCCTAAACTGGGGAAATATATTATCTGAAGACAATGCTTGAAACTTTTGAAGTATGATTTCAGTATTTATTCTGTAATAATCAGAAGCTGGGTTGCAGTAGATGTGATGTAAATCAGTCTTGCAGAGATCTTCACATAGCAAATCATCTGAGGCATAAGATGCATTATTTTCAGAGGTTTATATCTAATTTGACCCTGTTTAAAAGCGAAGGAATGGAAAAGTTACTGATTGATCACTGGTGAAGCTAGCTAATCTGTAAACCAGTAACCATTTACCTTTTGTAGCCTGTGAAATTGATTGTTTTGGTTTTGGGGGTGTGTGTACTACTCACCAGTGTGTTTCTTTACACTATTTGCACATTTGTGTATGCGAATATAAGCCCTGCCTACATTGCAGAGGCAACTGTGCAGTCATGTTTGCGTATGTAAAAGAGGCTGTGCTGGACTATGTGGATTAAAACCCATGTGGAGTAAAACTGCACAGCTCTACCATAATTTTATATCATCCATGTGAACGAGTGGGATAAATGCCTTCTTACAGTACTGTTCCGTATTTGCCTTCAGTCTTGCAGGAAAGAAACCGTTCTTAAAAAAGAAGCTGTTACCAAAGTTTCTTGTGTCTAAGTATTTCTACTGTGTAATGTTAGTGTAGAGGTGGCATTGATTTCAAGTATACTTAAAATATTTGAAATACTATTTCATAATTTTTGTGCCTGTAGCTAGAACTGTACAGCTTGGAATGTTAAATTATTGGGAATTTAAGGTAATAGGTTTTTAATTTTTTTTCCTACTCTTAAAAAAGAAAAGGTGTATTAGAGCTAAGTCTACTTCATTTTGGGTGGAGTTGTGTGGGAAAGGGGTAACAACTTTACATTTTAGGTTGGAAGATTCTTCACATTCAGAAAATATTAAACCAAGCCTGTGGAATAATACTGGTTTCCCAGACTTCTGTTTCTGGGCTTTCCCCCTGGATTTATCCTTATTCTGCCAGGAGGTGTGGTTTGTTTGGGTTTTGTTTTGCCTTTTTTTTTTTTCTTCAAGGGAATGTGTTGGGAATTTGGGACAGATAATGAAGCTTCCATTTGAAAAATAGTTTTCTTACTTCCATATTATAGTTAATTAAATGTTCAGGTCTTAGGCAAATGTTAACAGTTACTTTTAAGTAGCTGATTTTCTGGCATGTTTGCAAATGATCTTTAACTAATAGTGCATGTGGCTGAAATCTAAAATAGTGTCTTTGCATTTCTTTTGTGTGACTTTCATACTAACCTGACTGATGAACGAACGTACACTGAAGGAATTGGTAAATTGTCCACTGCTGATGGTAAAGCCTTCGCAGATCCTGAGGTTCTCCGGAGACTGACGTCCTCTGTCAGCTGTGCACTGGATGAAGCTGCTGCTGCATTGACGCGGATGAGAGCAGAGAACAATCACAGTGCAGGACAAGTGGACAAGTATGTATTGCTCGCTCCCCACCCTCCGTTTCCCAAATATAGAATGTAAGTTTATATCTTTAATTTCCAATTCAGTTAATTGTATAGTTGGTGCTTGGTAATGTATCTGCTCTACTTCTAGAAGAAGAAAAGTTACTGAATCAGAAGGTGTAACTACTGTCCCATCAGGATATTGGCTTCAAAGCGTGAGAGAAAAGTACAAAAACATTACTTTCTAACCTGCTGCTCTTTCTGTGTTCTAGACGATTGATTTCTTTTTCAAAAATGGGTTAAATTCTTAGCTGTAGAAATGTTGGTGATAGCTCTCTAATTACTGCCTCAGCGTACTTTGTTGCAAACTAATGATTCTCGTTAATTGGAGAAGTTGGAAGAGAATACTAATACTTACAGGGCAGTGATTTGCCCTGGGATCTTGCTCAGGAACTTAGCAAAAAATGAGACTGTATTAGCTGATAACTTTTGTAACTGATAATTAATGAGGGTAGCATTTAATTCCCATGGTGACAGAACTGAGGATTTATGCTATGTCGTCAAAAGCTTTCTTCTACTTGGTAATGTCAAACCATCTTTAGGGGTCCTGAAATATTTTCTACTCTGACAAGTGATGCAAATAGTTCCTAAACTGTTGGGGTGGTGTGACTGCATATACTGCTGATCTGCAGATCTAGGAACAAAAATCGAAAGCCTTAAGTTTCCTTTCATATGGATGTCCTCTTGAAATTCAGACTTGGGATTTGCAAAACAATGTGCTTACAGTAAGGGCAGTAGTCTTGAGTCATTGCTCCAAATGTAAATACAAATATAAAACAAATATAGTTTCATTTCCTGACTGAAGCTAGAGAAATTACTTGTGGATCAAAACACGGGGAGATGACTATATGCTGGGGAAGCATGCTTGAACATAAAAAGGAAGCATACAAGAGGTGGAAGCAGGCCAGGTGGCCCATGGGGAATATAGAGACAATGTCCAAGCGATTAGGGATGTGATTAGGAAAGCCAGAGCCCACCTGGATTTGAATCTGGCAAAGGGCATGAGAAGACAACAAGGTACCCTAGTGCAAGAACATCAGCTGCAAAAGGAAGATGAGGGAAGATGTGGGCCTGACTCAGAATATGTCACGGGACCTAGTGATGGGGACACAGAAGAGGAAGAGGTAGTGAATGCTGCCTTTGCCTTGGGCTTTGCTGGTGAGATTTGCTTTCGGGAATCCCAAGCCCCTGAGATGAGCAGGAAGCTCTGGACCAAGGAGGTCCAGGTTGCTTGGTATCAGGTCAGGGAGCATTTAAACAGATTGGATGAGTCCAGCAGTCAAGTTCATGGGACCAGATAGGATGCACCCGTGAGTACTGAAAGAGCTGGCTGATGTGAGTGAGGGGCCAGTCTCAGTTTATTTGAAAGGTCTTGGGGAATGAGGTAGGTTCCTGAGGACTGGAAAAAAGCAAGTGTCACCTCTGTCTTCAAGAAGGGCAAGAAAGACTCGTAGTCAGGTCCCTAAAAAAAGGTGATGGAGCAAATCTTCCTGGTAGCTGTTTCCTAACACAGCAAGTACAAAATGGTGACGGGAAGCAGTCAGCATGGTTTTACAAAGGGGAGATCAAGCCTGATCTGATAGCCTTCTACAATCAGATGGCTACGTTGGTAGATGAGAGGAGAGCCTGGGTGCTGTTTATCCTGACTTTAGCAAGTCTTTCACACTGTATCCCACAGGTCCTGTTGGACAAGCTGATGAAGTACAGACCGGGTAGGTGGGCGGTGAGGTGAATTGAAAACTGTCTGAACTACTGGGCTCAGACTTGTTGGTATTACAGAGTTCAGGTGAAGGCAAGTTGCTAGTGATGTACTTCAGGGGCTAGTACTGTTTAACATCTTCATCAGTGACCCACCTGATGGTGCAGAGCACATCCTCAGCAAGTTTGCAGATGATACAAAGCTGAAAGGAGTTGGTAATGGACCAGATGATTGTGCTGCCATTCAGAGGGACCTTGACAAGCTGGAGAAAGGGGCCTGCAGGAATCTCATGAAATTCAACAAAGGCAAATGCAGAGTCTTGCACCTGGGGAGGAATGTCTCTGTGTATTGGTACGGATGGGGAGGGCTGAATGGCTGGAAATCAACTTTGGAGAAAAAGGCCTGAGTTTCATGGCAGACAACAAGTGGAACATGAGCCAGCAATGAGCCCTCGGAGCAAAGGTCAACAGCATCCTGAGCTTCATTTGGAAGAGCATCTCAGTGTCGTTCTTTTCACTTTCACAAAATGTCTTGGAAATATCTCAAAGGGAACCTGAGCAGAGAGCAGACTGGGAGACCTCTTGAGGTGCCTAGGTCAACTAGAATCAAGTACGAGCCTTGTTTTTAATAACTTTTTCCAAGAGCATATTTTGTTTTGCAACAATTCTGTATTATATGAGGTGACTTAAGGTCATCTTCTGAGAGTGATGCATCTGTTTCAGGATTTGTCTCGCAGGTTATGGTGTTGGGTGGCTCCCATTTCCAAAGCCTAGGGTATGGGTGTGCAAAAGTGCATGAATGCCCACCCTCCCAGCTGAGGGTGGGATCCCCAGCTGTAAAGGCCATGTCACATGGGAGTTGCGGCAGGGCTGCGTGACAGACTGCTCCTGCCGTGAGCACACAGCTGTCCCTTACCACCTCCTAGGAGAAGGTGGTAGATTTGATAGAATCCTGCAGCCTGTTACTGGATCCCATTGCTTCAGTACAGAGACTTGACTATGTAGCCAAATAATAAACTTTTCTAAAATACCAGTTATTTTGCTTAAAATACTTGGCAATTACAATGCAAATGTAAGTGATCAGATAGTGGTCATGTCAGATCTCAGCTTTTATCTAGCAGCTAGCACAGTTTATTTCATTTTTGGGTATATGGCAGGTGAGTTCCTTTTAAAATAGGGGCTTAACACAGTTCAGCCGTTACAGTCTGAGTAATTGAAAGCTGAAACTTTTATGCTTTCCTGAGGGAACTTTGTGCTCGAATGGATATTTTCCTCATTGTGAGTGAATTTCTTGAGTGAACACAGAATAAAAGTAGAAGTTTTGAGGTTTTTAATGAATCTGAGTGTACTAGTTCTTGTTTTAAGTAACAAGCTTCCATATCTTGCAAATAAAATACACTGATAGGAATGCATCACATATGGTCCACTACTGTTTATGATAGATGGCTCTTCCTCCCTTCCTTCCTTTCCCCTCCCACCAGGGTATTTACTGTGATTTGGTTCCCAGTGGCTGAGGGACCATGGTTCCTTGCATATATTTTCTAAATAAAATTATATCATCAGTTGGAGAAGTGTAACTGAATTGGTACTGAGCATGACTTGTTCACACTTCTGTTTAGCAGTGCTTTAACAGTTATCGTTGCTGTTAGCCTTTTTTGTCCAAAAAAAGATTTAAAGAACAGGTGACTTGGTCTGAAATAAACTGAAGCTCAGCTCACCTTTTTCAAGATTTGTTTAGTGTACTTTCATAGGTCTCAAGGAAAATAACTATTCTCTTTACTCCAGGGTTAATGATGGTTAAAGCAGTGATTATAGACTGCTGAGCTTTTAGATGCCAAGAACTCAGGTTTGTCTTGTCTTTTCCTTCTAACTCTTAGCTTGTAATTACCTCTCATGGCTTTTTTTTAAAGTATGAGTTAGTGGTGTTCCATGTAGGATTTGTGTTGTTACTGCTGTTTAAAAAATGTGGAGTTCAGTTGGCTTATTTCATCCATCTGAAAACTTCTGTAACATGCTTCTAACAGTGCATGACAGGAAACACAGTAAAGTTCTGTAAGGCCCCTCTCCTTTCTTGCTTTCAGATGTCATTAGGTAAGGTAAGGATTTTTCTTTGAAATGGCTGCTTAAATTAAGAAACTGGTATTTTCAGTTAAAAGCAAAAAGCTTTGGGCTAGTGCAGAGAGGGAGATAGTCTCACTACAGGAGAGACAATGGGCAGAAGTTTGTCTTGTTCCAGTATTTGGTATTAGTGGTCTCTGTGACACTAGGCTGTTTGGTTTTTGGCTTTATCTCGCCTAGAAATTTGCCTTGGTACCTGTAGTCAGCAGTTTCTTGTGGCCATAGCCTCTGTGCATCTGGCATTCCACTGAAGTGTGAATAGCATCAGCGAGACTTACATCTGTATCTCGCAAACACCAGAAATTAGCTAGTTTTGACCATATATGAGAGCTTATGTGAGTTAGCAACTGATGAGGACGAGCTAATTTAGACATAAGCAAGGTCTTTATCTCCGTTTCACCTGTGGAAATAACCTGTATACTTTTTCTTAAAAAAAATCTGTAAGGTATATTTTCTAGTAAGGCTTAGTATTAATGTCATAAGTCTTTAAGTAAAGACTTCTTCCTTGTACAGGAAAGCTATCCCTCTATTTCAGATTTATTTTGAGCTTATTCTGTGGTAACTGATTTTCCAGTCGCAGTTTGGCAGAAGCATGCTCGGATGGGGATGTAAATGCTGTCCGGAAGCTGCTGGATGAAGGAAGAAGCGTGAACGAACATACTGAAGAAGGGGAGAGTCTCCTTTGCTTGGCCTGTTCAGCAGGATATTATGAATTGGCACAAGTAAGTAACAAATATAATCACAACTGAACCTTTGTGAAGCGTTGTCTAATGGGCTTTCTTGGTAGAGAAACATTTTAGCTATTCTGATTATATTAATTTCTTACAATCCAAACAGAATATCAGTTACTATATTGTGGGCTTGAAGTTACTGTTTGTCTTTTTAATGGAAAATGCCGTCATATATGCCTTTAGGCTTCAGGGACTTGTCTGAGGAATGTATCTTGTGTTCTATGGTGTATCTACTTTTCTGGCATTGTTCTAGATGCCGTCAAGCTGTTCTGCCAAGCAGACATTGCAATAAGATCTAAAATAGCAGAAAAATCAAACACTGCAAGTGGTTACCTTCTAAAAACTCATGTCTCAGTCACTCAGTCCTTTTGTTAATCACATCTGTATCAACTGTGCATTAATTTGTGTTAATTTTTGGCTTGTATACTTGTGTATCTAAGGGCAGAATTTGTGCTGCTTTGAAGTTGGTTAGGTGATAGTTCTCAGAGTGGCCAGCTTTATGTTTTGGTGCCAGGCAAGAGTACGGGGAGAAAACTCTTTACCTGTAAGCTTGCCCTGATGTGTGCTGTGGTCATTAATGCAAGTTTACAGTTTCTGTGCTGTCATTCTGTGTAGTGAATTGCCCTATGACTTTTGAAAATGACAATATTGCACTGTCACTTATGACTTTAGCAGATATGAATAAATGTAGAAAAGCAGCATTTCCTGAAGCATGGCACAGTGCAGGTAGTAATTATAAATGGTTCTGGGGAGTGCCATTGTGCTTCACCAGTGGGGGATGTTCCTGCAAAGGGACATCACAGCTGGCTGGGACATCATTCTCACAAGCCTGACTGAACTTAAAAGCAAAATGTTGGTGTTAAAATTTATTCATTAAAGTGAACTTTTTTTCTCTAGGTGCTACTAGCAATGCATGCAAACGTTGAAGATCGAGGGAATAAAGGAGACATAACTCCCTTAATGGCAGCTGCCAGCGGAGGCTATGTAGATATTGTTAAACTTCTCCTTGTTCATTGTGCAGATGTCAACGCACAGTCTTCAACAGGTAACTGGGAAGCAGGAACACTAAGAATTAGTAAGACTGGCACATAATATATGCAACTGTTCTGAAAGTCTGTGGTTTTGTCTGATAGTTTCATTCACAAGAAAACATGACAGGAACTATTAAGAATAGGCCAGGCCAGATACATAGCGAATGTGTTCAGAGTCTTACCTGGCCATTATTAAAGGTTGTTTTTAATATAAACTGTAATGGAAAACACTTTTCCTGGGAAAGCCGCATGAAGTTTAGTTTTTTCTCATCTGTATAATCCAAAATTACCCAGTAAGATGACCATGGGACACATCCGGTCAAGACCAGTTATTTCAGTCTATTAATTTTTCCCAAGAGGAGGTACAGTTCTTGGAGCATTGAATGTTGTCTACATTGCTGATGCTTGATCACAGCTTAACTAACCTTGCTAAGAGTATTAACCTGCAATTGGGTTCTGCTAATATTAAGATAGAATTTAAACTTTGTTCAAATTTTACAAGTCAGGTGTCTGAACTATGAAATGTTCTTTGTATCTTGATGTTTAGCCATATTAAGCAGAACTTCCCTTAAAATTGACTGTAGCATTTAAAACATGAGCCTTATGTGATTCTGTCACTTACAGTACCAGCGTTTTAAGTTATAAATTTTTTTTCCTCCAGCCAGGAAAAGTTTTTTCAAGGAATTACAGGACACACTCTTAGGCAAAAAAACCCCAAACACGTCTCTCCCTGCCCACATTCTCTACAGGGAGCGTGAAAGTTACTCATTGATCTTTTTGTGTGTGTATTTGATCTCTCTCTGTGCTGAAGTAGGAAAAGAAACATAATAATAAAAGAAAAACACCACGATTTTTAATATTAGCTTTTCATTAAAACTCTTTCACGTTACAGTTGTGTTCGGATTTTATACCCAGCCTGAAATTATTGGCTGGAGTAACATTGCTGTGAGGTAAATGGCTGCTGCTGTTGATGTACTTGGTTTTGTTCAGAGCTGTTAAAACTAATTTTCTTTCCTGTATTAAGAGTGGGTGATAGAAAGAGCTTTCATGTAAACTACTTCTTCTCTGCAGGGAACACGGCTCTCACCTACGCGTGTGCTGGGGGCTTTGTTGATATAGTGAAGGTGCTATTGAAAGCCGGTGCTAATATAGAAGACCACAATGAGAATGGGCATACCCCCTTAATGGAAGCAGCCAGTGCAGGTCATGTTGAGGTTGCAAGAGTATTGCTGGAATATGGTGCAGGAATCAACACTCACTCCAACGAGTTCAAAGAAAGTGCACTTACGCTTGCATGCTATAAAGGTATTGTCTCGTACCCTGTTCTGTATTTTTGTTTAAATTTATTTGCTAGGATTTATCTAACTAAAGCTTCCAGCCATACTTTGAATATTTTCTTAAGAGTTTTGGAATACTGGATTTTGGTTTTAAAGTCGACGTCAGGAAAAGATCATCCATGGTGTAGTGGCATTAAGCCTGTCTACTTGAGTCCAAATGTGGTGGACATGTATTCGACACATTGCAGCTGAAAACTTGTGACTGCTGCGTCCAGACTTGTGCTTTGACACGTCACCATTCTCCTCTTCTCCTACCACCACATTGCTGATTTCATTCAGATTCCCCTCACCAACTATCTGCAAGTTCTGAAAACATCTCTGTTAGTTATTAGGAAAATGTAAAGTTAGAACAAAGTTCCTGGAATACCTGTTGGGGTGAAAATGCTAGTATTATTACTGGATACTTTTCCTTCAGTGTAATTTTGGAGGATGTCTGTGAATTGTCAGGTATTATGAACTTTTATGGACATTTCACCTAATTTCTTTTGCTATTTAAAGCTTCAGCATAAAGTAACTTAGTGCAATGGTAACCCAGTGTGCTTCCAAGGTTTTTTCTTTTCAAAAACCTCCATAAAACTTCCAACATTTGTTTTTTTCCTAACAGAAGCTATAAGGATGCGGGTTATCCTCACAGTAACTTCAGATTTTGCCTCTGTGGTGAGAATTGGAGGATGCATACTATGTATAACTCATCTGAAAACTTGTGTCTGGGTTTGTCATGGATTTCCTGAAGCATATAGTAGTTCCTTAGAGAGAACTTTCAGTAGATAGTACTCATGGATACATTGGAGGGGCATTCTTGCTTGCCTGACCTAAAACTTAATAGAGTGATGTCATGTAATGTAAGAACTTCATTGACCAGACATTTCCTGTATTATCTTTGACAAGATGGTTGAGCTACTTTGTTTTCCTCTCAGTTTATGTAAAACAAAGTCTTGTCTTGGAGGAGGATGCTCATTGAGAGGATAAAATGTATAGCTTGTAAGAGAAAAATTCTAAAACGGCAAAAACCATAACAGAGTTGAAAACAAGTATTGGTAAAGTTCAGTAGAAGCTTCTAAAAATACTGTCAGATAACATAATATGACATAATGTGTATGTATTTTAGTTCTCACAAATATGTCTGTGAAAGCGAGGATTAAAAAGCTTAAAGTTAAGTTCAGATCTACATGAATCTACCTCTAAAAGATAATCCCCCTGGTTGTGTGGGTGCTGCCTTGGAACACTTAAATGATATGTCACTATATAGTTGAATAAGGAATAAGCAAGCTTTTATAGCTTGAAGTCACAAGGAAAGTTGCCGGTGTCTAAACTTGAATGAGAGAGGTCTGTCTTCATCTCATAGTTGGGCAGTGTCTCTGGAGAAGACTGTCTAAAGTCTGGCTGTCCATTTTGCATTGGTATTTTTTAGAGTACTTTAAAAAGAGCAGTCTTGTGAATTGTAAAAATTGTGATAGCAAGCTATGAACATCTAAATGATTTCATTGTGTATTGTATGTACCTCTAAAAGTTCACAATATTAAATGTTTCTTTATTTGTTTTATTTATTTATTTATTTTTTTTATTTATTTGTTTGTTTCATTTGAAGGCCATTTAGACATGGTTCGTTTTTTGCTTGAAGCTGGAGCTGATCAAGAACATAAAACAGATGAGATGCACACGGCGCTAATGGAGGCCTGCATGGTAAATAGCCCTTATTTGTACTGCTCCCCTTTCAATGAGAGAACCAAAATAGCTGATTAAATAAAGTGAGCCTTTTTTAACAAGATGTTTTGGGTCTGCAAGTGAGTGCGTCTTAGTTTTTATCATAAGAAAGCCTTTACTGTAGTGACCACAGGTGGACAGCCGCTCAGCCAAATTGGTCATAGAAAAATTATTCTAATTTTTGTGATGTGTTGTTTTAAATGCTCCCTATGTGAAATGTAGGGGTAACTCATCTGCAGTGCAGTGAAGTAGTAGGTTGAGCCCAAGTCACTGTTTCTTTTGTAGTGTAAGAGTCTACCTTTGTCTTCATAAATGAGATCTCTCTGACCATCATGGTATGAGCCTCCCAGAAGCGCCCGGAGCTGGGTGACTGATGCATTACATGTGTCCTTTCAGCACTGCAGGAAGTGTTTTGCATGTAGAGATGGTTTGTTTTCTTCCAGGTTTCTGTAAATGGTGCTGTGAGGTTTTTTCTTTTAAAAATAAAACGGTAGGTCAAAAGTAGTTTAGTTCTTAGTTCTCGGGCAACTCTTATAATTTCAAAGCAGCCGTTGAGTCAAGACTTCCCTTTCCAACGGCTTCATCTTAATAAAGAGTGTGCTGTTGTGTCAAAGCGTGTCTGCAACCAGACCTTTTATCTGGTCTTCAAGATGGGGAACTTCTTGTTTTCATAGGAAGCACAGCAAATGGAGGAAAACTTCATTTGCTCCCAGTAGCCTATAATCCTTAGAAGACAGGCTGCAACATTCCTCCGGTCTTCCGAGTGCTGGAGGATCAAGTGTTCTTTTAGTGCAGTTGGGAGGAGATGATGCAAGTGATCAAGGTCAGATTATGTCTCAAGCTGTGTTGAAGTCTTCCAATAGTGAGATGGTAATAGTATCCTTGATTAGTCTTCCCTGCATGAGAGCCTAGTGCCAGTAAAGAATTCAGAAGGACGTGGTTGCAGTGGGTGTATGCTGTCACCTAAAGGAGATTGCAGCATGACTGCACACTACGTGTTCTAATCAGCCCACGGTTCTGTTTGGGTTTAGTCTTTTTTTGTGTGTTTTGGTTTTTTCTTTCATGGTGGTAAAGTCTGAGCACTGGGTTGACTTGGAGGTGATGAAGTCTCACTTGGTGAAGATAAACTAGTGTGGGTTGCCTGCAGGTTTTTAGCTCTTGGATGTTTCAGATTAGTTTGTGTTACAGAGTATGTATTGACCTTTAAAAGTAACAGAGAGGAAATTGATTTTTTGAAGTTGCAACTCCAAATCAAATGATGGAATTTTTTCCTTGTTATCTTTCGGCTGCACCGTTGCAGAAGGGAACCATTCCAACAAATCATTGTGACTTTTCCCAGTCTTCACTGGTTTCCAACTAATGAATGCTGCAAATACAGGAAGCTGAGACATTTAATCTCTGATCACCAGTTATTTTGTAAGTGTCTCTGGTCAAGATGGAGTACCACGCTTTTGTTCCACACAACATGCCTTTGGTTAGATGAGGTTGTTGGCTTTCAGCCAGCTTCTCTGAGAACAATAGCCTGGCCTTAATTTGCAGAATTGATTGCTGCCAATCTCGGGTTACTTACTGCCTCCTTCATGGTCAGTTTGAGACAAGTGTTGACAGGAGTTGTGTGTTGGATATCCTTCTTGCCCCCTTTTCTCTATCTCTGCGTTAGCTGTTCGAGTTACTGGCTGACAATTCTGGTGAGATCAGAATGGGGAACTGGTAGTTTGCTTGAGGTTGCTGTTCTTAATACATAAGAAGTTCTTTAATTTTGGGAGTTAGTGGAAGTCTTAGCTTTATAACTTTATAAATCACCCCTACGTATGCTCTAGTCTGGACTGCTCTGGCTTGAACCTTAGGGCAGAGGTCTTTGCATGTCTTTTGGTTTTGCTCTTTAGTATTGCCCAGTTTTATTTAGATTTCCTTCCAAGGACACAACATAAAAACATCTGCTGTTTGCCACTGAAATTGGCCCTTTTTATGTCTTCCTCAGGAAGAAGTATCCTTTAGTTCTCTCGCAAAATCTGCCAGCATGTGTTTAACTGTCAAATCCCGGGAGAACCACCGTGTCAGGACATAGGGCTCTAACTCATCAAAGCTGGCTGACAGTTTACTCCCTCTGGAAGAACCCCATATTTCTTTGGATGGCAAATGGAGTGACCAAGGTGATGCACCTGATACCTATGCACTTGCAATATGCAAGGCAGCAAGTAGTTTTCCCTCCACTGAGAGATAGAAAGAGCATGCTTTGATTCGAGTCTTTTACTTGGAGTTCCCTTTCCATCCTTAAGTTATCCTATTAATTGTATATGCTGAGGAAAGGTCTAGTATGAAACTTCCTCTGATTAGACCCTCAGACCTTCTTCATCTCACTGAGCACTCTGTGCATGGCTCTGACCTTCCCCCTTCGTTGGGTGTAGTCTGTTTCAGTTTTCCAAGATCTCTTCTCCAAATTGTTCCATGTGTTTGGGTCCCAGTTTCTTAAATGACGTGGGAGGGAGAAACCATGCGAGTCTTTCTCCTTTCCTAATGCCAAAACTTCTTTATGTTTTCCCCTTTTCAGAGATATTGTGGCTTTCTACAAACCACACCTTAGGTGAAACATGGTGAGCTTGTTTTGGCTGGCATAGAGTTAATTTTCTTCACAGTAGTTAGTATGGGGCTGCGTTCTGGATTTGTGCTGAAAAGAGTGTTGTTGATAATTCAGGCATGTTCTCGTTACTGCTGAGCAGTGCTCACGCAGCATCAAGGCCTTTTCTGCTCCTCACCCTGCCCTGTCAGCGATGGGCTGGGGGTGCACGAGGCGTTGGGAGGGGCCAGAGCTGAGACAGCTGGGCCCGGCTGACCAAAGGGTTTATCCCATACCATATGACGACATGCTCACTGTATAGAGCTGGGGGAAGGAGGAGGAAGGGGGGGATGTTGAGTGATGGCGTTTGTCTTCCCAAGTCACCATTACACTGGTGGAGCCCTGCTTTCCTGAAGATGGCTGAAGACCTGCCTGAGATGGGAAGCAGTGAATGAATTTCTTGTTTTGCTTTGCTCACACACACAGCTCTTGCTTTACCTATTAAACTGTCTTTATCTTGACCCATGAGTTTTCTCACTTTCACCCTTCTGATTTTCTTTCACACGAGCGAACGGCCATGTGGTGCTTGGTTGCCAGCTGGGATTAAACTACGACACGTGGATTTTTGGTACTTGGTCTAACTTTGAGGAGTTTAGTAATAGTTTCTTGAGAAGTTGACAGCTGCATTTATATGCTTTGATTGGTAAGCACTCAGGCTGCTGTGGCAATCTGTATTCTCTTCCCTCTGCGGCAAAGATTGCTTCAGCCCAAGGCACTTTGCAGTCTCCTTTAAGATGTATTTGAGTCTTCCCTCTTCGGTTACCTACCTCATTGTAATCCACTTCAGTTTCTCAGTGGGTATCTTTCCCAGGATCTAGAAACTGCTGGTTGGAGCTTTTTGTGTCTGTAGAAGCCATGAATCAACTACAAAGCAGGAGGAAATCTTTTTTTCCAATGCTTGTTTTGGGGTTTAGTCATAGAGTGGATTTATTTGCTTATGGTACTTGTTATCTCTATTACTTTTGTTTCTCAGGTATTTTGCTGGATATTTAAGAAAGTCTTATCCCGTAACTCTTTCCCTACTGCCTTGAGAAAGAAGAAAAAAAAAACCCAAGCAAACATCATATATCTATGTTTTTTCCTCATACATTTAAGCCCAACTTAGATGTAGGTGGAAACCTAAACGTCAGTTTAATCAAAGTGTTGCCATAACCACATCATAAGTTGAACCATCATAAGTAAAAAGACACTGTCTTTTTAGGATCACTTTCAGACCTAGTATGATAGTGATTGCAACTGCAGCATAAAGTGACTCCAACTGTTTCTGATTTTTATGTTCACCTTTGTTTTGTAGGATGGGCATGTGGAAGTGGCACGCTTGCTTTTGGACAGTGGTGCTCAAGTGAATATGCCTGCAGATTCATTTGAATCTCCACTCACTCTGGCTGCTTGTGGTGGACACGTGGAGTTAGCAGCTCTTCTGATCGAAAGGGGAGCTAACCTGGAGGAAGTTAATGATGAAGGTTATACTCCTCTAATGGAAGCTGCCCGGGAAGGCCATGAAGAGATGGTAGCCTTGCTACTAGCACAGGGTGAGATCACTGTCGTTTCTTGAGCTTTCGTTATGAAGAATGCAGTGTTGACTGTTTGCCATTAGGTGTTCTGTGCAAATTCCTGTGATGTAGTGTTGATTGTCACTGCTCATTGCTGTAACTACAGAGCAAAGCTGAAATGCCCAGACTGTGGAGGTGATGAACATTCACCTTTCTGCCCTGTGCCTGGTCGGTTAAAGTAATGGCTATTTTGTTTCCTAGGGGCAAATATAAATGCACAGACAGAAGAAACACAGGAAACAGCTCTTACTCTGGCATGTTGTGGAGGGTTTTCTGAAGTAGCTGACTTCCTTATTAAGGCAGGAGCTGATATAGAACTTGGTTGCTCAACACCTTTGATGGAAGCTGCTCAAGAGGGTCATCTTGAATTGGTGAAATACTTGCTGGCAGCAGGTATGTGTATAGTGCAAATGATCTAGCCCACAGATGTTATAGACTCAATGTTCTATATGATTTAGAAGATACTTGGACTTGATGGTGGCAGTGTGGTAACAAGAAACTGTATTCTCAGGTACCTTAGCAAGAAGAAAAAAGCATATATTACATGTAATTATTGTTTGATACTGTTAACCAGAGGAAAGAGTCTCATGGAGCACTGGATTTGGTTGTACATGTAAAAACCATCAACTTAGGAACACGGTTTCCAGCTAACTGCATTTAGGACAAAATGTTAATATAGATAATGCTTATTTTTGTATGCTACTCCTGCTTTGACTGAGCCTGATTGTCTGCAGTCAGCCTTCCTGAATAACCAGTACTTTAGGAATTGTGCCCTGGGAAATAGTGTGCAGGACAGATTCTGGAATTAGCTGAATTTCTGTGATGAATGAGTTTTGCTACTGCATTGTACAGTTGTAAAAATTAAATCTTGCTGGAGTTGGGGGGAAATGACGCTTCAAGCTTCATTTGTTAGTTTAAAGTTGGTAGAGGCAAAAGTGCAGTAATACAGCTTTAAAAAATAAAATAAAAAGGACCTGCATTTTGGAAATCTTTTTTATGGGATGTGATTTATTTGTATGCGTTTTTTAAGAATAAGCATAAAATTGTCTGGATTTGTAATTCTAGAAAGTAAAGTAATGCTCCCTGCTCATGGAGGGACAGTAACAACTGTGTCTCAGTGCAGTGAGACCAGCATGTGACACCCGTCACCAGCTCACTTGGAACACTGCTTGCACTTCACTTCTGATAATGTAAGAAGTTAATTGAGGAGCCTTGTTTTGGCATCAGGGAGTCTCTAAATATGTCTCACACCTTGAAAATAAGAAAATGGCTAATCACATTGGCATCTTTTTTGAAGAATAATGCATTATGTAGCAAGAGTCATGCATAGTTCTCATGTAGGTGGCATATATGAAGCTAGTCAAATTATTTCAACAAAATGGTTTTAAAGCAAATGATTTTAAAGAGCAGGGAAAAATGAAATCTGTAGAAGTGCATGGTCTTGTTATTGAATTAGTATTAATACTGCATGCATTTTGTCTGATTTTCCCTGGCATGCAGCTCCATGTCAAATGGATGGTCTAGACAACTGTCTGGATTCATTTTATTTGTTGTAACAACTGACATCTTCATTGCTGTAGAGGGAACTTAGGAGTAAGTGAGCATATAAGTTTAAGTGCTTAGATTGCTTTTTCCAAGCCTTGACGTATCCCTCCTCCTCAGATTACTTTTACTTCAAGAGCCGTTTTTACCATGAGAGCAATGCCCTTGGACGGTGGAAGCTGTTGGTCAGTAGGATATAGCTTTTGTCACAGATAAAGTGCCTTGATTTTTGTGTTTATCTATCTAATACGAAATGGCTGATAAGGAGGTGTCCAATAAGAAGAAACTAATGTTGTGTTTCTAGGAGCTAATGTTCACGCCACCACAGCGACAGGAGATACAGCTTTGACCTATGCCTGTGAAAATGGACATACTGACGTCGCAGATGTGTTGCTTCAAGCTGGTGCTGATTTGGTGAGACTTTTGCTGCCTCTTGTGGGGAGAGTACTTCAGTTACGAGCTCTAGGCCAAAGCTTATGCGCTTGTAGAGCAGGAAGACAAATTTAGCAATTGAGACTCATATATGGGTGTGAAAAGAGGCATGAAAGGAACTTTTGAAAAAGCCTGTGTATTCTGTTTGATCTAAGAAAATAAAAATTCTTATTGGATAATCTTTCATTTGTTAAGTGAAAAGTTTTAGCTATAGCTTACACTTATGACAGTTGATTATCTTCATTTCAGTATTATCCCTAAGTTTAATTGCTTGGCGGGATATACTTCTGCTATGCTACTTTGCTTCATGGTGCTACTTTATTATTCTTAAACTCTTGTGGATTAGAGTTTACCTGCTTTGCTGCTCTTGAATTTAAAATGTTTTAGTATTAGGAGCTACTGCTTCTCTATTTTAGTGTTCGTTTCTGAACACTGTAAGTCTCTTAGCTTTTTAAAACTAGCAACACAAAAAAACCCCAAACTAAACAATACCTTTTAAATGACCAGCATAATATGATCTTTTTTTCTTTCTTTCTTGTAACTCTTTACTTTCTTGTAACTCTTGGTTTTAGTATATTGCTTCCACAGTGTTTATTTTCTGTAATGCATTTAAGCATACCTAGGTTGTTCATGTGTCTTGACTTTTCCATATCATCTAGCGGGAGACTTAAAGCTGCCTTTTCATCAGTGACAGGGATATAATGTTTGTTTGCCTTTAAAGCAGTAAAAAGCAATGGATATGTTAGTCTTCTAAAGGAGTTTAGGAACCTTATGTCTCATAAGGCATAAGCAGGGAAGATTCTTCTTTTGGTTGCCTTTTTGTACTTTCTCCCACTACTCTCCTTTCTTTTTCCACGCTGTCTGCTGGTGTGGGTGGTTTTTTGTTTGTTTGGGAGGGGGTTGGGGTTTTGGTTGGATATTTTAGGGGTTTTGTTCCTTTAAAATATCAAGAATGCCAGAATAGTTCATCATTGAACCTGATAAATCAACATCTAATGAAGTTAAATTTCAGTCTTACATGAAGTATTTTATTTTATTAAGTTTATATTTAAAAATATAAATAAATTAATGCTGTAATTGTGAATTAATAACACTTCTACTCTTATTTGTGAAAATACTTTTTTCAGGCCTTATTAATTCTTCTGCAGTAAAGTTCTGCTTCCTATGTTCCTGACAGGGAGGAGATCGTGCTAATGGGGGGGCAGAGGGGGGGGTGGTCTTGGGGTTTTTGTCCAACCTGCTGCATTTTGCTCAAGTCAGTGTTGGGTACCAAGCATCAGGCACTTCATAGAGGCAGGATAGATTTTTCGGGTTTTATTTGGTATATTAAAAAAAAAATAAAATTAAGTACTTGGTTATAAAAAGTTATGAAGTATCTCATAGTAAGGAGCAAAGCCTGAAACAAAAAAAGAAATATAAATTGCTGGGCATAAACTTTTAAAAACATGCAAGGGTTGCTGATTAAATGTCACTTAAAATTAATAGAGTTGTAACTTTTATTTTTTTCCTCTCATCACTAATTTGAGCAGTGTTTGTGGCCGTTAGCATCTCCTTCTTATCAGTATTGCTGAGAAAAATCACATGCCTTTCTAAAGTTAAGTTTTATTTTACTGCATTTTCTTGTACTACCAATCAAAATGGGGGGCTGTCAAGGAAAAATATAGTAAGGAAGCAAAGGAAAATTGCACATGAAAGGGAGAGCTGCCATATAAATCTACCACTTCTGAATTCTGATTGTAAGTAAATGGGGAAATGCCTGCAAAACTGCAGCAGTGCTTACACCAGGTGCCTCGGGTTTGGAGCAGTTTCCTGTCAAATCTCTGTGGTGCTTTCCTTTATTAGAAGTTGTAAGCTGTTTTAAATAAATTTGTTATCTTTGTAATTGTTCTGAGGAAGGCTTCTGAAGCTGGAGTATGAAAAAGCTTCTTTGGCACTGTGGAAGTACTGTGGAAGATTATTTTTCTAGATTTCAGTTTTCATGAGTAATTTAAATGAGGTTAGATGATTTCATCAAGTTGTCCCAGAAGCCTCTGGTGGTGTAGGGAATTGGATGCAGATGTGGACTTAGACCTCTGGTCAGCATGTCTTTATTTGTCTAGTTACTTTTGCTCTCCTTCTGGTGTTCAGAAAGTATACCTCCAGTTGCTCTTCCTTCTTTTCTTTTTCAGCCAGCAGCCTCAGTCTTTCCTCGGATTGCTTTCGCTGATGTTTCATTGTTTTCCAGAAACCTTCTTTATACCTG
This sequence comes from Alca torda, assembly GCA_008658365.1. NCBI lineage: Eukaryota > Metazoa > Chordata > Aves > Charadriiformes > Alcidae > Alca > Alca torda. The sequence continues at coordinate 29,921,666 of CM018081.1, read as the reverse complement.
GGGTTTATATCACAGTCACTGAGGAGCTGGACATGTGACATCTTACCCTGTTGTGGAGCGGTCCTTTTTGAGGAAAATACTGGTTATGTCTTAAACAGTAAAATAAAACAGGGCTGAAGGCTGTTCTCTGATCGCAAGGGCGAATGGCACTCACTGAACGCCCCCAGGCTGTGCAGCACTGGGCCTGGCGGGCCATTGAGCCTGGGGCTGTGCCCCTGTGTCTGTAAAAATGCAGCCCACCGGTGTTTGCATGACTCAATACTGGGAGCACACATTGGACACCACTGGGTTGTGGGATGAGGTCTTGAAGGGGTTCTTGAGGATGCGAGGCCTCTGAGATAAGTGGAGACTAGCCTAATGTCCCATTTTCCATGCTGCCTGTTGGGAACGGTCCCTGCTGACCTCCTCCCTGTGGTTCTTGACAGGGCCAGCCCAAAGGAATAGTGTGAACAACCAGTGATCTATGCCTAAGCTCATCTTCTGGTCCTGTTTCATTTACCTGTAGAGATGTAGCTACTGCAGGATTGTGGTTTTGTTACTTTATTGTTTTGTGAGCCACCTGCATATTCTGTTTTATTCCAGACCAGGGAGACAAAGAGCATAGTTTTTGTGGGGATTTTTTTTCTCCCTGATTCTAGATTGAGGAAAGTAAGTTGATCTTTCTTCCCCAAATGCTCTTGAGTTAAAGGAAAAATAAACACTGGCTGTCGGGATCTGTTGTGATCAGTTCTCTCATTTCTATCCAATTCAGAGCCTTTATTCCGTGATTTGGAAAACATATAACCTACTGTAAGACCTCAAATCTTGATTTCTGTCCTGGTTTCAGACGGTTAATTTTCTTGCTAGTAGCTGCTGTGTTTTGGGTTTGGTGTGAGAATGATGCTGATAATGCATATTACTTTAGTTGTTGCCAGGTGTTTTTTACGTTAGTCAAGGACTTTTTCAGCTTCCCAAAGAAGCTGAGAGAGAGCATAGGCAAAACAAGCTGCCCAGAGGAATATTCTATACCATAGGTGTCATGCTCAGTATATAAATGGGGTTGGCCAGGGGCAGGTATCTGTGATCACTGCTTGAGACAGGCTGGGCAATTGATAATCAGGTGATGAGAGCAATTTGTGTTGTATTACTTTATTTTATACATTGGGATTGTTCAGCCTGGAGAATAGAAGGCTCCGGGGAGACCTTCGAGCCCCTTCCAGAACCTTAAGGGGCTCCAGGAAAGCTGGGGAGGGACTCTGGATCAGGGAGGGGAGCCAGAGGACGAGGGGGAATGGTTTTAAACTGAAAGAGGGGAGATTTAGATGAGATATTAGGAAGAAATTTTTCACTGTGGGCTGGTGAGCCCCTGGCCCAGGTTGCCCAGAGAAGCTGTGGCTGCCCCATCCCTGGAGGTGTTCAAGGCCAGGTTGGACGGGGCTTGGAGCAACCTGGTCTGGTGGGAGGTGTCCCTTCCCAGGGCAGGGGGGTTGGAGCTAGATGATCTTTAAGGTCCCTTCCAACCCAAACCATTCTATGATTCTCTTACTGTTACTGTCACTTTCCTTTTCTGTTATTGTTCTATTAAATTGTCTTCATATCAACCCATGAGGTTTTTTTTTTTCTTTTCCCTCCTTTTCTCCCTCTTCTTCCTACCATATGGGATGGGGGGTGAGCTAGTGCCTGTGTGGTCCTAGGTGCAGGCTGAGGTTAAACCGTGACAGCTTCTCAGGCCTCTCTCCAATTGCCAGCAGGTCAGGACTGAGTGGGATTTGAGGTGCAGACTTTGAGACTGCAGGTGGGAAGAGGAGCCTCTTCCATGCGGGGTTAGCCAAATCAGCAGAGGGCAGGAGGTGTTTCTCTTAGGGGGTTTCCTGTGTCATGCTTATTGAAAACTGAAGTCTTCCAACTTTGCTGAAGTTACCCAGCTCGCTCTACTGAATTGACTCCTGTGTGTTGCTCGTGTCCAGTTGAGGTTTTCTCAATCTCAAAATAGAACCTTGAGCATGTTTTATGATGAGGGTGGTGAGGTGCTGGAACAGATTGCCTAGAGGAACTGTGGAAGCCCCATTCCTGGAGAAGTTTAAGGTCAGATTGGATGGGGCTTTGACCAATCTGATCTAGTGGAAGATGTCTGGCAGTGCAAGAACCAGTGAAGGTCTTGAGAGGTCTCTTAGATTCATTAATGAATGTGGCTTTACAAGAACCAGGAGAACTAAAAGAAAATGATGGCTGAGATGAACTTTCTTTGTTTTGTAGTTAATTTTTCCTTAAAATGCTGCAGTGGCAAGTTATACTGGAAATGAACAGTGTCAGAGTACATGCTCATCTGTTTCTGTCTGCTGGAGAGCTGCTCAATTGTGTATGGTAGTTTGATGAATTTGTATCTCATTGTGACTAATTGTTTGTGAAGTCTGATCGCAAGCTTTTCTGATGCCCTTCTTTAAGGGATCTGTCTTTTCCATGTCCTTGCAGTGACAAAGTTGGCCTGTCAAAATCTGCAGCAAAACTAACTTGGCAGGCCTACCCCTTTCCTTGCTAATGTATGCATTTTGAAATCAGCTTGCCTTTGCCAAGTATGTGAATGACTTAATGTGAGGCACATCTGAAGACTTCAGCCTGTGATCCCATCTGTGCCGTAGTTGCATTCTAGTTCCTTCATCGCCTGCGGGACTAGAGGCTTTCAGGGTCTCAGTCTGAGCTCCTGCCGTTGGAACAAATGTACGTTTTACTTGTTTACAAATGTCTTTATGGGACAAAATGCCTACTTTAGATTTTGTGATTAATAGGAGTAAAATTTTGGAGATGATAATTCTGAAATATGCTTCGATGAAAGCAGTTTTCTAAGTGGAGGTATGGTTTAATAGCTTCAGGAAAAAGTAACCAGCACTTCGGCAGTAGTTAAAGTGTGTGGCAAGGATTTGTCTAATCTCAAAGGTGAGAGGAGACTTTTGGTTTTCCTATAAGAGTTTTCTCTTTTTTCTTTTTTTCTTCTTTATGTCTTTACTGGCAGTTACCTACATCTCAAAGCTTGTGTAATGTAAGACATGTGTGGTGCATATATGTTCCTACAGCAACTAGGTTAAGGACTGTAAAGCTCACAAAGAGTATTGTTGATATTTAATGAGAGGCAATATCCTGCTTTTAAGGTGTATACCTTTTTATACATGGAAAGTGCCTGTTTAGATGCCTGTTCCCTTTTAATGTAGAATTAGAGCTGGATGAAATGCTGCGCACTGGAGGTTGCAGTCTCCATTTTGAAAGTGAGACCGCTCTTGATAAGGCAGTTGCGTCTTTGCCTGTTTCAGTGTAGCTGAAAGCAAAAGAGAGTTTGTTCTTTTTGGATAGCAGGAAGATTTTAGCTGAGAAAAGTACAGAAAAGAGTTTTAAATTGGGATTTTCTAATCTGGGCTGCCTTGCAGCTGTACGTGTGGCTCTGCTGCACAGGGGAGTTGATCTAGTGATGGCATTTACCTTTTTACTGCAAGAGATAGGGGTGCTTTTATGCTGAGACTGAGAGATGGAAGAGAACCCCTGAAGGCAGCTTCATCCTTGCATTCTTCTCATTTTACACTGTCAAGCTCTCCCCAGAGATTTTATATTTGTTAAAATTCCACACTCAGCTTTCCTTAAAAAACTAATACTGGCTACTTGGCATCCATGTAACTCCAGTTGCAAAAAAAAAAAAAAAAAAAAAAAAAAAATACAGGCATGCCAAACTACCTCTTGATTCTTCCCCTATGACAAAATATTTTTACAGACCGATGTTTCTGTCATTGCAGGCATCGTTGCTTTGCCTTCAGCCGATAACATCCCTCACACTAATGTGGCTCTTTAATTAGAAACTCACTTCCCTTTATGTGTATGATACACCGCATGTCTGATGGAATGTGCATAAGGCAGTGTTTAAACATTACAAAAGTAGCCAGTACTTTATGGATTTGAATGAAACCATGCTGGAGATAGCTATGTTGTCGTTACAGCGAGGGATCTGAGAAGCTGTTGTGTTATTCCGTACCGTTTCTTGAACCATCAGGGGAAGGTCACGATTTTCAGGTCTTTTTGGACTTGGCTCTCTCTTC
>CM018081.1:29743450-29852641 GCA_008658365.1 Alca torda | reverse complement strand
AGTCTGTACAGCACATAGTAAAAGTAAAGCAAAAGGGGATAGAGGTTTCCTGTAGAATCTTACCTGTTGACAGTGGAAACTGATAACCTACCAGAAGGACTGAACATGTGATAACATTCTTTGCTTCCTGGTAATAGCAAAGGCCACAGTATGTCTTCTAATGTGCACGCTCTAATTTCAGGTTGTCGATTTGCTGGTTGGCCCGGGGAGCAAATAAAGAACATAGGAATGTGTCTGATATACGCCATTAAGCCTTGCTGCATCTGGTGGCTATGTTAATATCATCAAGATTCTTCTCAATGCTGGGGCAGAAATTAATTCAAGGAATGTACTACATACACCGGATTACTAAGCTGTGTAGCACGGATACTCCATTGTACATGCTGAGGCATAGGTTGGAATCTCTGGTGCTTTCAGACCTCCTTGCAGCCTTTCTACACTGATATTATCTTTTGTGTTCATGTTATCTTAGTGTGTTTAAATTACCTTTAACTCTCACAAACTTCATCTCCCTTATACCTAAATTTTAAGGGATTATTATATTTTGCAAACCTATTCCCTCTCTTTCTCTCTTCCACCATTCTGGGATCTAGAAGTCAAACTATTTCAGTAGCACCAGGTAAAGAAACCAGCTGAAGCACTCAGGGCAGCTTTATGTGGTTGTTTAAAGATGTCTTTTTCGGTACGAGGAACATATTTACACAGCTGTCTCTCTTAAGCCCCCTCTTTTATCACTAGAGGAAGTTAAAACTGCAGCTGTGCTAGAAGCATGTTTTTCTGAATGAATGAGATGTAGCCATGATTTTTTAGCATACATACTACTTCAGCCATCTGAATGTCTAAGAGCTGAAATGTATTTTTCTTGTTTGTAAATTGCAATTGTCTATTGCATGTAATTACCCTGATGGTTTCTCCTAATCAATTAAAAATGCTAGTATTTAGGTCAGTGTCTATATTTATATGTGTTATATCTTCCTTTCCGGCTTACAACAAACATTTTGTTTCTCTTAGATACACTTAAATTTCCCAGAGCATTCCTCTGGTTCTGGAACTGCAGTTTATTTCTTTCCCTTTAGGCTGGCAGTAAGCTGGGTATTTCTCCTCTGATGCTGGCTGCTATGAATGGCCATGTACCTGCTGTGAACTGTTGCTTGATATGGGGTGCTGATATTTAATGCCCCAATTGAGACCAACCGAATACGGCCCTCACCCCTGGCCTGTTTCCAGGGCGGTCGAGCAGAGGTGGTCAGTCTGCTTTTGGACAGGAAGGCCAATGTCGAGACAGGGCAAAGGTAAGGGTTGAATCGCCTTCCTGTGAGTTACTTCTAACAGGTGATTCCTCTGACGTCATCAAGTCTCTTCAGATTTTCCGGTTACTTGGAGCCTCTCTGGGCCAGAGCACTTAATAAAAGTTCTGAATAAGTTTGGTTTTTATTCTAAAAAAAAAAAAATCAATGATGATGAATTCTTGCATTGGGTCCTGACTGGTCCTTCTGAGTTCGTAATGAGACTCAGATTGACTCTTGTTCTGCCGCACTGAGAAACTTTTCAGGTGTAAGCTTGACATGATCTCACTAACAGAACAGATACACGTATTCTTACATATTAATTAAGTCTAGGCAGGAAGAGAATAGTGTTGCTTACAGTGATTCTCAGAACAGATTTCTTGTCTACAACAGTAGTAGTACAATCAAACTTTGTAAAGCCTTTACGTTGCTGTAAAACCCATGGCTTCAGTACTATGACTTTCTGTGCCTCTGAAATGCTCCACAGGTCCCATCCTTTGGTACTCTGGGACAGCTTTGTGTCTCCTGCCATAAAGCAAGCTTAAAGCTTGTGTAGACAGCCAGACTGATTTCCCCAGCACAAAGGAATTTTTGGTAACTCCTAAGGCTGCTGAAATAATTGCTGTGTCTGTCTACCCTGCCTGCTTCTGGAATGACTGTGGCTGGAGAAAAGGGGATATGGATAAAAGCCAGCTCTCAAATGGTCAGTCGGGCATGTTAGCAGCTGGTATAAGTTTATTAACAGTTTAGCCTGGCAACTAAGTTGGGCCAGATCAGTCTCAGCGCTGAGGGAGGCTAGAGAAAAGCTATAAAGACCGTTTCATTTTTCATTTCTATAAAGAGTATTTTTATGGAAACACTTGTGTCTTCATTTGGATCTGTTCTAATCTCTGTTTTAGAGATCCTGTTGCAAACTTTGTTTTTGCTGTTGAGACAGGTATCTGGTGGTACTTAGTCAACAGTTTGTCTGGGTTTATATAAATCAAAGCCCAAGAGCATTTGGTTTTTGGTTTTGTTTTGTTTGGTTTGTTGGTTTGGGGGGTTTTTTTGAGAAAGAGACTGCTTGAAGTTAGGGTCCTAAACTAAATATACGCAGCTAAACAACAAATCTGATTTCCCTACGTAGAAATCATTTATGTCTCATCCGAAGTATATTGTACAAATTTCACACTGAGTAACTCATTCTTTTTGCACAGACTGGTCTCACACCTCTGATGGAAGCTGCTTCAGGAGGATATGCAGAGGTTGGAAGGGTTCTCCTTGATAAAGGAGCAGATGTTAATGCTCCACCTGTGCCTTCCTCAAGAGATACAGCTTTAACAATTGCAGCAGATAAGGGTCACTACAAGTTCTGTGAGCTCCTGATTAATCGGTAAACCATTTCTTCTCATTAGCAGCACATTTGTTCTGTAGCTGTATTCCTCTGTGGCAAGGGTGCCCTTGTTTACATTGCCTAGTGCATCTGAGAGCAAAGGGAATGGGACGCTTTCGAAGTAGGATGTTGTATCCATTCCCTGCTCTCCAGTGTTATCCTGGAGTATCCTACTTCAGTGTTAATTAGCTAAGCAGGCAGCTGGGACCAGAGGTAAGCAAACAGAGTCTGGCCTGGGACATGAGCATTTCCCCACTGTCCCTCGGGGGGCAAAGCCTGGAAGTAGCTCTTGAGCTCTTCAAGCATAACCCTGTGCACTGCTAAATCTCAAGGGGCTGCTTTGTGCTGTGGGTAATGAGAATTTAAAGGATCGGTGGTTGCTAGTTGCATAGCTGTGGTGCAGTAGGCTACACTACGTGAGTGGTTTTTTTCCTGTAAGGGAGGTTTAAATAATCCCTGTGTCACTACATTGCAACTTAAAAGTCAGATTTCAGGGACAGAATTTCTCTGTGTAGCCACTAGATTTCAGTAAGTAAAGTTATATATTCAGTTGTACTCTGATCTTTTGTGATCTTATCTCCTGACTTCCACCTTTACTCATATCTTGCTTCACTCGATTACACTTGTGCATTTTTTAGAGGAGCGCATATTGATGTTCGTAACAAGAAAGGAAACACACCTCTGTGGTTGGCAGCTAATGGTGGTCACTACGATGTGGTTCAGTTGCTTGTGCAAGCGGGAGCAGATGTGGATGCTGCAGATAATCGGAAAATTACACCTCTCATGTCAGCATTTCGCAAGGTAGGAGACAAACTTAATTTTACGTTTCAATGCTAAATGTTTTCAAAATGAGTTCTAATTTGGTCTTGGAAGTTGCTTTTGGAAGAATCAAATATAACACAGAAAAATTACTATTTTGATAAAACGCATGCTTTAATCATAATCTGTGTACTTCACACAGATCTAATTTTTGGGAGGTGAAAAACTTGGTTGCAATAAACCATGTTAACTTTATTATTTTCAGTTATGCACTGTCCAAGACTTTCACTGCTTGAGATTTCACTGTCTCGAGATTACCATAGTCCCCTCTAAATTTCTGCAGATTATACTGCTTGTGTCAGTCCTGCTGTTGAGATGAACAAAATGCTGGTCTGTAATAAGCTGTCCCGATTCCTTTGTGCTTCTCTTCTTCCGCTCTTAATTTGTTGTTGAGTGGGAGACTTTGTAGTGGCTTTTTTTGTCATCACCTTTTCTTCCTGGCAGGAAGAATGTTGCTTTGTGACAGTTTCATCAGTGATGTTGTATGCAAGTAGCATAGCTATAGCAGAGGAATTTATTAACTGTAGCTGCTTTGCCTTTAACAAAATATCAAATAAAGGTACAGCTTTTTTGACAAAGAGCAATACTGAGCATGCCGCTGCTGTCCCTCCCTGGCTTTCAAATAACTTCCGAGACAGCAGTTGGACACTTTCTGTGTGGTTGCAGAGTGTACCTTGTCAGTGAGTGGATCCAGAAGCAGAGGAATGTGTTTGCTGGGATAATATTCAGGTGGCTCAGTTCCCTAATCAGACTTACCTCGTAACTGAACAATCTAAGTTAGCTCCATGGTGAGAGGCAGGAGAGTGAGTTGGGGTGACAGATGGGGCTAAAGAGGGTCCTCTTGGCTGTTACTAAAAACATTATCAGCTGCCTCTGCCCTTGGGCCTGGTTTGGTCCTGGTATTTTAAAATAAAAAATTGCTCGTGGGAGAGCTTGTCTTTGCTGCCGTGATGTGGAACAGCAGACAAGCTGCCAACACTGAGTAAACAGTAACTACCTTTCTCCTCAAACAGCAGGCTACCAGAAATGTTCTTGCTTATTTTTAGCCTTTTGCATTGGCCTAAGACATATCAAACTTGTATTTTGATGGCAAACGTTGATAATTGTATACAAGAGATTAGAATTTTCTTTGCTTCTAGGGGCATGTGAAAGTAGTTCAGTTCCTGGTGAGGAAGTTAACCAGTTTCCTTCGGACATTGAATGCATGCGATACATAGCAACAATAACTGACAAGGTGAGTTCACTTCAGGGGAAAAAAACCCTGCCCCTTATTTTCAGCGAAAATATGCATGAGAAATTATTAAGTATTCAAAAACTGAATGTACATGTTTGCTCACGTGTGTTTGATTTGGAGGTTTGTGCAAGTCTCCTTTTCCATACAGAACTTAAATAAATTGGTGTTTAGAGTCCAATTCTGTTGAAATAGTTTGTATGTTTCTGAATACAGGGAAGCTAATCTTATGTTTGTAGAGCAGGTCTCACTCCTCAATTTTAGTTTATTGTGGAGGTAGTAAGACAAGTTTTGCATTCCAGGACTTGTTGAAAAAGTGTCACCAGTGTGTGGAGACGATTGTGAAAGCTAAAGACCAGCAGGCTGCAGAAGCAAATAAGAATGCAACTATATTGCTGAAGGAGCTAGACCTGGAAAAAGTGAGTAGAGAATTGCAGTCGTGTAGTGTAGCGGTTTGAACTATGTATTAATCTGTAGGCTGTATTTCCTGTTCGTGCTTCTTGGGCGGTAGTTCCTTGTGCTGTGACTGTATGTGCTTTCCTTCCTCTAGTAGACAAAAAGTGAAACACGTACTGAGGGGGGCAAATTCGAACTGGCTTCTGCTTCAGCCACTCCATTGTCCTTTGTAGGAAAGCTTGGACGTGGCAATAGTTACCTTAGGTATTATCTCTTGGATTACTTTCATGAGGTTATTAAATGTTTTTTGAGAAGGACTGAGATGATGAGAGATTTTGCTGGTTTTCTGTTAAAGTTATATTTTTGTAACACCTCTGTTTTGGTTTTTACTTTGTTGTCATTGCTTAAAAGTTTGGGGACCAACTAGTCCTGTTGTTCAATAAGGTCTGCCCAGTTTCTGCGTAATGATTCAGTATGTGACAAAATCTTTACAGTTTGTCATTCTCCCTCCTTTCTCCCTCCCCCAGAATTTCTAGGGAAGATCTGAATTATAAGTATAGTTTAATCTGTGTGAAAATGTTTAAATATGGATCCTTTTCTCCTACATAGTCAAGAGAGGAGAGCAGAAACAAGCTCTTGCAGCTAAAAGGGAGAAAAGAAAGGAAAAGAGAAAGAAGAAAAAAGAAGAACAAAAAAGAAAACAAGAAGAAGATGAAGAAAAACAAGCCCTAAAGAGACTCTGGAACTGCAAGAAGATGATGATGAAGAAGAAAATGATGATGAAGGTAAAGAACAAGCATTTCTATGAACAATGCAGTTGTGGGGGTGCCCTTTTTTTAACCATCCAGGTAAGGAAATCTGTTTGTACTGTGATACCGATGCATAGCTTCTGCCCTGGTTCTTCCCTCTGCAGTCAGAATTCCTGGCAAAGCTCCTTTGCTCGGTGCTTTTTTTTTTTCCCCTCCTTTGCTCCCAAAAGTCTTTCACTCTTGAAGGATTTACAGCTGAATGCAGTGCAAATGGTCTGACAGCTCAGCAAGGAGAATAACTTCATAGTGTCTTCAGTCGAGGCACCACTTTCTGTATTTTGTGGGTTTGATTGTATATCAACTGTTTTTCTTTCAGTGGAGCAAGAAGTTCCTATAGAGCCTCCTAGTGCAACTACTACAACCACAATTGGAATTTCTGCGACTTCAACTACTTTCACAAATGCCTTTGGGAAGAAGAGAGCTAATGTGGTGACTACCCCAGCACAATAGAAAAAATAAAAAAATAAAACAAAAGAGACTCCTCAGAATATGCAGATAATTTTGCCAGATCAGCATATATCTCTAGCACAGCAAAAGCAGATAAAAATAAAATAAATGGAGAGCCAAGAGGTGGTGGTGCAAGTGGGAATAGTGATTCAGATAACTTGGATAGCACAGATTGCAATAGTGAAAGTAGCAGTGGAGGTAAAAGCCAAGAGTTGAACTTCACAATGGATACAAATTCCTCTGAGCGGCGCTATGCCTCGTTGCTTATCCCCTCTCAGGAAGAAAAAACGAGCACCTCAGCTTCAAAACCACCAACTAGGTGAGACTGCCATATCGCTTCCCACTTGTTTCACAGTGTTTTACCTATGCCAACATAAATTTTCTGTAGCTTAACCTGGTACATTCCCAAAGTCTTGAGAGACTGAGTTTGCTTTATTTGCGTGGCTATTAAATTATATTGCAAAGTTTGTTGAACGCAACTTCTTTAAAATGGTAAAGATAAGATTATTTTTTGGGGCATTTGCTGGCTAGTTTTTAATACTACTTTAGCAGAACAGACTGTTTTTTTCTCCGCTCTATTTAGGCGTTCATCTTGCATTGTCAACTTTGTTAGAATAGATTTTAAAGTGAATATGCTGGGAATTTAAAAGGAAGTGCCAGCTTTACTTATAATCTATTTACAGAAGTGGTTTCATTACCTTTTGATTGTTTTATGGTTTCATCATTAACTTATTTGAATTGCAATCTCTTTGTTTTAAGGAGGGAAGAAGTTGATGACTCTGACCATTTCACCTGCCAGGTTGATGGCCAGTTTGATTTAACTTTGTCGAGCCAGAGGTGAGAGTCAAAAGAACTCGGTGAATGTACCAGGGCCATATGAATGGTTTGGAAGATCTTGAGTTGCCATGGAATGAGCTAACTTTTATAATGCCAGTTTCTGAATAGGTCATTGGTCTGAATCAAAAAGCTTAGATCCCATCTGAATCTGCAATCTTTGCTTATTTTTACATGTAAGCAGTATGAGTTTGGTCTTCTATGGTTTTTTTTGGGGTTTTGTTTTTGTTTTTGTTTTTTGTTTTTTTTTCTTTTCCTACATTAAGGGAGGGGAGAGGGTATGGGGATTGATCTACAGGACACCTGGCTGACTGACAACCCGGCTTCAATAAGAATACAAACATTATGGGATCAAAAAGGGCAGCAAGCGAGAGGGCTGTTGCCAGGCTGATTGAGGCACTTGTCTGGGACTGGGGAGAGAGTTGGGATTTCTTTTTTATTTTCTTTCTTTCCCCAGGTTATATTTAGGTGTAGAACAAGTGGATTTATCAGCCCTTATGGTTGGGGGTGTGTGTTTTGGATTACCTTTAGTAATGTTAGAAATCGGATTTTGTCTTATGTTCTGTTTCATGAACATAAATTGTTTCTCTTTTGGACCTTTTGTCCAAGGTCTCCTACAAAAGACTTGGAATCCTGTGCAGTGCACTACAGCAGGACCAACTAAATGCATCCTTCTAACTCCTTGTTAAAGCGGTGCTCCTGTTAGACAAAGTACACCTAAGAAACAAGACGGTTTATAAATATCAAAAGTGGGATAGTATATTTTATTAACTTCTGCAGGTGCTCTTTGGCTCTTGCACCAGGCAGACTTTGTCTGGAAATCATTTCTAAATTTGCTCTCTCTGAACTCCTCTTCTCTTTAGTCATAGACGTGCTGATGGCAAGGCTACTGTGGTTGAAACTTAAACTCAGAGTTTGTAACGATGCTTTTCTGAAAACATCTAGACATTTTCAGACAAGGCAGAAAAAAGCTTTGAAAGTCTACTCTGGAATCAATATTTCACAACGGACTTTGTTCTTTTTCTTTAATATGCATTTTCTTGTTCTCTTTGCCTCAATCTTAGAGTTATCTGAGGACAAGTTAAGTTCTCCATAGAACTTGCAAATGCCTTGGCCAGGTGTATTATCAGGGATCTAGAACTTAGGTAAAGAGAGAAAATGCTGCCATTTTAAAAGGCATATTGTCTAAATGTTGATTTTCATATAATCAGTATGCTTGGGTTACTGAAATGTGGAGAGATCTCTGAAGTTTCTATTAAGTGTAGTATAAATGAACAATTTGTCTGCAAGATGACACAATGAACATAAAATGCTCTAAAGAATGGGGAATACAATGGGTGAGTAAGAACGTGGATATAGTAAAGAGGAGTGATCGCTAGCAGGATAGCTGAAGCACGAGGTCCTCTGTACGTTTTCCAGCTAGGTAGTTACATACGACTAGTTTTTCAGTGACTTCTGAAGATTGCTGCCTGTGTTTCAGTGCTGCAGAGGAACTTGTGAGCTCCCAGCGCTGCTTTTTTTTTTTTTCATCTCCACATAGATCAGTTAGCGGAACTGGAGGTTGCCTGTTCTTTTTCATTCTGTTTTTCTCTCTTACCCAGTCTTTGCTTGGTCTGTATCACTAGGGTATTGCTACAGCTGTATTAGTGCAGGTACGTGCTTCCAAACTGATGTCACTGGGACTTAAATACATCAATATGCTCAAATATTTGTGCTTCTGTTACCCGTTCATAAAATGTGGGGTAAGGGGTAGAAGCACTTCCCAGGGAATCTCTAACAATAAGAGCTGAAAAACAGACATTTTCAAGTACTTAGTAGGGAAAAGACATTATTACCAAAGTACCTTCCCTTAAAAAGCATTTGAAAAGGAGAACACAGTATAGACACATAATCAGGATGTGCCTAAGGGCTATGTACTGCCTGTTATAACCTGTTCTAATCTGATGTCCTTAGTGCTTCTGGTATTACTTCATTCAGTTCAAGACTCCACTTTTTGGAGGAAGGGTACAGGTTGTGGACAAAAAGGTAAAAAACTTCCGATGAAGTCACCCAGCGTTGTTCCAGGTAGAAAATAGAATGAAAACAGTTCATGCTAGTAGTTTTAAGCTGCAGAAATGTATACTGTAATGCTGTCATTTTATTCTGTAATTTGTAATGGGCACATTTTTGTTCCTAGACTTGACGGTGAAGGTCATTCAAATTCTTTGTCAAGTGCTTATAAGCCTGTTTCCCTGCCTCTAACCTCTCCAAATGTAAAGCTGAATCTGACTAGTCCAAAAAGAGGCCAGAAAAGAGAAGAAGGCTGGAAAGAAGTGGTTAGAAGGTAAAGACTTTAATTCTGTGTTTAAAAACTGTCTGTGAGCTTTTTCGCTTGTAAATTATTCTCAAATATTTAATTACTTAGCTTATTTCATTACTTAGTTGTTTAATTAATTTGTAAAAAAAAAAAAAAATAATCCACCCCCCCCACACACCAATTACTCTTGCATTTCTGTTAAAACAAATTGCAGTCCTAATTTGTAGTGCCTCCTCCTAACTTAACGTCAATATGACATGAACGTTTCATTTGGCACAAGGGTTTTATTTACCTGGGACTTCAGTGGAGTAAAGGATGGGGGGATAAGATAAAAGGGGGAGGGAGCAGATGGCAGTGAAAAGCCCCTACAGCAGATGATTGCTTGCACATGAACTAAAGGCAGGATGGATGTGAGGAGAGGAGAGGCGGATGATTGTTTCAAGGCTAAATTCATTTTGCTTTGGGCAGTGACCTTGATCGCTGATTCCATGGAAAAAAGCGAGTGCTAGAGGTGCAATTAAATTTAACGATTTTCTGTAAAGCAAACTTTCCCTTTGAAAATACACTGGTTTATATTATATGACCATTAACATCCCATGTCTTTTCTGTAACCTTTGTGGTGTCTACTACTTGTAACAAGAACTGATCATCTGGCTTTCCTTTTTTTTTCTTCCTTTTTTATCAAAAAGGAATACACATGAACATACAAGTGTCAGACACTTTGGCTGCGCTTATGATGCCCTCCTGCTTTTGTGTTCTGCAGTAGTAGTGACCAAATGCTCATTTTAGAGAATGTTAGGCTATGTGCAAAGAATGTAATTGTATGGAGGATTTAATGCATTCAGATTAGTGGAAGCCACAGACTGTTCTTAATAAAGGTTAAAAAGACAGTTTGATCTGGAAATTTCAGCATTTGAACCTGTAGAGACTTGGTTCAGCCTCTGCCTTTTGTTGTGTTTGCAAATGGGGCTCTCCACTGTGACATGGCCTTGCTAAATGTACGGTTGCAGACTGCCCACCACTTGGTGAGTTACGCGGGCATGAAACCATGAAACAGGCAGCTGACTTTGCCAGCACTGCACACAGACCCGCCACTGACCCTGGAGCTGCTCTCTTTCTTCTCCTGGGTCTCTTGAGTCTTGTAGGCTCAACTCAACTGCTTGGTTGGGTATTGTCTGCTCTTTTGCTGGAGATGGTAGGGTTCTAGAGATGGCATCCAAAACCTGACCTTTCCTCATTCCCGAGGAATCACGCCTTTTGTCATAAAGAATGCCTCCATACAGTGTTCTGCACTGGTGTTGCTCTGCCCTGAGTAGTCAAAGCATGTGTCCTGCCAAAGAGCTTTTTTGGCGACCTTAGATGTATATGCAAAATGCCCGGGAGCTGCATGCCTTCCTCTCCTAAAGTCTCTCGTGGTCTCAACAAGAATTCTTCTTCCCTCTCCCCATGAGTAACCCCCTGGCTGGAAGGGATGAGTATCAAAGCAGTGCCCAATGAAAAACATCCCTTCTGCCCTTGACAGGCAAGTAGGCAGAGTTTTGAAAGACCCTCCCCCTACCAACAATCTGCAGCCAACACCGATTGAGCAATTCCAGCTGCAGAGAGGAGGGCGCTGCTGTTCCGGAGCAAAAAGGTACTGTTTTGGGCACTGCTTAAGGTAAAAAACGTCAAGCTTGGCGGGTAGGGAGGGAAGCGGCAGTGGGTGATGAGTGGACATGGGCCTGGGCACTGAGGTGACCTCTCCTGGAGGAGGAATGTCTCCCTGGGTGGTGGTGTGGGGTTCCTAGTGGACTGAGGTAGAAACAGAGCAAGGTATGGTTGGGAGCCCTGTGTGTAATGTGGGCGTATCCTGAAAGTTAGGTGAGGAAGGAAGCTCTGGTTTGGAGAGGGAGTGACTGGGATGTCTAGCTGGAGAGAGGAACCCTGGGGCGGTGGAGGGGAGGGAAGAAAGCCCAAAGCATGAAACAGCCCTGGGAGGATATCTGGGTGTGTGTTCTGAGGAGCTGGTTTCTGGGAACAAGGAGGGTTGTAACATGCTCTCCTGGCAGAAAAGGGGGAAAGAAAAAACACCTTGGCATGATGAAGTGATACTCTAGAACATTTCCCTGTATTTAGATGTGTTTAAATAAATGGGTTTCCTTTAAGTCCTACTAAGTGAGAAACAATTTCCTGAGGATCAAGTTACTTAAAAGTTTCCACGAGTGGAATAGCTCGGTGAAGCTGGCAGCCTTCTCAGGGGGTGGTGGTGGTGATCCGTACAGCGTTCAGAGGTGCCTGCACTGTGATCACAGTGGTTTCTGAAACCACTTTGAATACCCTCTGATTGTTCAGTGTTGAACTATTGCACATCACTGGCAAGCTTGAAAGTGGTGTATGGGCTTCAGAGGTCGAGCCTTTAAAGTCTAGGGACAGTGGTGGCCCAGAGAGACCTTGGCTGGGGTCTGGATGCAATCATAGCTTGTGTTCAAAGAGTTCTCAGTACTGTGTGCCTGCACTGACCCACCAATACCATGTGAATTAGAAAAATCCTGAACTGACTTAATTTGCTGAACACATGGGTTACAGTGTTGTGGCCTGACAGTGAGCCTGCTTGTGAAAATCTGTGCTGCCTTCACAGTGGCTTCCAGCAGCTCCTTAAATCACAGAACAGCACAGTTTAACCATCTGCCATCCACTGTTGCATAGTGCCACCAGTCAGATCTCAAAGTCTGAGAGAGGGTTGTGAATGTAAGTGGTGTTCCAGAGCTGATCACTGAGAAGACGTTGGAAAACCATCTTCTCCTTGCTATGAACCCTTGCTATAGACGATCAAAGTATCTAGGTCATGGGCTTTTATACTTTTATACGTTTTTATACGTTTTTATACTTTTATACGTTATTTATGTAAATTTAGGTTGATAAGCTAAGGGTTTGTCTCACTTTGAAGCTAAGATAAGATAAAATCCAAAAGTGTTTCTGAAGCAGTGTGAGGCACGTACATCTGTGTTACAACAGTGGTGAACAAATGCTTCTGGAGAATCCTCCTCAGGTGCTGAGGATGATGAGTAATTTGAGTGGAGGAGTTTTGGAGAGGCTTCAATGGGTGAAGAAAATATCAGCAGAAAACCACTTGCTGCCCTGAAACTTAAGAATATTGCTTCAGCCACTGATCAGACAGCAAGGGATTTTTGTACCCCTGTAAAGTTTGAATACATTTCACAGTTTTGTGGTCTTTGTGATATAGGTCAAAGAAGTTGTCTGTCCCAGCTTCTGTTGTATCTAGAATAATGGGAAGAGGTGGGTGCAACATCACAGCTATCCAAGATGTCACTGGTGCCCACATTGATGTTGATAAGCAAAAAGATAAGAATGGAGAGAGGATGATCACTATAAGGTACAGTATCTAGAAATTAAAGTCTTGAGTTAGTCCACAATGTCATTTATTAAGAAGTTTGTTTGCTTTCTAAGATGGGACATGTTTAGCATCTTGTTACTAGAATAGAACATAAATTACTGCTGCCAAGATATGCTGAAGCTCTACTTCTTCAAAGACAGTCCATAAAATGTGCAAAAGTCAGGAAATAAATAATTGGAGTAAATATGCAATAGACTTGCAGATCAGTATAAAATTGAGGCTACGGAATGTTGCACAAAGTGGGGTTTCCTTTCGCAAAAGATAAATATGTTTGTGTTTAATATAGGGGGTGGTACCGAGTCAACACGATACGCGGTGCAACTCATCAATGCCCTTATTCAAGATCCTGCCAAGGAACTGGAAGACTTGATTCCTAAAACTCATATAAGAACACCTGCTTCGAGCACCAAATCAATCCATTCAAACTTCTCATCTGGAGTCAGCACTGCGACTGCTTCAAACAAGAACTCCTTTCCTCTCGGAGCACCGCCCCTAGTCACATCGCAGTCATCAACACTATCTACTTTCCAGCCTACCAACAAATTAAACAAGAATGTCCCAGCGAATGTCGCTCATCTTTTCCAGTGTCTCTTCCTCTAGCTTATTCTCACCCTCATTTTGCCTTGCTGGCTGCCCAAACTATGCAACAGATCCGGCACCCTCGCTTACCTATGGCGCAATTTGGAGGAACTTTTTCACCTTCACCGAACACTTGGGGACCATTCCCAGTGAGACCAGTTAACCCTGGCAGCACAAACAGCTCTCCAAAGCATAATAGTTCAAGTCGTGTAGGTAGTCAGAATGGAAATATTTTACAGACGGAGTCTTCTGGATTAGCTACTTCTACTTGTCCCATTACTGTCTCTTCTGTAGCTGCTTCCACCCAGCCGCTGTGTGCAACCACCAGTCGGACTCCCTCTTCGGTCAGAAAGCAGTTGTTTGCCTGCGTTCCCAAGACGAGTGCTGCAGCAACAGCAATCTCAACTGTGACGAGCACCTGTAGCACTCTGCCTTCAGCTTCCTCTGCCCTCCCAAACAACGGGCAAGTGCCCACAGCGTTTCTGCCATCTAATGCTCCACAAACACAGCATTCTGCACTTAAAGCGGACTCCTTCTCAGCTGTCTCAGCACCCAAGGAGAAGGTGTCAACAGCAGACCAGCCCACTGCAAATGCATGCGCACCATCTTCGGTTGCAAGTAGCTGCAGTATGACAGCTAGCAGCAACTCGGGAGTCACCGAAACTCACCCGTCGAGCAGCCCTGCACCGCTAAATAATGTCCAAGATGAAATACTGCCAACTAGGATGTCAGAGATCAATCCTTCCATGTCAATGCCTTTTTCATCCAGCTCAGAAACTGCTCCTTTAAGCTTAGCATCACCCAGGTCAGTTGTTGCAGATAATCAGGACAACAGTAACTTACCTCAAGTAGCTGTACCAGCACCTCGAGTCACTCACAGGATGCAGTCCAGAGGTTCTTTCTATTCAGTGGTACCAAATGCAAACCTCCATCAAGATCCTCAGTCCATTTTTGTTACGAATCAAGTTCCTTTAACACCTTCTCAAGGTCCGCCTGCTGCAGTGCAGCTTTCGTCAGCCATGAACGTTATGAACGGTTCTCAGATGCACATTAACCCAGCAAGCAAATCATTGCCTCCTACCTTTGGGCCAGCAACACTCTTCAATCACTTTAGTAGTCTTTTTGATAGCAACCAGGTGCCAGCTAATCAAGGATGGGGAGACTGTCCACTCTCTACCCGAGCAGCAGCTGACCCATCTTTCACTGTTCAGTCTACCTTTCTGAATAACTCTGTGCTAGGACATGTGGAAAATGTGCATCCTGACAATTCCAAGGCTCCTGGTTTCAGGCCACCTTCCCAACGGCTTTCGACTAGTCCTGTAGGTAAGTCATTAAGATCGTGCACTGGATAGAATCCTTTCTCCAACCATTACACTTTGGATCATCTCAAACTGACTGAGAAGTAGTTTACAAATGGCAGTTAGAGAACACTAATGTAATGAGGATAGCCTTTTTTTTCCAAGTGCTCTTTAAAATGTTGATGATGATTTTTTTCCACTTTTCTTCAGCTCTTCTAGGATGTTAGGTGTTGGGAGCATTACAGACATTGCATTGCTTGTCCTCTGGAAGACACAGGAATGTTTCCACCTGTTTGTAGAGTTCCGGGTGGCATCAGTTTTAGCATTTGGGTTGGAATAGAACATCGGGTCGGATGATACCGAACCTGAAACAGCGGGGCCAGGACTCTTGACAGGTTCCAGCTGCGGGAGTGACTGCATGCAGTTGTTCCGTATTTTATCTGAGACTCCAGCTTGACTCAGTTGAGGGTAAACTCTCTACTTTTTGTCTCTTGATATGGCTCTGGGATTTTAATAAGCTTATGTTGTGCTTTGGGAAATTGGTGTGCTACTGCATGGTGTGTTTTATTAGGAAGTTATTGTCCCTCTGCTGTTAAGTATAGCAGTTCAGGCATATCGGCGTTTATTTGAAAAGGGTTAGGAACACTCACAGTGAGCTCCCTGCCCTTGCTGTGCTCTGCCTAAAGGGTTGTTATCATCTTAGTGTTCAGACTATGTTGCAGGCAACTGGCCGCACCAGTTTGGCTGGAAGGGACACTCAAGAGATCTAGTCTGGGCCACCCTGTTCTCCCCTTCAGTCTTGCCATAATGGCTTTATGGTGTCTTGAAGCTGGGTAGATAGAGAGCCTTGCTTTGGAGTTGTCATTACCTCCACAGTGTACGTTAGATATTTGGGCTAACGCTTCAGGACTTGAATGCTGGATTGGGAAAAGTCAAGTAGTTTGACTTTTAGACTAAAGGAGAAGGGGGCGTTTGGAAGACATGGTGGTGAGGAAAGAAGATTTTCAGCATTCACATTCCTCTCGGTTGATTTACAGATGTGCAGGACTTCTGAAAACCGAAACGCTTCCCTGACTAGCTTTAACCACAAAACTGGGATGTTTGCTATGACTGTAGTTTTCTTACTAGTTTAATTTGGGCTGCAAAGCGAGTGAATACCTAGAGCTCCTGTGCCACGTCTAGTGCACAGTAAGCAGAACCAGAATGTAACTAAGGCTGTGGAAGTAACTGGCCCTTGTTTGTCAGATAGGCTGCTAATAAAAGACTTGCCAGACCCTCTTCAGCAGACTTCAGAAGCACTTTACGTTGGCTCAGCTTTTTCTCTGTACTGCTCTAAACTGGGAGTTGGCTGTTGCTGGAATAACCTCTGGGGAAGGAAGCTTTTGGCAAATGGGGTCTGCTGATTTTTCTGATGATCGCATCCCATGTATACAAAGATGGCTGACTGTGACTTCCCATAGCAGAAAAAAGTTTTGCTGTTCCTTTATGCTAAGGTCATCTGTTTGTCATTGGGAAAGATTTCTTGGTCCTTTATATATCCTTAAATGACTGTAAGTATTTAGAAAGTAATGTAAATCTGTTATTTCCCTGTGTTAGGAAGGTTAAATACCCAAGGAGAGCTCATGCAGGTGACTTTGGGGAGATGAGTGTGAAGTTCTTCTCGACTGGAGCACAAAAACATTTGGATAGGACACTTTTTTTTTTGAGCTGGAATTTGATTAGGATACTGCAGAGTGAAGAAAAACTGAAAATAGATAGATGTGCCACTAAAATTCTGCCTGGCAGGAGGTGACTGGTTAGTCAGGTCCTTAGTTGATTCACCTAACTGCATTAATACTGCTTTTGATCACCTTTGTTTCAGAATCTAAATTGTCTGTCACACAGCGGGAGGGGGATTTAGGGGGAGCCTGGGGAGAAGGGATTGTTTGGAAGATGTGATAGCGAGGAAATGAGCAGGGACAGGAGGTTGAGGACCTCTCTGATGCCTTCCCTTGGAGCATAAGTGTGGTCATGTCGTCTGTCCTCCCATCTCATTCACTGGCTCTTCCCAAGGGAACTGACCTTTCTGCTCAGCTCAGCCTCCAAGATGGGATGAACTAGGACTACCTTGGCTGTCTCCATAGGGTTTGGTGGCAGGTTTCATGAGATTTTGAGAAGGAGGGGAAGGGTCAGTCACTGCTGGCTTACGATATGGCCAACAGCAGTGCGATGGGCGAGGAGCAGTCTGGGCCTAGCCTGGCAATTCAGCACACTTTTGTGTGATGAGAGGGAGTAGTTGATGGCCATCAAAGCAGGTGGACACCCATCCTCTAATCTTGGCTGTGACTCTACACCTGACGGAGCAGAGGTTTGTCTTTGTGTCTGTCTTGCACAGTTGGGCTGTGGCAGATTTTTCTGCAAATCAACGCCTCATGGTGATCACCTCTAAGCTGATTTGGTGGAGATTTAATATAATTCGATTGTGCACTGAATCAGCCTTTTCTTAACAAGCGTCACCTCGAGATGGGGTTTGGGTACTCTGCTTTTCCTATTCATGGGCAAGCTCAGTTGCAGCTTGAATTTTCTCGGATTCACTGGTTCCTTTGAGGCACAGAGACGTGCAGATCTGACCACCTGTGGATCTGTTCTGGCAATGGCCTTTTGTCTCACTTATGTCTTTAGCTCTCTTGTCCTAGCAGCTTGCAGATTGAGGGCAGGCATAGCCCAACCATTTGGGGAGGCTGTGGAGATGACCAAAGGAGTCACTAAAGAATTTGCTACTTCTTATATCTTCATTTTAAGAAGGGGTTTGAGACCTTGTTCACCTGGCATTAAAAGGTATCATGAACTTGGAACGTGCCAGCTTAGGAAGCAGCACATGAGTGTGAAGTTGCATGAAATGGCTGGGCTCCCTGTTTGACATGGAGTGACCAAGTGTTGTAGCTGTTTCTGTAAAGGTGGAGGCAGCCCTCGCAGCAACCAGTTTCTGCAGAAGTGCCTGGGGGCTTTGATAAACTGAATTTTGAGCAGAGTTTGTGAGATTGATACACCAGTCTCGAAAGCTGTTGAACTTTCAGAGCATGATGAAGAGTTTGAATTCATGGCTCAAGTAACTACAGAGTATGGTATTGCAAAAGGTTTTAATATTGCAAAACCTGCTTTTGTTGGTAAGTATATAAATAGGAAGCTCATGACTGAAATCAAGATTCTGTGAGTCATTGTTCATAGAAGCCATTTTTAATATTGAGCAAAGGTTTTTTTTTGTCCACTTTTATGAAAGGCAAGATAATATAAAAAGTGTTCTTTACAACCTGAAAACTGACTACTCTGTTGAATTAGTGCATCTCTGGATGTCACACTTCCTTCAGCCTGCCAAAAATACACAGGAGCACTGAAATGGTCTTGACTGTACAATCATTGCACTTTGAAAGCTGTATAGGCATTGTACTGAGCTTCAAAAGATAAAGCTGGGCATCTCTCTTCTGCAGAAGAGCTATTTTTGTCATGATTTCTGCCTTGTTTTCCATGGGCAGCAGCAGCTCTGTTACCCCTTCTGTATGGGGCAGAGACTTGGGATCTTCAGTGGTTTGTCAGCCAACTGGAAACTTGTTTTTGATGTGTGATGGAATCGGTCACCATAGGGGCCTTTAGAATACCTCTGAGTTTACTTTTGTAGATGTAAGGTTAGCAAGAGTGTTCCATCGGTAGCTCCATGGCAGACACACAGGGAGGGCCCTCAGCTGGAGGTGCTGCAGTCTGCTTACGGCTGGGCTCTGTGCTGGAGGCCAGGCTGCAGCTCTAGGCAAACACGGATCAGTCAAACCACGTTTACAGGTAGCCTGCACAGGCATTAGTGTCCTCCCCATAGCCATGGAGTCTGGCACTGTGCTGTGACAAATCCTGAAGGGTTTTCTTCCTGCATTCAGGTTCCCTCATCTGTGCACCCCATGTTCTGGTGGTGCTGGTGATTTATTTCTCCTTGTCTGTCATGAAGACTTCTGGTTTTTAACCCTTAGGGTAGGGCTAGTGAGAAAAAAAAAAATATGTCCTTCAAATCCAGTGGGTCATTTCTGTCATTGTGAGCTGGTTGGATCTGGCACTTCTGGAAGCAGTAAATCAGGTTTACTTGATTTATCAATCAAGTAAATACTAATACTGGGGGGAGGAGACCTGGCTTTCAGGAACGTATCCAGGTGATGAAGGTGCACCTCTAGTCTGTGACCTGAGGTATTGCCTGTCACCATTGCTGTTTGCAGACTGCTGTGGTGTAAGTAGGTACGACCTTCAACCCTGCTCTGCAGCAGTATAGGCTGGTCCTGGTTGTGGTCATTTTGAAATGTTTAAATGGTTTTGAAACTAGTCTTGTTTAATAGGCCCTTGAAACTAAACCCAGACCTCAGGTGAACATGTGGCCATGCCCATTTCTGCTTTCAGGTAATAATGTGTGATAAAGAGCTTTTACAGCATTTTGGAAAAGTACTTTGGCTTATTAAAAAACTGTAATTCACCCTTGCTAATAGTTTTTGTGGGCCTTTGAACTTTCTCTTCATCTCTCCCTTCCTCTCACACATCCCTGTAGAAAGCAGTCCCCCCTCCCCGCCTTGTGCTGTGCATCATCAGCCATCCTTCTCTGGACACAGCCTGCTCTGAACGATCTACACCTAAATATACGTGTAGGATGGCAAAAAGCATACTGCAGCGAACTGCTTCCCTGGTGCCGGATTCCCCTGGGACTTTCACAGAGCCCTGTATCACTGTTTGACTTACGTGGCTTTTTTGTAATCAAAGATTCTTGCCACTCCCAGCTTCCCTCCTTTGCCCTCCCTGCAAAGATCATTTCTTTTCAGTGACTAAAGGGATGGCTGTTTTTGTTAAAACTTCAGGCCAAAACAGAGAGCATACAGAAATGCCTTCTGTCGGTTTCTAAGGGAGAATCATGCACCTGTAAAATGAACTTACCATGTGCAGATACCCCTGAAGGTGATGAGATGCTTTAATGATATTTGGAGCAGTAGCTCTCTCTGGTGCTTTGAAGCAGGTTCCCAAAGAGAGATATTTAATCAAATTTATGTTTATTTCAGGCTTACCCTCTCTAGATCCATCCAACAGCTCTACAACTTCTTCTTCAGGTCCTTTGACAGGCTTTTCAGCAAACATACAAGGAGCACGGGTTTACCTTCAAGGGCCAGCGCCTGTTGGGACTCCCAGCTTTAACAGACAGCATTTTTCACCACATCCTTGGACAAGCGCAACAAATTCATGTAGGAACTTCATGGGTCTGTCTTAGTTAACTATAAATTCATAGCTATTGTCTTTAGTAGATTTGTAATGAGGGGTAATTACCCAGTGATGCACAAAATGCTTTCCAATTGCTTTTAGCAGCTGTGAGGATGACGTGCAAATCCCAAGCTGTACTATTTTGTGGGTTTTTTCCCATGTAAAATGCCACTAGTTCTGGTAGCATTACTAAGGGCATATTTGGGCAAAAAACCCCCAGTCATCGTAGGCTCTGAGAGGAGAGGGCATGAGCTGTGTGGGAGTGGAGGTGATTACACCAAGCTTAAAGATTCCCCTCTAAATAGTATGAGTGTAATATTAGGTGAAAATGTCATGTTTGCCATGGTTTGAAGTTGTACTTGCCTTTTGTTTTTCTTTTTAATTCGGATTCTGGAATTATTTCATGTTACTTAAAAAGTTCCAAAATCTTTAAGTATCATCTGAGGTAACAGTGGGTTTTCCTCCTAATGGGAAGAACATGGAAGTAGCTTTACAGAAAATATGGGTCTTTGATTCAGAATTTTAAGTGAAGAGGCTTTCCATGTCACTGCATGCAACTTCGTTGCCACTCTGAGCTTAAGAACTAAAATGTTTAAATGAGTGCTCAAAGAAAGTTGGATTTCCCAAGAAGAGTCAGTGACGCTTCTGAAGTTGGTGGGACTTACACTCTTACGTTACACACGTGGCTTTGGGAAGCTACTAATTTCTCTTCTGCTGGAAGTGGTGGATACCAAAACCAGGCTGTTTATTAGATATTTATGGTATTTTGGCTGATATTTTCACCTCTTCCTGAAACTCTTCCATGTTTCTTATTCTTTCTTGTAACCAATTTGTACCGCTGTGTCATGAGAATATCACATGATTCTGATGGCTGAAGGCGTTTGCATTACAATGTTGATTTTAGAGTTAAAATAAACTCCAAACAGAATTTCTGTGATAGGCTTGAATGCTTGCCAAAAAAAAGCCTTTAAAACCTTCTTATCGTTTGCTTCGAGATAACATTGCAGGGATAGAGCGGGTAGCATTTATGCTTGCTGGCTTGTGCTTTGTGTGTAATTAAGCAAGAGAAATATTCTTTTCAGCAGGTGAATCTCCTATTCCATCAGTTTCCTCAGGATCATCCTCGCCCCTTTCAGCTGCTTCTGCACCTTCTAACTTGGGCCAGCCAAAAACGGGTAACGCCAATCAAGATCGAAAAGTACCCCCTCCCATCGGGACAGAAAGGCTTGCTAGAATTCGACAGGGAGGATCTGTCACTCCTACGCCCTTAGGAACCAACTTCACCGCTCCTGTCGGTCATAGCGGTATTTGGTCCTTTGGAGTTAACAGTGTATCTGGTAAGTCTGTTACCTGGGGTAGCCTAAAGAAACTTCTAGGGCCTTTTGGAAGTACTACATTTGAAAAGAAAGCTGGGGAGGAGGAATGTAAAATCCCACAGTCTGTAATCGACTTCCATGTAGTATGTCCTGAAGGGAAAACTGGTGTCAGCGGTGCGAGAGTGTGTATCAACGGAAGTGGTGTGGTTTTCACTCCTAGTATAAGTGGTTCTCACCCAACCTAGGTTAGCTGTCAGCGTGCACTTGTAAACCCTGAGAGCAGTTGAGAAGTTCCATATTAAGTCTATTGAATGATACGGAGTTTAAAAAGTAAAAAAACTTTTATCTGTTAAGGGGGTCCATTTCCAAGTCTGACCCTTGGCCTAAAAGGACAACTGCCTCCATTCAAGTTTCTAGTTTGCTTTCCATTAACATTTTAAAATGTTAGTTGTGGTACAGCTAACGCATCCAGAAACACATAGTTGTGGATGCTGATTTTTTGCATTGCTCTCCTCACAGCATCTGTGAGGAATATATACCCCCACAGAATATTATGGGGTAACTTCTGTTCCAGGCAGCCCCAGTTTCAAAAGAATGACTTCAAAAGAGCTGAAGTTTTACGTTCAGCTTTGTGATAGTTTGAGGTTTTTGTGGAAAGGAGAAGCTGCAGCATTTTGAGGTGTACAGTGTTTCCATTTGTAACTTTAAAGACAAATATGTAATAGTCCTGTATTTGTTATACGTTTCAATGAAGCCCTCCATACTTTGGTTAACTTAGTGTCTCAGCATTGCTGTGTTTTTTCAAGAAAAGCTCATACATGCTCACAGACAATGCTTGGAGGTTTATTGGACCTTAGCTGTTCTGCTGTGGACACCTGAAACTTGTAGTTACTGCTAGTCCCCATAATGTCCACACTTGCCTGGGGGATAAGATGAATGTACATGCCAAACTTGCCTGGCCTCACCAGTCTCTCTTCTTTCCCTGTTTTTGGCCCTGTCCTAAGTGTAATTTCTTTCTGTATTCCTGTGCTACATGAGAGGATGTGGGAGCTGAAGGGAAAGAAAGGGTGTCGGGGGTGTGTGTGTGTGTGTGTGTTGCCAGCCTTGTATAGTGTTGCCTGCTACTGCTTCCCTGTGAGAGGCCTTGGTGCTGCAGATAAGACTGTGTGTTTGCATTGTCTGTGATTGGTTATACCTAAAAAAACTGCAGGTATCTTCCTGCTTTGCATAGGAAAGGTAGACCTTTGTGGAAGGTCTGTCTTTGCTCAGACCACAGCCCTAATATACCTCTGTGGCTGTGTGTTTTTGGGGAGCCTTTGGATGTATGTAGGTGTGTGCAGCTGCTGAAATCTACTCCAGCATTTCTTCAATTAATTGTAATCAGCCATTTTCAATCTCTTCCTTTCCAGAAGGCTTGTCAGGTTGGTCTCAGCCTGTCATGGGAAATCATCTGATGCATCAGCAGCTGTCAGACCCGGGCACGTTTTCTCAGCATCAGCCAATGGAGAGAGATGATTCTGGAACAGTGGCTCCCTCGAATATTTTCCCCCAACCTATGCCAAATAGTTTTGTGGATTTTTCTAAAGTAAGTTACAGAGGGTTGGATTTAGTCTGTAAAATGACTGAGGATTTCTAGTTATATCTCCTGTTGTGCCTGTTCACACTGTATGTGTGTGCCTCTTCTACCATTGCTTGCCGCACCTAGTCCTGAACCTCCTTTCATCCTGGTATTGATTAGAACCTGGCAGTGCATTTAAACAAAACCAGAATTTGCAGATTGTGGATGTTCTCTTGTCAAGTAGCTGAATGCCTCCATTGCTCTCCAGTGTTTCCTTTCTCGGAGGCTCAGTCTCTCAGAAATGTTTCATAAGGCTTACTCATCTCTTGAGGCTGATTAAAGGTTTGCTTAATGCTTCCAGTACAAATCATGCCCAGGAAATACTACATGCCTTTCTTAAGGAAGCAGCAGGATGAGAGGACTGGTTTTAAGTCTGTGCCTTCTATCTTAACTCTGGAAAGTAGTTTGAGGCAGACGGATAGACCCAAGCTATTGTCAGCTCAGCCACCACTGGAGGAATGTCCAGGATGATGTGCTCAACAGCAGACGTACTCGCAGTGTGTTTCAGAAGTAGCTGTAGCATGTGCTCTTGGGATCTTCTAAATTGCAGAGCAGCAATCATTCAAACATAGGAAGGAAATCTCATAGTTGCAAAAAGCTGCTCTGTAACTTGTTCTTTATGAACTGGAAGAATAATTTAGATGGCTGTTAGCAATTTATAGACCATCTTCAACTCAGAGCCTTGTAGGCTCAAGCTTTATATGGGCTTTGCTGAAGTGCAGCCCCTGGCAATAACCATGATTATTGCATGCTGCAGAGGTGAGAGGAGGGAGCACTGAGATTGCTTTGTACAGCTGCTGTCTCTTGCATTATGGGGTCACCAGAAAGCACTGTGCAGAGGCTGTTGCATACTGGCAAGGTGTGATTTCGGGAAAATGGGTAAACTGACTTGAATAGAATCACAGAACAGAATCATAGAATGGTTCAGGTTGGAAGGGACCTTAAAGATTATCTAGCTCCAACCCCCCTGCCCTGGGCAGGGACACCTCCCACCAGACCAGGTTGCTCCAAGCCCCGTCCAACCTGGCCTTGAACACCTCCAGGGACAGGGCAGCCACAGCTTCTCTGGGCAACCTGGGCCAGGGGCTCACCGCCCTCACAGCAAAGAATTTCTTCCTCATATCTCATCTAAATCTACTCTCTTGCAGTTTAAAACCATTCCCCCTCGTCCTACTGTTCCACTCCCTGATAAAGACTCCCTCCCCATCCTACCTGTAGGCACCCTTTAGGGACTGGAAGGGGCTTGAAGGTCTCCCCGGAACCTTTCTCTTCTCCAGGCTGAACCCCCCCCCAACTCTCTCAGCCTGTCCTCACAGCAGAAGGGCTCCAGCCCTCTGATCATCTTTGTGGCCTCCTCTGGACCTGCTCTAACAGGTCCATGTCCTTTTTGTGCTGAGGACTCCAGAGCTGGATGCAGTGCTCCAGGTGGGGTCTCACCAGAGCAGAGTAGAGGGGCAGAATCATGTCACTCGACCTGCTGGGCACACTTCTTTTGATGCAGACCAGGATGCGGTTGGCCTTCTTGGCTGCCAGCACGCATTGCCGGCTCATGTTGAGCTGCTCATCCACCAGCACCCCCAAGTCCTTCTCCTCAGGGCTGCTCTCCATCCATTCTCTGCCCAACCTGTGTTTGTGCTTGGGGTTGCCATGACCCATGTGCAGGATCTTGCACTTGGCCTGGTTGAACTTCATGAGGTCCGCACAGGCCCACCTCTCCAGCCTGTCCAGGTCCCTCTGGATGACGTCCCTTCCCTCCAGTGTGTCGACTGCACCACACAGCTTGGTGTCATTGGCAAACTTGCTGAGGGTGCACTCAATCCCACTGTGCATATCTCTGTCAAAGATGTTAAACAGCACTGGTCCCAGTACCAGCCCCTGAGGAATGCCACTCATCACTGGTTTCCACTTGGACATTGAGCCATTGATCGCAACCCTTTGAGTGCGGACATCCATCCAGTTCCTTATCCACTGAGCGGTCCATTCATCAGATCCGTGCTTTTCCAATTTAGAGATGAGGATGTCATGCAGGACAGTGTCAAATGCTTTGCATAAGTCCAGGTAGATGACGTTGGTTGCTCTCCCCTTATATATACCAGTGCTGTGGCAATGGTATCTCAATGGAATCTCAAGCTCTGAAGGGTCACCCTATTCCACACTCTGCCGATGTGTGCAGTGATGCCCTGTTTCCTCACAGTGCTGAGGTATTTGCCAGTAGGTGAAGGTTACATATGGATGTTGTCTTGGCAAACATGGTATTTCACAACCGCTGCTGCCTTTACTGACGGTGCTTTCTCTTGTTCCCTCAGGGCCTACCGATTTCCATGTACGGTGGCACTCTAATACCCTCGCACCCTCAGCTAGCAGATGGCCTGGGAGGCCCTCTCTTTAATGGGCTCCATACTCCAGATCCTGCCTGGAATCCCATGATCAAGGTTGTCCAGAACTCAACAGAATGTACTGATGCTCAGCAGGTAGTGTGGCTGCCTTTTTCCACCTTTGCTTACCTGGGGCTTTTTATCGTGTTGTGCTTTGGTTTTCCTTTTTGTTCACTTTTGGGTAGGTGATATTTTTTCAGTTCTTTGATGCTAGAGTTGAGACCGTTTGCATGACTTTTCCCCTACAGTGTGTGTGTGTCTTTATAAAAAATATATGGTGCTATCTGTACCAGATCTTTTGGGTAAAATGAGCAGCATTTCAAGACTGCTGAGCCAGGTAATCGACTTTGTTATAAGTGAGAGGGTTTATATGCATACTTTGCGTCTTGCAGGTTGTCACTCAAACCTTGGCCAGAGCTGAAGAGGGCTCCTAGCCTTTGGACAGTCTGGTTGTATTTTAGGGTGAAGCCTTAAGCTTGCCCTCTAGTGGTTAAACGCTCTGTTAAAGGAACCTTTATTTGTTTTCATAATAGACTTGTCTTTTTATTTCTTGCTGTAGATTTGGCCTGGCACCTGGGCACCTCACATTGGAAACATGCATCTCAAGTACGTCAACTGATTTAAGGGGATCTATCCTTTTTTAGCCTTGTTTGGGAATCTTTATGATCTTGAAGAACCCTGGGGATTTTTTTTAATGTGCCTAACTAAGCAATTTTATGTGGGCTGTAACAATGGAAACTTAATTGCCCGTTGTATAAGAACAGATTGATTCACCTATACAAACTGATTCTGTTCTCCAGTTAGTTCAGCCATTTTGATCTTGAGAATCAGACAAAACTAGTGCTTTTGGCTAAACACTACCAAACGCTCTTTGTATGCAGCAGAGAACTAGCTGATTACATGATTTAAACCTTTTAGGGTGGTAAATACATGTATAATTGTTTACGTACTTAAAAGGAAAAGCTGAGTAAATTTCATGTCCTATAGTGGCTCTACTTTATGTAGCCTGTTTTAATGTGAAATATTTACCTGAATATTCAATAAAAGGCGAACAGTATTTATAGGTTGTGTGTGAGAATTTTGGACGAGGCTGTATGTTGTTGTTACTGGTAGCTGCTGCTGTGCCCAGTGATGCATCTTTTCAGGGTCACGTAATTAGCACACGGGTGCAGTCAGGGTTTTGGGGGAGGGTTTTGATCCACAGTTGTCTGTGATACAAGGTCTACTGAGTCCTTCCCTCTGCCACTTGTTAGCCCTTCTTTTGTGTGTGTGTGTGTGAACATAGTTGTGCATTTTTTTCTTTCTTTCTGGATTAGTTCTGCTGCTTCTAACACTCTTTCGAGGTAGGTTTTGTTCAGGGGCTGGAAATAAGGGCTGAGCTGACAATGTGGCAACTGATGGCATCTTAATTTGCAGGAGGTTAAATAGGTAGCTAATAGGTAAATGCGGGGTTTCTTCACCTGACTCACTGTGACCAGCTGCCTAGAAGTAGATCTTAGGAAAGCAGAGACCACTTCCCACAAGAGAAAAACATAATATATTAAATTCTAAGCTCCTTGTAACTCTTTAAATCTGGTAAGAGCTCCTCAAGTCCTTTCCATGAGGAAGAAGGGGATTTTTGCATACCACTTAAGATGAACGCTCATTCTCTACTCAGATGCAGAAGTTCTCCACATTCTGCACTTGGACTGTGCTTATTTCTGCTTTTGCTCAGTGGTGGTGCAGTAACTGCACTGAATATTTGGTCCATACAGTGCATGTGTAGTGTCCAATCTAATGGACCACTTCCAGTGGTGTCTCAGTGCAAATGGAGACTTCTCTACCTTCCTCCACCTTCTCCAGACACACCCTTACATGCAGCAGCAGAGGTTCCCCAGGAAAAGCATGAGGAAGGAGTACTGAAAACCCACAGTGCGCAAGCAATATCTGAGTACTGCAGGCAAATAAACCTCAGAAATGCTACTGGATGCTATATTCAGCTATTTTTCTTAGTATTTGAGGAAGAAAGGCAAAAACCATTGAGCTGCTGCTGCCTCCCTGATAGTGCAAATGCCAAAGGAGATGTTAACAGTGTTAACAGTAACTGAATTGAAAACAAGAGGTGTGTCGGTTCAGTAGGTGTTTGCTCTGGGGTAAGCTGCAGGGAGGGCAGGGTGGGGTGGGCCTAAGGCCTCTCCCCGCTGCTCTGGGCTGCATGGCCACCATGGGCACCACCGCCACCTCCTGCCCCATCCCGGGGAGCTGCCATCTCCCCATCCCAGAGGGCTACAGCTCCACGCCGGGTGGCACTGTCTATTCCACCACGCCAGCGGGGTAAGACCCAGCAAGGGGATGGGGTTGTCCCTTAAAAAGAATGGTGGCCACAGCTGCCCCATCCCTTCTTAATGTAGGCAGCTCCTTCCTGAGAGGGTCTCCTCCTGGGCTCTCCACCTTGCAGCTTGGTCCCTGGGGTCATGGGCACCTGCTCTGGGCACCAGATCCAGGCAGGCCCATGGGGCAGTGGCTCCCCTGGCAGCCCAGAGCTGGAGGGGAAAAGGGAACCCCAAAGTTTGTAGGAAGATACTGTTAGAAGTTAGGGCCATTGTTGCCCCATGGTACTGGGGGGAGCAGGCAGAGGCAGCGGCCGGGTGCTTGCTCTGCTGGGGAGCGGGCTGATGGCCACGCCGCTGGGGCGGTGGATGCGGCACTGGTCCCTCGGGGGCAGGTCATGCCCAGGCACGGCCGGCTGGAGCTGGAGGAGGCAGAGGGGACTAGCGCAAGAAGTCTGCTCCCACCCGAGTTCACCAGCCCTGGGGGAAGGTACAGGGTGGGACAGCTCCTTCCAGGGGTACCCTGGGCCTGCCCTCTTGCCCCCTTTCCCAACCCCTCACCAAAGCGTCTGGTTCATCTGTCAAGCAGGTCCTTTTCTTTGCTGTCTGTCCTCAGGGTAGCGTGTGCCCCGTCCCTGAGCTGGGCATGTTTCAGTTGAGCCACAGATGCCCATCCTGTGGGTGCTGGCTCCAGTAAGCTTATCTGGGGCTGGGACCCAGGCCCAGGGCTGGTGGGGCCACAGCTTGCCCTAGCGTGTTTGTGGTGCCAGGAAGAGCCTGGCCTGCGCAGGAGCTCTGGGCCCATGGCTGGAGCCTGGCAGGAAACCAGAGCGCAGTTGCACAGACAGCCAGGCAGGGGACAGCAGACGTGGTGCAGGACAGCAGACATGGCATGCCATCTGGCGTGACTGTGGGGATCGCTGGCAGGCACAGGGGGTGGCAATGCATGCCCCGGTGGAGCACTGCCCTGGGGCTGTACACCCCGCAGGCTGGCACACTGGTGGAGGTGTCCTATCAAACCCAGTGCCTTGTCTTCCTGCAGGGCACAGCAGCGTGGTTCACTGGCTGAGCTGATGGGAACTGGTCCCTGGGTACAGCTCCCCATGGTGCCAACGGCGGGGCACCCAGCCTTTGCTGTTGGATAGCTGCAGGGAGCCATCTCCGAGCAGCCACCTCTGGGCAGGGTGTGCTGGGGACCTGCCTGGCTGTCGGGCTGGGGCTGTGTGCTGAGTGCCCCAGGGGGCCCTGCCTTCCAGGCAGCACAGGGGTGGCTGCGGTGTCACCTGCCACGGGGCATCCGCGTCAAGGCTGGACACCCTGCACTGTGCCCTGGCAGAGCTCTAGGAGC
This sequence comes from Alca torda, assembly GCA_008658365.1. Classification (NCBI taxonomy): domain Eukaryota; kingdom Metazoa; phylum Chordata; class Aves; order Charadriiformes; family Alcidae; genus Alca; species Alca torda. The sequence continues at coordinate 29,823,658 of CM018081.1, read as the reverse complement.
CTCAAGGGGAGGAACAGCATGGGGAGGAGCTGCTGGGCAGGATGGGTGTCAGTCTGCCACATGGGAAGCCCCACAGTGGCTCCAGAGCCAGCCATGTCCTCGAGCTGTGGCCAAGCGCTGGGTCCCACCCCCTGCTCTGGGCTCAGGCCATGGTGCTTGGAGACGGGGGCGGCCAGGGGCCAGCAGTGCCTGACAGCCTCCTGCTTTTGGCAGGTACCCGCATCATCTACGACCGCAAGTTCCTGCTGGAGTGCAAGAATTCACCCGTGGCCAGGACCCCTCCCTGCTGCCTGCCCCAGATCCCCGGTGTCACATCCCTGGCCCAGTCCAGCCTCGTCAAGCTGGAGGAGCTCAAGGAGCGGAATGAGAGCAAAGAAGCCATGCCAGGTGAGCAGCCCAGGCACACAGCTCCTGCCTATGCACTGCCTGGGGAATGGGGTTCCTGCTTGGCTGCAAGGGCAAGGGGAGATCCCAACTCAGCCCCGGTTCCAGCTCCTGCCCCCTTTGCCTGCACGTTTCTCTCAGCCCCATCCTAACCCTGGCCCTGTATCTCTGTATCCTTGCAGATCAAGACCAGTTTGAGATGGAGATCCGAGTTTCCAGCTCCCCGTCTCCAGGCTGTGGCTGGGCCTGTTCCTGGGCCTTGTGGAGGTGCTGGCACTGTGACCAGCTGGCTGCAGCCCTCTCTGATGCTGGGGATGGATGTGTGACACCTCAGGCTCTAGCACAAGCGGCTGGTGCAACTGCCTAGGAGCTCATGCTTGATCAATAAACACCATGAAACCCCTGTGCTGATCTGGTGCATCTCTTGTGTTGGGGCTCTGCTGGGTCCTCAAAGTGCTGGGGAGGGGAGCTAAGAGGTGCCAAGCAGCACCAGAAGCCCTTTGAGGGTGCAGAGAATCTCTCCCTCCTGCCCTGAGACCCTGCAGGCTGGGAGTGGTGAATGCAGGGCCTCAGCGTCTGCTCCCAGGTTTGGGGTACCACATGCTGGCTGCCGCTGGTGAGGGCGAGCATGGGAGGGAGGGAGCAGCATGGTGAAATCTCCCTGCTCTCCAGGGTAAGTGTCAACACCCTGGGCTTACCTGACCTGGCAGGCAGTACTAGCATGGGGATGCTTCTGCCTGGATCTCCCTGGCCCTGAGGCTACATAGGTCTTTCACGTCCCAAACTTGGGTCTGCGCTGTGCCAGGACGAGCAGGAGCTCAGATGGGAGCACAGGCTGCAGCACAAACCCTGGCCCTGCCACAGTGTTGTGGGCTGGCAGCAGGTCAGCCTCCCCAGCCAGCCTGGAACTCCAGGGGCCATCTCCTCCTGCAGCAGCGCTGGGCCCTGTGCTGGCTGCTGTGCGTCTCCCCACCCACTGCCCAGGCAAGGCCAGAGGAGGCCAGGCTTTGCCAACTGGGGCAGCAGGGAAACGCATCACTGCCCACTTGACCTGTGTGACGGTGTGTCAGGGGCGTTCCTTCCCTTCATGTGGGCTGGGAACACCCTGCCAGGGCCACAGCCCCTTGGCCCAGCCCTTGGCCACAGCCCCTTGGCCCAGCCCTTGGCCACAGCCTTGCCCCGCAGTCCCGTCTCCCGCTGCTCCTGGGAGAGAACTGGACCCGTCAGGCACCAGAACCCCAGGGCAGGCTGCAGCCAGGGGCAGGTTAGTGCTATTTATTAAACATTATGTAGTGAATCACCACCAAAATGTCACAATGATTAAAATCCCCTCTTCTGGAACGAGGAGTGGGAGGCAGAGGCAGTGCCCAGACCCCCGTTGGGCAGTGAGGGCTCACAGTCCACACCCCTGTCCCTGGCATCAAAGATCCTCTTGGCCAGGCTCAGCCTCAGCGCTGCCATCTGTCGCTGCAGCCGGCTCCGCAGCAGGCAGGCTCCTCGACTCAGCGATCAGGCGCTTGACGCCTACCAGCCACTGGCTCACCTCATTCACATGGTCCACCATGAGCGAGCGGTGGATCTCATCAGCTGCCTCCCAGTTCCGTTGCTGGAGCTCTGCCAGGAAAGGAGAACCCGTCAGGGGTGTGGGGGCGGCCTCTCCTGGGTGCCCCCTGCCCAATGGCTGGATGCAGCCCCTCTCACCTTGCACCAGGAGGTGCATCCTCTTCCTCACCGGGGCCGACAGCTTCCCCTGAGCCCAGGCATCCCCCAGCACCGTCAGCCGCCGCGCGATGTCGTCGCACACTTGTTTCTGGAAACAGAGATAAGCTGGAAGGGGGACCTGCCCCCACCCCAGCTCCGGGGAGCCCCTGGGGTGGGGATGGGCCCCTCACCCCACTGGCAGCCCGGGGACGGGCAGCCCCCGACGGCTGCCACCGGGGGAAGGAGCCGGGGCCTCACCTGCACGGCGGGGCGGCAGGCGGCCAGGGCCTCCCTCAGCGGGGCGAGGACCGCCTCGGCGGGCAGGCCGCACTCCTCCTCCGGGCCGGCGGCGGGGCTGGGCCGGCCGCGCTCCGCTCGCAGTGCGGGGCCGAGGGGGCCGGGGGGGGGCGGCCCCTGCACCGGGCGGGGCGGCGGAGGAGCGGGAGCGGCGCTGCCCGACTCCGGGGGGGCACCTGCAGGGAAGAGGCGCAGGCGCGGAACCCCGTCAGCCCGGGGTGGGGCGCGGGCTGCGCCGGGCCCCGGCCCGCCCGCAGCGGGGCTGCTCGGGGCAGGGCTTCGCGGGTGCTGACCTGGGGGGGCCCCCGCGGGCGGGGGAAGCGGGCGGCGGGTGAGAGCCGTCCGCCTGGCCCCGCCGGCCTGCGCCTGTAGCCCGTAGGAGAACTGGGGGGGGTCGTTCCAGCCACGCTCCTGGTTCCCTGTGGCAGCCAAGGGCACAGTCAGACCCGGGTGGGGTGTCCCGGTTCCCATTCTCCCCCCCCCCCCGGAAGTCCTCCCGCGCCCCCTCACCCGGCTTCACGTAGAGCTCCGCCATCCCGCCACGTCACGCCCGTTCCCACCCCTTCCGTCCGGTGGGCGAGGGCGGGAAGGGAAGAGGCGGGGCGACGGGCAGCCCCGCCCCGCCGGGGGCCGGAGTAGGGGGCGGGGGGCGGGCTCTTCGGCCCCGGCCCCCGGCCCCTACCCCGGCCCCCGGCCGCTGCCCGCTATGGGGTGTGGAGGAGGGCTCGCCTGAGGCGGAAGGCCTCCAGGAAGGAGAAGAGGCCCCGCTTGCGGGCGCTTGCCCCCGCCGTCCCTCCGCTGCCTCCGCTGGCCTTGGTCGCCCGGCTGACAGCGTCCCCCGCGGCTGCCGGGCCGGGCCGGTCCCGGCCTGTCACACCCTTCGGCTTAGCCCCCGGTGCAGCGGCCACCAGACACTTCTGGTACTGCACCTGCGGGGAGAGGAGGGGCGGGAGTGGCCGCGGAGGGGTCACACGCAGCATGGCATGGCCGTGGCGTCAGACAGGGCATGGCGTGCCTCTGGGGGTCAGGCACAAGGTGAGATCACTGTGAGGTTGGACACAACGTGGTGTGTCTGTGGGGGGGGACACAACACTGGCCATGGGGGTGACCCCCTGCCGCATGACCACCATGCAGAGCGGTGTGGCCATGGGGCAGGATGCACCGTGGCATCACCATGGCATCAGACACAATGCAGCATGCCCGTGGGAGTCACCATAGGGCGGGACACAACACGGCATCACTGTGGGGCTGGACACAACCCAACATGGCATGGCTATGAGTTGGACACGGCACCATGCAGTCAACCCCCTCCTGCCCCTGCTGCCCTCCCCAAGGCTGTGTCCCACCCCGGCCCCCAGCTTTGCCCTCTCCCAGCCCCAGCCCTCGCCTCCTCCCCTGGGTGTCCCCAGGGGGCTGAGAAGCTGGGGGGGTTGGGGGACGCCCCGCTCCTGCTCACCATGCAGGCTGCCTGCACCGCCTCCGAGATGGTGCCGGCGTCGGGCTCGCACCAGAAGGCCGCACACTGGAAGCGTCGCCCCGTGTCCACAATGAGCGCAAAGGTGTGAGCGTCCCGGCCCACCCCCAGGAAGGTCACGTACCGCACCTGGCACTCCCATATGTGTGCCGCTGCCTCGTCCTCCTGCAGGGACTCCGTGGGCCCATCCACACCTGGCCATAGCCCGGGCAGCCATGCCACCCCCTCCAGGTCCCGTCTGCCAGGAGGCCGGGCCCCCCATGCGGGTCGCCTGTCCCACCCCCGGGCAGCAGGGTGCCCGCTTCAGCCAGAGCCCCCTGCCCCCTTCCCCACCTGCACGGGGTGCACCCTCATGGCCGTGTCGGACACGCGGATGAGGGAGGGCGTCCAGCGCTCCCGCCCGGGGCCCCTTGTCAGCTTCTCAATGGCCTTGTTCAGCACATCCATCCCTGGGGAGCGGGAGACCCCATCCCCATCGGCCCCTGCCCCAGCTTGGGCACGGCACAGGCAGGGTGCTGTCAACTGGCCCCACAGCAGGGGGTCCTCAGCTGTCCCCGTGCCAGGTGGGGCCAGCAGCACTTACCCATGGCCTTGGGCACCGGCAGGCTGCCGATGTACAGCGCCTCGTAGGTCTGCATTGACTGCCTCACCGCTTCCAGGATATCAACTGCCAGGACAGCAGAGATGGGGGGCCCCCGGAGGGACCCTCCCATGTCCTCCCCATCCCCAAGGACCCTGGGGATGCATCTAGGCAAGCCAAAGGGCTCTGGCCACTGAGCATCCTGCTTCCCAAGGGCCGGGGGAACGGTACCTTGCAGCGGCAGGTCTTCAGTGGAGACGGACTCCAGTGTGGTGGTGCGTGGTGGCCCGCTGCTCGCTACAGCTCGCTCAGCCACGATCTGCAAGAGACAGGGGTCCCAGTGCCTCCCCTCACCCCCAAGACCCCCCCAGGCCATGCCCACACCCACCGGGGCCCCTGCATCCCACCTTGGAGCACATCTCGTGCAGGGCCTTGGCGATGCCTTTGGCGGGCACATTGCAGTGGAAGACATGACACTTGAGGACACAGGTGTCCTTGTCACTGGCCACAAAGGCAAAGTCTCTGCAAGGCCACGAGCAATCCAGTGAGACTCCATTAGAGGCAGCACCCTCCCCATGCTGCCCCCCAGCCCTGTTGCCCAATTACCTGTCCCTGCAGCCACGGCAGCAGTCAGGGAGGGAGGAGAAGGGACAGGTTACTGCTGGGTGCCTTTTCCCCTCAGCGGCAGAGCTGCCCCCCAGCCCCCGACTCTGCCCTGCCCCCCGGCACCTGCCATTGTTGCAGCCAACGCCCCAGACGCGGATGTTGAGGATGGGCTGGTGGTGGATGAGGCTGCGGTTGAGGGGGTCCACCAGGCTCATGGTGTCCTTCTTCAGGATCATCACCAGGTCCTGGCCCTGCAGAGGGTCAGTGGCTCCCTCAGCCTGGCAGATGACCTGGGTGTCCCCAGCACCCAGCTGGGTGTAGGGACACCCCCATCCCCCAGCCTACTCAGCCCCAAGCGTGGGGACAACCATGCCCCCCTTCCTCGCAAGTACCATTCCCATGGGTGGGGACAGCCCACCCAGGCACCCCTGGCACTGTCCCCAAGGGACAGCTCTGTCAGACCCACCTACTCCACACTTGGGACCACCGCATGGATGCCCGACGTGGAGAGAGTTGACTCTGCCACTGGCACTGGTCCCTGCCCCCCCGGCCCCCTGGCACGGTCCCTATCAGTGGGGACAAGCCAGCCCCAGCAGCAGTGGTCCTGGGGTGAGACCCTGCCTGGCAGCACTGTCCCGGGCTCCCACCTCGCCCCGGTTCTCCACAGAGCCCTTGCTGTTGGAGAGCTGCTGTATGCAGTTGTTGACGGCGATGCTGCTCTTGCCAGGTGCTAGGTCCTCCTCGGGGATCTCCACCCAGCCCAGCGAGCGCACAGCAAAGCACTGAGCAGAGACACATGGGGCTTCAGTGCCTGGCCAGCACAGCCACCCCCATCCCGTACCCCTCACTGTGCCAGCGAGGTCACCCTTGCTCTTCTTCCCATCCCTGTCCCCGCCAGCTGCTGCGTGCCCCCTCCTCTGCCAGCCCCAGCCCACGGTGCCGCGGTGAAACTTCCGGGTGCGGTACCTTGGAGCCGGGCTCTGCCCTGTGCTGGACATCTTCTCCATGCCAGGGCAGCGAGGTCCTGTGGAGGGATGGGGTGGTGAGGGCACGGCTCCCACTCAGCAGCACGGAGCTGGGGCACCCAGAGAAGCATCAGGATACCCTGGCACCAACAAACCATCCCTCTTCCCCCATGCCACCAGCTGGGAGGCATTCCATGGAGGTGACTAGTGTGGTCCTGCTGACTCTAATGTGTGGGGCTGCTGTGACGCGGGGCACCATGGTGCCCCCCAAGCCAGCAGAGTGCATGGGCAGCCCTACCTCCGGGACAGTGAAGCCATGGGGCTGGGAATGGGCCTGTCCTCTGCTGAGTGCTTCGCCATGGGGGCCTGGCAGTCCTGGGAGAGAAGAGGAAAGGCATGAGGGCAGCAAGGAGCAAAGGCAGCAAAGGCATGAAGGCAGCTGTCAGGAGGCACCAGGTAGGAGCCCTCCCTTCCAGGACAGCAGCACCTCAGCTTGCGGGCATCCCATGTAGCCAGGATGAGGCCAACATGGGGCATACTGGAGCCTTTCAAGACGCTTAACCCTGGCCCCGAATGGGCAGAGCAGGACTTTGGGGTGACAGAGACAGGTCTGCTCCAAGCAGCGACTCCCAGAGGGCCCTTCAGCAGGGTCCTGCCAGGAGGTAGGATCCAACACCAGCCCCCACCGCCCTGCCCGCATCCCCTACCATTCCCTGGAATGTCTCCTCTCCATTGGCCTGCGGGTGCCCTCCCAGGTTGGTGGTGTGTGCAGGGTGCTGCCACTGCGTTGTGCCGGTTGGCACATGCCAGTAGTAGGTGCCCAGAGAGTCTCGGATTTTCCTCCAGCCTGGGGGTAGGTCAGGGTCTGTCTCCAGGCTCTGGTCACTCCAGAGGTTGTCTGTGCAGAGGGAGAGTGTGAGGCAAGGGAATTGGGTGGGGGGGGGGAGGTGGGGGGGTGGAGGGTGGGTGGGCAGGGGATGGACAGACCCCCAGCTGCAGGATGCTCTGTGAAATGAGCAGCTTCACCCAGCAGCAAAAGGGTCCTGCGGTGGCCTCTGGGTGCATGGCTGGGCACAGGGCCCAGGAGAGAAGCATGGCGAGGGAAGAATTGGTGTGATGCCAGAGAGGCTGTGGTGGAGGTGGACCCCGTGTGAGTGCTAGGTGCAGGCAGGGCCTCACTGGCACCCGGAGGGATGGGGTGACCGCGGCAGGGGCACAGAGAGCACAGGCACCCTGCAGGGGTGCCCAGGCAGGGCCTGGTGCTGCCAGCCCAGAGCTCCCTCTGCCAGCATGCGGTCCCCAGCCCTCTGCCAACAGCCCACGGTACCCAAGACCAGCTTCTTCCCAGCTTGGCCTGGGAAAGGGCTTGGGGACAGACACCTTGGGTCTGGGAGGAGGAAAGCACCCTTGGAGGTTTTCAGCTAGGTCGGGTAGATTAACCCCCTCCTCCTGGCACCCCAAGCCCTGGAGAGGTCATGGAAACGAGCCGGTGGTGCACCACAGGAGCGAGCTCTGCTCTTGGGAATGCAGCCCGAAATCCGCAGGGCCCGGGCACTGCGCGGTGCTGCCCCGCTCCGCCCCCCGCGCCCCGCGGGACGCCCGCCCTGCAGGGAGGGAAAGCGGGGGCGGCGCCCGCCGCGACCTTGGCGGGGGCGGGGAGGCGGCTCGGGCCGGGCCGGGCGCCCCAGCGCAGGCCCCGGCAGGCCCCTTCAGCACCGCGGACAGCGCTGGGGCGCGGCCGCAGCTCCAGCGGCGGACCCCGGCCCCGGCCCCCGGCCCCGCACCCCACACCCCGGCCCCGGCCCTGGCCGCCGGCCCTGCATCCCGCACCCCGGCCCCCGCAGCCCCGGCCCAGCACCCCGGCCTCGTCCCCGCACCCCGCCCCCAAGTCCCGGTACGCCCAGCCCGAGCCCCCGCAGCGCGGCCCCGCCCGCAGACGCGGCTGACCGTCGGCAGTTTGACGAGGACGATGGCCAGCATGTAGTCCTTGCCCAGCATGGCCCCGGCCCCCGCCCTGGCGCGGCCCCCCCGGCCCGCCGCCTCCTCAGGCCCGGACCCAGCGGTGGCTGCGGCGGGAGGGGCGGGGCGGGGTGGGGCGGGGCCGGGCCGGGCCGGGCGGGCTTCCCGGTGCGGGAAGGGCGGGGGTGGGGGGTGGGGCGGTGTGTGAGCCGGAGCCTTAGGGCGCGCGAGGGGATGTCTCGGCGGTGTTCGGAAGGGGAGGGGTGTGTGGGTGCCCGGCGGGGTTACCGGAGTCCAGAGGGGCGGCGAGGCCCTTGCAGGGTTTTGGTGCAGAAAATGGGACACTGGACGGGGGAAGGGGCATTTTGGGACAAGAAAGGAGGTTTCTGAGTGCAGTAGCAGGTCCAGGTCGACCCCATGTGCCATTAGGTTCATTCCTTTTCCCTCCATGCACCCGTGGGTTTCCTCCATTTCCTCCAGCATTCCCCTCCATTTCCCCACAGATCACCTTTATTCCTTTCCATCCACGCTTCTTCTTCCATGTTCATTCTCTTCCATGCATGCTCAGGTCCTCCCATTTCCCTCTGCCTGTGGTCCAACCTCCTCCAGTCAGTACTGAAGACACCTCAGTGTGCATACCGGTCATCTTCCCCTTCTCACCAGAGGCCGAGAGCTTTGCATCTCCAGTTGGAGACATGTTTTCCACGCCACCCTGATCTGACAGTCCTGGTTGATGCTTAGTTACAGGGAAAGAAGCTCTGGAGACACTTAGTTGTACACCTCAGTTCCTCCATGGAGCCCCCTCGTGTACTGCTAGGAACAAAGTTCTTCCAAGCTACAGGTGCCTGATGACATATTCCAAGATGGTTTGCTATCTGTGGCATGTCCGGACAGTCCATCATGGCTTCTTAACCCTTCCTTCTTCAAAGCCAGAACCTTGGATGTAGCCTGTGTCCTTGAGAGCCTCCTATGCCACCTCAGGTGCCCTGCTTCTTTCCACACATAGCTGTCCACAGAGCTTGTAGTTTTTGGAAGTGCAAAATTAATTTTCCATGCCTTTTTCTTCACCTTCAGCGAGGCATTGCCTCTTCGCTCAGCCTCATTCATGTGTTTCGTGGACTAACATGCCCCTAATTTTGTGAGACATCCTTCCTACTGACATTTTAACCCTGCTCACGTCTGCTGGCCTAAGAAAGGCACCAGCTGCATAATCCAACTTTGTAGTCGTCCACAGTCATTTCTGTATCTTCAGTTGGGACATTATTTTTTGGCTACAAGTAATTTCTCCTGTATCTATCCAGAGCTTAGTGGGATTTCTGAGGCTCCATTCAAGCACTGTGTCCTTGGACATGTTTGCCTAACCCTAACCCAACCCATCCCAACACAGCAGGAGCAAGGGAGGCTTGTGGCTCCCTGCATTCACACATGTCTGAGGTAATGGGAGTCAGAGGGGTCACAGGCCTTACCTTGGCCCTGCTTTGCCCAGACCAAGTGATATTTCCTTTTTTCCAGTGCCCAGGAGTGAGCTCACCCCTACCGGGAACAAGCTTCCGGTGACCTTTAACACCTCTGCTGCACGTGTCTCCTTGTCCTCAGTTCAATATGGATTTCACTTCCAAAAACTGAGCTTGTCTGATCAGATGGGAGGTAGCAACTCTGACACAAACTGTTTCCACTCCTCTTCCTGCTCTGCAAAGTCCACCAAGGTGACTTACTGAAGGCAACTCCCTCTACTCGCACTGTCATGAAGCTTAAGGGCAGTGATGGCCTTCATGAAGCTTAAGGGCAGTGATGGCCTATAGTGAAATAAGACTTACGGTGGGATCCAGAGGGAGGAGAATTTGGGGATGGTGCAGAGCAGAACCTAGGGATTGTATGAAACTCTATATGGGATTGTTTAGGGGGAATAGACGTAGGAAGGGGAAACGGAGGGATGAGGGGAAGAACGTGGGAAAACAGAAAGGAAAGGAAGAAAAGGGTTCAGTGGCATGTAAGCAGTGGCAGGTGTGCTTGCCTGCCTGAGTATCGTGTTTCATCAGTGCAATCTGTCCTATACTCTTATTAAATCATATTTCCATGGGCATTAAAACATATTGGTGCAACTGTGCTCCCTGTTCCAAGCCGGTGGTTTTGATCAGCTGGTGAACCTCAGACTGGAACAGCTGCTCAGTAGGGCAGGAGATCTTGATTGCCAGTATGGCAAAGCCGTGTAGGGTCTGAGGGACTTGAGGGCCTGGGAGGTGGCCACCAAAGACCCATGCTCAGAGTCTGTAAGGGCGCATGCACACATGCGTGGGTAGTTAGCCATCTCCCAGGTGGACCTGCCAGTGCATAGGACAGGCAAGAAGACCCTGGACAAGGTTTCCCCAGGTGTCTCTCTGCAGAACCAGGGATGGGCCATGTCCTGGTTCCTATAGTTCACCAGACTCAGCTACCTCTAAGGTAAAACCACTTCAGCTGTGGCTTAAATTGATAGTCTGCTGCCTGAGTCATTTGCCATGTGATGTGTCCTGATTTTTTTTAATGCCTGTGGGTAAGCCTACAATGGGGTCTCCATTTTAGAGGTCTGTGGCGTGTTACTTTAATGTCTGGGCTAGGGGTGAGCTGGAGAGTGTGAGGGCAAGGGTATGATCCTCTGTCTAATAAGAAACTCATTCCCAACCCCAAACAAAGAAGAGGCAAGTCCTTAACATTGAAAAAGTATATTTTTGGATTTCAGTGTAGTGGAAAAGAGGGCTGCTGTCTCTGAGGAATCCCAGTGAGTCAGTGAAGTGGGGCATTGTGCAGCTTATGTACTTCCTTGGGGATGAGGCAAATGAGGCCAAATGAGCAGGATAGCTTTTCCATCAGCTTGGAGGTAAATAATACCCTAAATAATACCCTAAGAAGCTTCATCTTTCATTACTAATGATTTTAATGTCTGGCTGAATTTTTTTTCAGCTCCTTGGGTGCTTCCTTGTATATTCAGTCACAGGGCTGAGATTTGGCTAGGAGCTGTTTCCAGCTGCATGAAGACCCACATGTACAGGGTAGGGATGTGGCGGTGATGGAGGGGTGAGCCCATGGTTCTGTACCCATGTTGCACAGTGCACCCCAGTGTCAGCCTCGCAACTGGCTTCTCGCAGCCCCTGCTTCTCATAGGCCACTGAGCCAAACTAGCCTGGGTTGGTGATGGGACTCACCATGCTGGCTGCAGCCCTGCATCAACCCCCACAGTGATGCTGTGCCAGCAGCTGAGCCATGGGGTGGTGTGGAGAGTGGACCGCTCTGCCCCTGCTTCTTCTGGGCATCATCCGATAATGCCTCTGGGTCTTGCAAGCAGGAATCTGAAAGCAGGACTCACTCTACTGGAGTGTTGCCTGATCTCAGCTCTGCAAAGGTCAGACTCTTCACAGATCCCTTTATTGCCATTTTGTGTCTGGAATGTTAGTTTACCTCTTCAAGCAGGCATTCATTACCTACACTAACACTATCTGTCTTCAGGCAGCAGACAATGCTGTGTGGCTCTGGGGCTGACAAATGCTGAATGCCAGCTGCCTGGGAGAGCTTGGTGAAGCTTTTCCTTGTTTCATGGTACGATCCCGTTCCTGTATCTGCATAAGACAAGGCCACAGAATAATTATCTTCCGTCCCATGTCTCATGTAGCTTCACAAGCATCGTACAGAGAGCCGCAGAGGTTGCATTTTTTCGCATGCCAGACGCAGCTGTTTTCTACCTCAGAAGCCTCTTGATTTTATACTTTTCCTTAATGTGTGAACAATGCTCTACTTTTGTATTTTTGGCCAATTTAGTAATTATTCCACAGGGCGATCTCTCAGCACTTCTCTAAATGAGAGGTAGGAACAAGAGTGGTCTTCCCTTGCTCTCAGTTATTTCTTGCTCTTCAAATGGGGAGGAAAAAACACTTGTGTGTATAGCACTTATTCCTTAAATGCATATAGCAGGCCCTCACTAAGGCTGATTGATAGGAGCCCTCTGTAACTTGTGCATCTGTCCTAGGGTGTCTGCACTGCAGCCCTGCAGTGCACTCTCCTCTTCAAGACACAAGAGTTGGTTTTCCTTTTTAACTGCGGTCCCTTTTGATCCAGTGGCTGAGGTTATTACTGTGCCTTCACAGCACAGACTCAGGGTAGATTGCCTGTCTCTCCTGAGGGTGTAGGCTATGTGACAAACCCTCCAAAGCTGGCTAGTGGCGGGTTTCTGTGTAAGCCCAGTAAAGCCAGTCTTCTGCTGTAGTAAAGCATGAGTGAGTGTGCTCCCTGCTAGACCCTTGGGTGGGAGGAAGCAATAGCAAAAATGGCCCATGCAAGCAGGCTGATAATCAAAGAGGAAAAAAAAATCAAGCAGTTGACATTTTTCTTGTGGGTAGTTTGTCATTCACATGATTTTTGCAATGTATTTTCACTAATAAAGTGACACTCAGTAAGACTTATTTAGACTGCTGCTCTCTGCAAGGGTTGGGTGCTTTCTCTGCTTGGGCTGTGGCCATAGCTCCTCAGTGAAGTGCTGGGCCCTTTATGCTCTCTCTGCCATGTGTAGCCAACCTGAAACACCTCTTTTTGGTCTCTCTTAGATGTTGGGGAGCACAGGGTCTCAGCATCTCTGAGGGATGAGGTTCTCAGCAGAAGAGGCCTCAGAATCGTCCTGATGAATAAATTCATTCCCTCAAATTTATTGGACAGAATAAATTCAACAGGTACTACCTTGCAAAAAAAATTAACACATTGCCATGGTTGCTTTTGGCATAGTTGCTGGGTGAAAGTCCTTAACGATTGACTTCTTCCCTTAGACAATGAAGTACAGCTTTTATGGCAGCTGGGCTGAGTCAGCCCTGCTGTCAGCTGCCTAAGGCCTGATGAGCAAGGTTATCTATGGGTGGCCCTTATGTTCCTGGTAGAACCGTTTTCAGTTCATTACCAGATCCTATTGAAGACAAAAGGGGATTTTTTTTTCTGCTCTTTCCCTTCCCAGTCCCTTTCAGGGCACAAGGAACAAGGTGATGTGCTCCCAGAAGCATCTGACTGAAGGAAACTTGTGTCCGTCTTGTGGTGGGGGGAAGAGTTGCTGGAGTAGAGCAGATCTGTTCTCAGTACAGTCAAAATAAAGGATGTACCAATTGTTAGGGGAAACGCATGCTTCCATTGACTGTACAACTCATTAATATTTGCCACCAGGATAATCGATACAGTTTGTTGTACGGGGTCTGGCTGGGATGGAGATAATTTGCTTCATAGCAGCTGGTATGGTGCTGTGGTTTAGATTTGTCACAAAAACAGTGCTGCTGATAACACAGGGATGTTTTAGTTATGGCTGAGCAGTGCTCGCACAGCATCATGGCCTTTTCTGCTCCTCACATCACCCCACCAGCGAGCAGGATGGGGCTGCACAGGACGCTGGGAAGGGACACTGCAAGACCTCACGACAAGAAAGACACTGAGGTGCTGGAGCACTTCCAGACAAGAGCAACAAAGCTAGTGAAGGGTCTAGAGCACAAGTCTTATTTCCTTATAACTGAGGAAACTGGGATTGTTTAGGGAACTGGGATGGTTTAGTCTGGAGAAAAGGAGGCTGAGACCTTATTGCTCTCTACAACTACCTGAAAGGAGGTTCTAGTGAGGTGGAAGTCAGTCTCTTTTCCAATTAGCAAGTGACAGGACAAGAGGAAATGGCCTCAAGTTGAACCAGGGCAGATTTAAATTTGGACATTGGGAAAAACTTCTTCACCAAAAGAATTGTCAAAGTATTGGAACAGGCTGCCCAGGGAACTTGTTGAGTCACCTAGAGGTATTTAAAAGATGTGTGTAGACATAGTGCTGAGGGACATGGTTTAGTGGTGGTCTTGGTAGTGTTAGGTTGGACTCGATGATCTAAGGGTCCAACCTTAATGATTCTGTGATGCAGCTGGAACAGCTGACCTGAACCGATCAAAGGGATATCCCATACCATATGATGTCACGATCAGCAATAAAAGCTGGGGGAAGAAGGTGGAAGAGGGGGAGGGGGTGTTCACAGTTATGGTGTTTGTTTTCTCAAGTTACTGTTATGTGTGATGAAGCCCTGCTTTCCTGGCAATGGCTAACACCTGATGGCATTGAGTTGATGGCGTTGAGTTGCCATCCCTGGACGTATTTAAAAGACGTGTAGATGTAGTGCTGAGGGACATGGTAGTAACTTGGCAGTGATAGGTTAATGGATGGACTTGATGATCTTAAAGGTCTCTTCCAGCCATAATGATTCTATGATTCTATGAATGCCTTATTTTGCTTTTCTTGCATGCCCAGCTTTTGCTTTGCCTATTACCCTGTCTTGACCTCAACCCCTGAGTTATCACACTTTTACCCTTCTGATTCTCTTTCCCATCCCACTGAGGGGGAGTGATTGAGCAGCTGGCGGTGCTGAGCTGCCCGCTGGGGTGAAGCCACAACATTTGTCCACTGGACTTTGTAAATGGTTTTCAAAGGTGAAGCAGGACAGCTTACTTCAGGTATTTCCAAATACCTTATTGAATGCATTTGGCATTCAGGAACAGAGGCTTTGGGCACTTTTTTTTGTAGTCTTTCAGCCTGCCTCAGTGGTACACTTAAGATCTTCATTGTTGTAAGCTTGTGAATACTATCATGCTGATGGTAACGATTGCATTTTTTTCCCATCAGTTGATGAGCCAGGCTGACGATAGTTTAGTAAGTCGCCGCATTTACGGACTTTGATTTTCTCTTTTTCGCTTCTCTTGTTTCATGATTTTGGAGTTGCTAATTTTCTGACACACAGATGTGGTTTGATCAAACCCATAGGCCTGATGGAAGTGGCTCAGTCACTGAGAAACCTCTTGTAGTTCATCCGGACTAAGAGAATTCACCATTAAATGGAAATACTGCAAAAACTGCATATGCAAACTGCACATGCACTGAGTAATGCTCGTCTAGAGAATGATGCTTCCCTTTGGGGGAGGGAAGAAGGAAGTCGGACCAAAGAAGGAACTCACTGCCTTGCTGAGAAACAGAGGGAGTAGGGGCACCTGACATGAGAGTTTTTAAGACTGTGATAAGATTGGCTGGAGGTGATGGAGCCATTTCTATCACACCAAACTCAATAGGACAATTACACAGAAGATGAAAAAATACAGAAGAAAATGGATCACAGATGAAAATAGGGAGACAAGAACTGTATGGATAGCCAAAATGAGGAGGTTTGTTGGGGTATTTTTGTTTGTTTGTTGGTTTGTTTTTTCTTCTTTTATTTCCTTGCTTAAAAGTGACTTTGTAAAGCTTTTGCTAGAGTGAAAAGGTATCTTAAAATTGTACCTGAGAGCCACTAGGGTGTCAGGGCCGTTCTTTGGTGTGGACATAACTTCATTTCTACAGGGGAACTTGGTAGTGGGTGGCTGGTGGCAGGAATGGAGGATGAGGAGCATCCTTAGGGGCCCATTATTTACCTGAAAGGTGGGTTTACACATGACTCTTAAAAATCTTCTCTGGCTGAGCACCATTTAACTGTTTAGATCCAGTTAATGTCTTTCATCAGTCTTTTCTACAATGTTGAAGACACACAGATTTGAAGTTGCCCTCCAGTGGTCCCTGCAGAGTGGGCTTATTAAACCACTGACAAATTGTTTTCTTTCGTGTCCACCTTTACTTTTGTCTCAGTGAGGTTTTTTTCCCTGTCTGTTACTTAAATTAATAGTAACTCAGCAGTACTTATATATAATGAGTTGTCTGTGATGTGGTGTGGTTGTATGAGGTCTGAAGGTTTTTTTTGGCAGGCATTGGAATTTATGGAAAGCTTATTTTGTGGTACAAAATGTCTATCTGTGCTTCTGAACTGGGAGCAGCAGCAGCTGTCCTTGCAAAGTCACTAATCTGGTCATGTGGAGTCTCGAATTTAAAAAAAGCAAATGACCTGCTTCAGTTCTCACAAGCTTGTACATGCTATTTGAAAAGCCTATTTTTTTTAGACTTCAACCTTCCTAACCAGGCAGGCAGTCTCAGGACATCATTTACCATCCATAAGCTTACAGCCCATGAACCACATACATATCATTCCAAATAAAATTTGCCTTCTGGTTTTGCTGTGAGCACTTTCCCATCTCTCCATGTGGGTATCAAATGTGCTGATGCTTGTGGCCCATGGCAGAGTCAGAGGAGAATGACCTGATCAGATACAGAGTCTCTTTTAGTCCAGGTTTCCATTGGCTCTGTGTGTGTACCTTCCAGGGTCTAGTAATGGCCACAGCTGTGAAAAAAATCCCATTTATACTCTCTGTGTTGGGGAACTCAATTGCTTGTGAGCAATTCCGAGGTCACGAGCAAATTGCAGGGTAAGCGCATTTTCTTTGCTTGTGGGTTTCTTAATGTTTCCAGCACAAATCCAAAACATCGTCCCATACGAGCTACTCCGAAGAAAACTAACTCCATCCCAGCCAACTCCTGCACAGCTCCGTGGAACAAGAGACGATTTTGATGCTGGGAGAAATGACGACTCGCCAGCTTTGCAGAGCATGTGTGCCCTTCCGTGCCCCGAGATGTCTCAGGAGGGGCAGGTTGGGCTAAAGCGTCTCTCCTCCTCCCCTCCGGGCTTTGTGGTCTAGCAGCGCAGCTGGGGCTTTGATGCAGGACAACCTGCGTCTGCAGGTGCTGTCCTGCAGGCAGCAGCACAGGCTGGGAGTGACACCATCTTCTCGGCCCACTCAGGGTGGTCCCCATGGGAAGGACACCATGGGACAGGGCTTGTTATTCCAGCTTTATTAAAAACAAAGAATTATTCAAATATATGTCCCTTTTCCAGAGGATTATTTCACTTCTCCATGGCTCAGCCAAGCCAGCAGCACAGCGACCGCAGGCTCCATCCTGGTGTTCTCACGGGTTTTGTCAGGTTGAAGATGGTCTGAGCTGCCAGGGAGCTGACCGAGTGCTCAGTGTCTCTCCTCAAGGGCAAGAGGGCTGCAAGAGAAGGAAGCAGAGCAGACATGAACCCCCACTGCCTGCAGAGACCTCCTCCATCCAGACCATGCCAGCCCCACTTATCTCTTTCCCTGGCCAGGAGGACCAGGTGAGACAAACAGACCAGCTGGAAGCTGTTGCTCAGGAATGCCCCATGTGGCCCTGACACGTTCCTCTTGCCCCTGAAGCAGTTCCCTGGAGCAGGGTTAGGCATGGCAGCACCCTGCCCAGGCTCTGTCCCCTGCCCCACCAGCCCCGGCCAGCACAGCACTGCCCCTACTCACCGTTGCAGACATGCCACACCTTGGTCTGACTTAGGTTCCTCAGGTGCTGCATGGCAAGCCCTAGGCACAGAATTTGTATCAGATCTCTGCTCCCCAGCACACGCCCGGCAGCACGGCCCCTGGACCTGCCAGTGCGGGGCTGCACACCCTCCTGCCCCTCAGCAGGGCTGACCCCAGGGAATGACAGCACCCAAGGGCAGTGGGAATGAGCAAGGCTCCCAGCGAGGCCACCTGCGTGGTGGGCCCTGCATAGGGCAGCCAGGGCTCTGGCACCGCAGGGCTGCCCCTCACTGCCAGTGCAGCGGTGGGGACAGGGGCCTGGCTGCCAAAAGAGGGACCCCAGGGGACGTGGCTCACCGATGAACCTGACAGCCACCTCTCACAAGGTGGCCTGAGCGTTGTGCAGGTACAGCAGGCTCTGTAACAGATAGTCTTCCGCCCTGCTCCAGTCATGCACTAACTGGAGAGAGCACAAGGGAATGGGGCTGGCACAGACCGTCCTCAGCCATCTGGACCAGCCCCTTGTACCAGCACCCCCCTTCCCTCCCAGCCCTTCCTGTCTCCCAGCCAGGAGCCCTGTGGGGCTGAGGTCCAGAGAGACCTGCAGCCAGAGGGGGCCCGGGGGTGGCGAGAGCCCTCTATCCCACCGCCAGGGCCCAGATGTGCCAGGGTCTCCTTCAGCACCCCGGGGGCAGGGAGGGGAGAGGGGCCTGCAGAAAAGCCCTTTTGGGGGCTCCATGCTTGAGGGCAGGGAAGGAGAATGCAGCTGCAGGCTGTGTGCTCCGGGCTGGAGCAGAGGCAGAGTTGCACAGCGCAGCCCACAGGCACCTGAAGCAGCCCTTGTCCACCCAGCCCTGGGGCTTGGGGGTTGTCCTCGCCAAGGACTCTCCAATCAGGTGTGTCTGGTTTGTCTTGGCCAGGTGGCTGAGCTTCCTCCACCCCAGGAACTTGGCACAGGTGAGGAGGGTGTCCCTAGAGGCCTGCAGAGAAGCAGAGGCTGGGAGATGGCACCAGAGACCAAGGAAGGAGACCTGGCATCCTCCTCCTCTTGGCCAGGTTCCGAGCCTTTCCCAGCCCCTTATGGGAAGAGGCAGCAGGGGACCGAGGCTGAACTGGGTTCAGTGCCCAGGGCAGGGACACGGGGCAGCCACCACCTTGGGTATGTCATGCTGCTGGCCAGCAGAAGAGAGATCCTCATGAGCTGCTGAGCTGCTGCCAGGGATGGGGGAAAGTGAAAAGCAAAGGAGCTGTGGGCCCTCGGCTGTAGGCAGTGAGGGCGGGAGTCCCAGAGACAGCGGGGCCAGCAGCACATCCCACCGGCATCCCCCAGCAGGACGCTTGGCTGCCCAGCTGGGGCTGCCTCAGCTCCTTCACGGCCAGGCTCAGGGTGGGCAGAGTTTTGATCCAGGGATGCAGGGCCTGTCTGCCGCCCCCCCGCTCTCCCTGCCCCAGGCTGGGGAACAAGCTGGCACTCGGCCTCTTGCGGGCACTGTACCTCTCTGCAGAGAACAAGTTCACTGGCCCAGTGCAGAGACATCTGGGTGAGCAGAGCTTTTTTTCTGCAGCGATCCTGCCCTCAAGGAGCTGGGACATGCGCTGGCCCAAACATCTGGGGGCTCTTGTGGGCACAGCCCTGGGGTACAGGGAATGGGGCTCAAGCCCTGGCCTCCCACACCTGCCGGGACAGCTGGCAAGCCTGTAGGGACTTGTGTGGTCAGTGGCCACAGGCTGCTGCTGAGCCCTGCTGGACCAGGCAGAGCAGGTCTGGGAAATGTCCATGCCAGGTTCTCCAACCTTGCTCACGTTGGGTTTGCAGGGACCCTTCCTCTGGGCTGTGTCGGAGGAGGGCTGAATGGGGGCAGCAGAGCTGGGAGGGGACCCCAGCACCCCGTCCACCTCTCCAGCAGGCAGCACAGGAAGGCAGTGGTGGGACCAGTGCAGGGAAGGAGGGAGCAATGGGACCCTGAGGTGACACACATTCACTGACTCTGATGCCCCCCCAACCCTTGTCCCTTACGCCCAGGCCTGTGCTGTCAGCACGCCCTTCCCCGTGACACCAGTTGCTGGTCCCTGCACCTTGGCCACGCTCTCGATCTGGTCATTCATATGGATGCACAGCGGGAGCAGGACCCTCCGCACTCTCTTCTTCATCTTTTTCTTGTTTGTCCCTACCATGGCCTTCATCACATCTTTGAAGAGGCTGATGGAGAGCTCCTGCACCTGGCTGGACTCCTGGTAGGGAGAAGGACAGGGGGACTTCAGCAACAGCTGCTCCCTGCCCACGGTGAGCAAGGGTGTTAGCGTGGCATTGTGAGGAGAGATGCTCTGGGCTCAGATCCTGAACACAGGAGCTGTGGGCCCAATGTGCAGCTGCGGCTGAATGGCCCCAGAGCCCTGAAAGGCCAAGCAAGAGGAGCGAGGAGGGCAGCCTTGCCCAAGTGCTGCCCACCGGGCTGCGCTGAGGGGCAGCTGTCTGTGCAGAGTGCCCATCTGTAGGGCTGAGGTGCCCACAGCAGCCTTACATCATCAAAGAGGGGTGGGAGCTTCTCTGACAGCTGCAGAGCAATGCGGCTGGCCTCCTCAGTCTTCATGTGACCCATCATATTCCTGAGGAACACCAGGGCCTTCATGTTGACATCAGTGTTGGTATGCTGCAGGGTCTCCATGATGTCTGGCAGCAGGACCTGCATTTTTGTTGCCTGTATGAAACACACAGTTGCTTTATTGTGAAGCGGTGAAAGACCACCCTGTCAAAAATGCTGAGCACCAGCCCCCCGTCCATCTTCCCAGCAGGTGGCACACAAGCCGCTGCAGCAGCCTCCTGGGCTGGCGGTGGCCACTGATGGGATGCAGGGAGAGCAGGGGAAGGAAAGGGAGTGCAGGAGAGAAGTGCCCCCTTACTCAGCCACCCCCTCTTCCGACCAGCCTGAAGGGGCAGATGGACTGGTAACCCTCTGTGCCTGATGGACTAGTAACCCTCTGTGCCTGGAGGGCTCCCCAGGAACCCACCATTCCCCGCCATGGCCTCACTCCCAGCCAAGACCAAGCCACTGCATCACCCACTGACCCAGGCACCAGCTGCCAACATGGCTCCACATGGCTCTACTCTGCTCACCGTCTCGGGCATCTTCGAAAGCGTGCTGAGGCTGCTAAGCACCAGTGAGAGCGTCACCGAGCTTGGACGCCTCAGGTACCTCTGGGTTGTGTACAGGGCAGCAAACTCCTCAGTTTCACAGTCAGCACAGAGCAGCAGCTAAAACAAAGACAGCGGTTAGAGAGCAGCAGAGCCCGTGGGACTCCCTCCGCCACGCTGGCACGAAGGAGGCATGATCACCATGGTGGTAATCATCTCCTCTCCCCAGACTTGAAGCCCCCTCAGGCTGTGCAGAGGCCATGCCTCTGCCCCAGGCCCGGCACCTGGCCTGGCTCTGGCTTCTGCCCCTTTCTCTGCCCCAGGTTTCCGGGCTGCAGAGCAGGGCGGGGGGAAGCAGAGCACTGCTTGGGCAGGTGCAGGCTTTGTGTTTGTGCACTGGGGCCAAAAGGGCCCGGGGCGGCCCCAAGAGTCTGGCAGGGGGTCTGGCTGGTGTTGGGCAGGGCCCTGCTGGCCCTAAGGGGCTGTGTCCCTCTGTACGGGGGGAGGTGGCCATTTGGAGGCAGACAGAAGGGGAGGGCTCTGTGCCTGTTTCCCTGGGGAGGCAGGTGCAACCCTGAGGATGAGCATGGTCACTCACAGCCAAGGAATAGATGCAGGTGTCCTCCATGGCACAGCTGAACACCTTGCACACCCGCTGGTCCTGAAGCACGCTGAGCAGCTCCGTCAAGACATTCCACAGAGCCCAAGGCTCGGAGATCATCACCTCCCACGTGGCCAGGGCAGCGCTGCAGACCCAGAGTGCTGGGTCAGCAAGGCTACCTCGGTCACTGCACCGTGCCTGGGCCAGCCTCTCCAGGCCCTGGCTGTGCTGCAGCCCTGGCCCTGCTGCTCCCTTCGCTTGGGGTCTCTGGGGGCCCTGCCCAGGAAGGCAGGAGGGGGCTGTGGTGGTGTTCCCCCTGGGGAACCCCCCCATAGTGGCGGGGCTCTGGCTTGGCCAGCTCTGGCTGCTGCTGGCCTGGCTGACCCACTGGGTCTGGTAAGCGTGGTGGGATGGAGTGCTCTACTCCTCAGGGATGTCCTGCAGTTTTCCACAGGTCTGGCAGGCAGAGAGCCTCTGGGCCCCTCTTCCCACAGGGAACAAGCCCTCAAGGCTGTCAGGGCTAGTACCTGTCACATGTTGGTGAGATCTTCAACAGGGTCCTGACCGCTTCCCTGGGGCACCACTCAGTCCGTAGGAGAAGGAGTGAGTCCAGGCTGTGCCGGGCTGGCACCGTGCAGATGCACTCCACATTTTTGTGGATGCACCTCATGATCTTTGGCACCTGGAGAGGACACGGGTGAGGATGGTGAAGCCACTGTAGTGTAGCCGTTTCCCCATCTGCCACTGAACCTGCTGTTCTTCTATCTCTCTCTGTTGCCGTCAGAAGGCTTCAGGTGCTCGACAGACCTGGGTTAGGGAAGGAGGGAAGAACAAGCCCTGATGGCTCACAGGCAGGGCAATCCAGCCACAGGGCACTTACATCCATCAGCCATGACGCAGGGTGTCTTGCGGCCATGTCCAGGGCAGCGCTGGCAATCTGCCTGTCATAGGTGTCATCTACTGTAAAGGCCTCAGTGCACTTGAGAAGAAGATCTGTCATCTGAGAAAGCTTGAGGTATTCTCCAGACACGTACAGGAGGAAGGGAGGGAAGCCATGTCATGCCAAGCACTCTGATGGTACTGCTGGGCTGAGCACCTGAGTAGCTCTGGCGACAGATGCCTGGCAGTGCTGTCAGCAGTGCCTACAGGAAAGGTGGCAGCAGGGGCTACAGTCTCTGCAGGGCAGAGCAAGAGAGCAGAGGGTCCCCAGGGTGAGGGAGAAGGCTTGGGCTCATGGGGCATAGTGTGCTGGCCTGACAGAGAACCAGGGCTTGCTGCTGCTGAGGAGGTCTGTCTGGAGCTGCTGCTGGGACGCTGG
Source organism: Alca torda (assembly GCA_008658365.1). Taxonomy (NCBI): domain Eukaryota; kingdom Metazoa; phylum Chordata; class Aves; order Charadriiformes; family Alcidae; genus Alca; species Alca torda. Next base: position 29,801,419 of record CM018081.1, on the reverse strand, counting down.
AGTGCCGCCCTCACATAGTCCCTGCGTGGGGACAGCAGGAACCCTCTCACCGGGGACAGGGAGGCCACGCGAGACCCACTGATTCTGGGTCCCTTTTCTCACACAAGCCTCCTGCTGGTGACACAGACAAGAGTCCCAGGAAGGGGGCAGCTCATTACTGTGGTTGACTCGCTGCTGTCAAGTGAAGAAAGCAAGCAGCTGCTCTTGGAATCCCATCCTGGTTCGAGTTCTGGATGCTCTGGATTCTCCTCTGGCAGCGTCTCGCCTACAAGGAGGGGAAACACAGAAGAATGAGTAGGACACAGCATCTTTGCCAACAAGCTTCCCAAAGGGTGAAAAGAGCTTTAAGCTCGGCACAGCTGAGGAGGAGGTTGTGCTGGGGAGGGCTCCCAGCTCTGAGGAGCCTTGGCATTCAAGCACAGATTTGCCCTCTGCCCGTGGGACCCCTGCTGCTGGTGTGCCGTGGAAACAGGATTCTGGCATCGAGGCGGTTACGCTTGCTGGCCCTGCCAATCCCAGAGGGGCTCCTCACTCACCGATCTGCAGTGGCTGGACCATGGTCACCTTGTAGGGCTCCGCTGGAGACCTGGTCTCCCGGGGAGCAGCCACCTCCTCCCAGGGCACCCTGGGGCTGCTGGGGGGTCTCTCCACCATCCTGAGAAGTGGAGGAAAGTGTGGGGAGAGGGGAGGGCAGCTTAAGGGAAACAACTCAGTGCCATGGGGCTACTGGGGGTGGTGGGGAAAGACGTGGGCTTGCGCTCAGAGTCTCCTCACCAGCTCTGCACTCCTGCCCTGTCCCATCGCCATCCTGCTGGACACTGCAGGGCCACAGCCACACTGGCTTTCTATGGTGCTGTGGGGTGTCACAGAGTGATGTCACAAAAGGCCCCACTGTGACCCGCTGCCCTGGTCAGGAGGGGCAGGGCGTCCACTTTGGGGGGGGCAGGGAGCCAGCTCACCATTGGCCCATGGGTCCTCTTGGGGTGCCCCCAGGCCCCCGTCTGCCCTTATGTCCCCTCAGGACTTTTCTGTACTCTCCAGCTCGTCCCAGAGGTGTGTGCGCACACACCCTGCTGTGGCCCCAGGACCTCCCTGAGAGACCCCTGCTTCTGTGTAGCACTCTCCATCTGCGTAGCGCTCTCCTCACATCTCTACAGTTTCTGGCATCTCAGAGTTACGTCCTTTCCCACAGTCTGAAAATCTCTTTCAGTACCAGGAAGCAAAAGATGTTTATGCCTGCTCCTCTCACAGAATCACCGAATGGTATGGTTTGGAAGGGACCTCTGGAGATCATCTAGTCCAACTCCCCTGCCAGAGCAGGTTCAACTACAGCAGGTTGGACAGGATCATGTCCAGGAAGGTTTGGAATCTCTCCAGAGCAGGAGACTCCACACCCTCTCTGGGCAGCCTGTGCCAGGGCTCTGCCACCCTCACAGTAAAGAAGTTATTCCTCATGTTCAGATGGAATTTCCTGTGTTCCAGTTTGTGCCCGTTGCCCCTTGTTCCATCCCAAGGCACCACCAAAAAGAGCCTGACCCCATCCTCTTACCACTCGCCCTTTACATATTGCTGAGCATTGATGAGATCCCCTCTCAGCCTCCTGTTCTCCAGGCTAAACAGCCCCAGGTCTCTCAGCCTTTCCTCATCAGAGAGGTGCTCCATCCCCTCAGCATGTTTGTAGCCTCCACTGGACTCTCTCCAGCAGTTGCCTGTCCTTCTTGAACTGGGGAGCCCAGAACTGGACACAGTGCTCCAGATGTGGCCTCACCAGGGCAGAGCAGAGGGGGAGGATGACCTCCCTCCATCTGCTGACAATGCTCTTTGTAATCTACCCCAGGAGACCATTGGCCTTCTTGGCCTCTGTCATGGTTTTGGCCAAATTGGCCAATGGCTGGCAACAGATGCTCTCCCCCAACCTCTCGTACACGGGGAGGAGGGGGAGAGATAAAGAGAGATTTACGAGTTTGGAAGAAACTAAACTACTTTAATGAAATATTAATAATAAGATAAAAAGGAAAATAATGAAACAGGTACAATATATACAAAACCCTATTAAGCTCCCAGGATGATGTCACCGGCAGGCACTGGGGAAGTCCCAGGCTGGACTCAGCGACGAGTGGGAACCGGGTTCCAGAATTGGAGTCAGGAACACATGGATCGGGATCAAAGGCAGATAACAGACAGAGTCCTCCTCGGACGTCGGCCATTGAAGAAGGAGGCTGACCCTTTGATCCCTCAGCTTTTATACTGAGCATGAGGCAGATGGGATGGAATACCCCTGTTGGTCAATTTTGGGTCACCTGTCCTGTCCGCTCCTCCCCGCAGGTGGGACCCCTCTACGCTTTTCTGCTTCTGACCCTCTAACTGGGCAAATAACGAAATTAGCTGACCTTGATTGTTATAGCAATAAGTATAATCAAGAGCCTCTGTGCATACCATTCCTTGGCACAAACTGTCTTATCACTCTGAACGAACCGTTTCAGACACAACATGCTGTTAATTTCAGAGAGTTAGAAGAGGCCTGGCTAAGAAGTAAAAATTACTGAACAGAAAGTTGTCTCTGTTTTACCTCAAACCAGGACATTCCACCCCTTATTCCATACCATTTGTGTCATGCTCAGCTCACTTATACTTTATCTATCAAATCTATCCATACACCATGTATATATATACAGAAATAGATACATGCATGTTACTCAATTATGATTTTACCTACAAAAGTCCACTAAGTCCATTTAGTTCATAACTGTAGGATTTCATCTCTCATAGCAGGATCTCAGGGTAGGAAAGATGAATGAAATTCTCAGGGATGAACGAAGTTCATTGTGGTTCGTGCCCATGGGTAGCATGTCCATCTCAAAGAGTTTTGCTGGATGCCACTTGATGAAGCTGGTTCAGGTTTCATCACTACTGTGTTATCCTGAAAAACACTTATAGAACACTGTTAGTATCATATAACAATTGATATCATACATCTTGGAATTAAGTCTTCTCACCCAGGCTCAAATTTCCTTGGGGTACACATTGAGCTTCCCCATTCTCTAGCATCACCCACCAAGTACATCCAGGTGCTTGAGCAAAAACAGTCCCACGGATGGGTTTGCCTTTGCCTGAGGCAGTAAAAACCCAAACAGTTTTCCCTAATCTATTCCTTTCATGCTGTTCTCCTGTCCTGTAGGCAAAGAAGAGACTCTTTAGAGACCCAAATCAACAATCCCATAAAAACAAAGAACCTTTCCACATTAGTTGATATACATATATATATATATGCTTTTGTATGTATATATATCTATACCTTGGTAGATTATAATTTCTCTTGTAAGTTATACCGTTCTCTTCTTTATACAGAACGCCTTACCTGTGATCCTAAGTAACAAACCAAAACCCACTACTTATTGACTGCACTCTATATTGTGCTCTGGTTCTGTAATGATGCGGTTGGTACTAACTACGAATTCCTGTGGAGGAGGAGAACGTAGTGTGCGGCAAACAAACCACGCAGAACTGTGCTGAGAACCAGAAAGCCCAAACCCAAGCGCTGAAGGATGAGTATGTGATGATGTCTGCTGTGTTCCTTGGGTTTTTTTCTTCATTACTTCATTGGTTATGCTCTCCTCTACCTGCCCCCGAATGTCAACAGAGGAGATTGTATTTCTTCCTTGCTAGTTGCCTTTGATGTGAAGTCGGCAACCTTGTATTTGAGATTCTGTGTGGGATGTTCCGTGTCAGTCTTACCTCAAGGACAAAAACCCCAATGTTTGTATCTAGGACTAAAAACAATGGAGAAGATACTCTCCTCCTCATGTCGTGTTTTTAAAAAATGAGTGTTTTTCCTTCAGAAGCCAAACAGGTGGGGATGGGTCAGCTGAGACCCATTTTTTGAAATAATATCAAGTCACCAAGCATGTGATAGCTACAGATCAGAACCACAGAGAGCTTCTCATCATTGCTTTGAGCAATGCAGTAACCTTCACAGCTTCACAGGGAGATGCTCAAGAATACTTGAAATACTGGAAATTTAATTTCAGTTGGTGCAGTGGAGGCTCAGTAAAATGAAAAACAGAGTTTAAGCCAGCAAATCTACAAGTCACAGGTCCCTTGTCGAGGCAAATGGCTCTGGTGCTGGCACGTCAGCAGTGGAGCCGGGCGATGGTGGTGAAAAGGGGCTTTTCCTGAGTTTTTCTGAGGCCGGGACAAGGCCGGGCAGCGGCAGGGACCCGCAGGGAGCCCAGACCTTGTGCGAGAGTGGCTGACAAGGCCAGGGAGGAGCCTGCAGCAGCAGTGGCAGGTTTAAATGAGGCGTAACCGCCACCAACGGTCACTGGCCGAGGCAAGTGAGCCTGCAGCAGTGGCCAGCCCCCACCCCCTTCAAAGGTGGCCCTAGGGAGCGCGAGTGACCAGGAGTGCGGCGAACAGGATGGGCAGACAGGTTGTGGCATGTCAGCCAGGGCGTGGCGTGGCAGTTTGCCCAGTAGTTCACATGGAAGGGTGTGGGAAGCTCGTGAGGGAAGCTCAGCCATGGTCTCTACCCGAAGGATGCAGCTTCCTGCATCTACTGCACTTGTCAGAGCAGACGTGGCTGTACAAACTGAGCTCCCGTGGAAGCACGCAGCCCCTGGGGTCGCCAGCTGCAGACAGTGCCTTAATCTCCCAGAGCTGGCGGGTGGTAGAAGAGGTGACAGCTGCGTGAGGTGCCACCAGGGGGATGATCTACTCAGGCTGGTGGCAGAGCTAAAAGAGGAAGTAGAAAGGCTGCGGAGCATCAGGAAGAGTGAGAAAGAAATTGACTGGTGGAAGCAGACTCTGACATCCCTGAGTCAAAAACCAGAAAAGCCACCAAAAAAACCCCGAGCTGAAGGAGATCTGGTCCCTTCCCCCTGCCAGACTGAGGGCAGTGGACAAAAGGAGGCTAGTGAATGGAGGCTAGTCCCTACCAGGGGAGGCAAGCAAACTCCCTCCTTGCCCACATTCCCCAACCAGGTGCCTCTGCACAACAGGTATGAGGCTCTTGAGGAGGTAGGCCAACCCCTGGATGGCATGGAAGATGGTTTGGCCACACCAGAAGAGATGCCAGGACCAGCAAGGCCTACCCCCTGTTTAAAAACTGCCTCTGCAAGGAAGAAGAGGCGGGTTATAGTAGTAAGTAGTAGGAGACTCCCTTCTGAGGGGGACAGAGCACCCAATATGCCGGGCAGAACCTCATGACAGGGAGGTATGCTGCCTCCCCGGGGCCCGGGTTAGCAACGTCACTCAAAAACTTCCCAGCCTGGTCAAATCTGGCTAAGGGCATCAAGGATAACAAGAAAAACTCCTATGAGTAAGTCAGGGGTAAAGGCAAGACTAGGGAAGACGTGGGCCCTCTCAGGAAGGAGACAGGAGACCTGGTCACCCAGGATATGGAAAAGGCTGAGGTGCTGAATGACCTCCTCGCCTCAGCCTTCACCGGCAAGGGCTCCAACCGCAGCACCCAAGTTGCAGGATGCAAAGGCAGGGTCTATGAGAATGAAGAACTGCCCACTGTAGGAGAAGATCAGGTTCAGGACCATCTGAGGAACCTGAAGGTGCATAAGTCCATGGGACTGGATGAAATCCATCCATGGGTCCTGAGGGAGCTGGCAGATGAAGTCGCCAAGCCGCTTTCCATTACATTTGAAAAGTTGTGGCAGTCTGGTGAAGTTCCTGCTGATTGGAAAAGGGGAACATAACCCCCATTTTCAAAAGGGAAAAAAGGAAGACCCAGGGAACTACAGGCTGGTCAGACTCACCTCTGTGCCTGGCAAGGTCATGGAGTGGATCCTCCTGGAAACGCTACTAAGGCACATGAAAAATATGGAGGTGATTTGTGACACCAACACAGCTTCACCGAGGGCAAATCGTGCCTGACAAATGCCTTAGTGTCTTTGGTGAAATTACAATACAAACTGTGGCGGACTTATTTCAGAGATAACTCGCATAATATGTGTGCTTATTTTTGAACTTCAGTACCAATGTACTTGACAGAAGAGGCTTGAAACAGTGCTTTCCTTCCCCGATTATTTCGATATATGCTGTATTCTTTCAAAAATACTTGGGATGGGAAGTTGCTAATTGTACTAATTTTGACTCCTCCATCCAACAAAGAAGGAATTGCAACATGCCATTACAAATTCTACTTTTGTAGCCCTCCAAAACATTCTCAAGTTGCTTTACAGATGCTAATCAATGTCTCATGAAGTCCAGTAGGTTCAAATGCTCTGGTGATACCAATTGACTTGGTCATTGCAGAGTTGTATGGCAGAGAACAGAACTCCTGATTTTTCATAAGAACCGTTTTATTTGGAAAACAAATATACAGCTCTGGTGACAGAAGAAGTTGGTAAAGTTGTCCTGAATGATCCCTGTTCAAGAAAAAAGATTTCTAAATTGAAATTCTGGTTTGAAACGTCATTTACTAGCAAATAATTTGTTACAAATTCATTACAAATGACCTAGGCTTAGTGGATGATAACCCTATTGTGAAAATACAAAACATCCACGCTCTTTCATGTGGGTGGCGACGAGGTGGCAACATGTAGCATCTGTCTCTCCCACAGCATCTCCATCTGCAGTTGCATCTGAAAGACTACCTGTTTTCTGCAAGGGTGTCTGCAGTGGTATCTGTGTCTGCCGTGGCCTCTACAACGGCATCTGCATCTGCAACAGAATTGGCGGTGGTATCTCTGATGGTATCAGTACTGGTGTCCCTGCCTGTATTGGTGCCGGTGTCTGTGGTGGTGTCTGTACGGTGCCTGTATGCCGAATTGTACCTGTGTCTGCATCTGTGCTGGCATCTGTCTGTGTCCTAAGTCTCTGCATGGCGGGAGTTCTGCTGCCCAATAGGAGTCCGCTGCCCTGTGTTGGCCTTCATGCGCGCTGCCAGGCAGGAGAACCTCCGTCCGCTGGAAGTGCCCTCCAGGCTGAAGAGGTGCTCCAGTAAGGAAAGGCAGCAGCTCTGCTACAGCAGCCAGGCCAGCCTCTTCATCCTGCCACACGATAGAAATTGCTGGGCCCAGAGTCTCTCGCTGTACAGTGCTAAATCAGCCAGGGCTGGGGGAAAGCAGGGCGGCAGACAAGCCAGTCGCACCTCCTGGGAGGAAAGGGAGCTGAAGGGGGCAAACAAGAAGTGCCGCCAGGGGAAACTGACCGCTCGAGAGGGCATGTTGGCGCTAGAGAGCCCGGGGGCCCAAGCAAAGCTGGGATTCGGCAGGAAAAGGGGTATCGCCCTCTGAGCTTCCTCGGTCTCATACCTCATCTCCACTCACTGCTCCTTCCCCGTCTCCTGGTCCTGCCTACAGACCCCTGCCCCTTGTCAGCCTTTACTCCCTGTTTACAGCTCTCTGTCCCCAGCCACCACCAACCCCCTGCTGCAGCTGACACATGCTGGCAGGCACAGCCCCAGCTGCGAGCTGCTTTTTACCGAGGGGAGAAGGTGTGTGCAGGGGGGAGGGAGTGTGGGGCTCTGTTGTTCCCTGTTCTACCCACACATTGCTCCTTAACCCCTCGGTCCTGTAAGGACCATGCATCAGGTGATGTGTGACCTCAAGTCTAGGCAGGTCTGGGACCAGGTAGGAAATGACTCTTCCTCCCCTGGGTTGTCAGTTCTGCTCCTTACCGGACCTCCTGCAGAAGGGAGGCTGCTCTTCTCACGTAAGTGGCACAAGGCAACTTTTCCACCTGAGCCTTGACAAATGCACCAAGGGAGGTCTGGGGGAAGTTCCTTTTGAGCAGGCTCAAAGCCTCCCTCATCATTTTCTTTGCCAGCTGAAGGTGTTGCATACACCAGCAAACCTGCAGAGGAAAAGGGAAACACCCTGATCTGCTCGAGTCACCCAAGAGACTGCCGGAGCCTGCCGGTGGCTGGAGATGCCAGGGATATCCCCTGCAGCCGGGGAAAGCGTCCAGCTCCATCCCCCAGGACAACGCTCCAGACCTCCCCGTCTCTTTACCTCCCCTTTGAGGCTGAAAAGGTGGCCTCTTCAAGCGAGCTATCGCAGTGGCTTTCATCTTTCTCAGGACCTCTGCTTCGTTCAGCTTCATGAGGGCCTTTATGCAAGCACAGAGAGAGCAGGTGAGCATGATGCAGAGCCCATGGCCAGCCTTGTCCTCCCCCATTGCCTCTGGCATCTGTCTTAAGAGGGCCCGTTTCTCCCCCTGCTGGTGCCCCCCCCCAACACAGTCACGCCAGCTCAGAGCACAGGCACCAGTGATCCTTCAGACCCCCTCCCTGCTAATTCCCCTCCTGCTATGGGCACGGTGGCCTGTGTCTCTGTCCACAGAAGAGGCAAGCTGGAGGAAGAATTTAGGTTCTGACCCCAGCATGTCCCTTCCAAGGCCCCGTCAAGGCATGCCCTATTGCAATAGTGAAGTTGTCCTGCCCAGAGCCAGGCGACTGAGAGGACTCCATGCACGGTGGGTGCTGGCGAGCGAGGCAACTCACCATGTAGCTGTTGGAGACGTGCAGGTTGGCAGCTGCACACTCCAGAAGGTAGTAGAAGGCTTGGCCTGCATTGCCCATTGCCACGTAGTGGCGAGCCAAAGGCACAAGCACCGATTCCACGATGGCTTGGCATTCACACCAGTGTGTGCCATCGTGCTGCCCGTCGGTCTCGCTGGGCAGCTCAGTTGTCTGCTTGCCCTCTGGCAGAAGCTGCTCCACTACACTAGTCAGAGCACCGTTCCCAGGGGAAGAAGTGAGCAAAGAATGCACAGGCATCACCTACACTGGTCTTTCTCCCCACAGAGAGGCCATCAAAAGCCCTTTGTTCAAAGCAGAGCACGAGCCCGCGGGCAGGCATGACTCCTACAGCTGCTTTGTAGCCAGGGAGAAGAAGAGAAGCTGGGCTTTCTGTCACCTCCCCCAGGCAAACCAGCCGGCTCCCTGTGGTGGCTTTTCCCGTGCAGATTTTGTAGTGCTCCTCTCGAGGAACTGGAAATCAAGGCCTGCTCCAGCGTAGTGTGACCATCACTGGGAGCCTATGGGCTTCCTCAAGCACTGTCTCATCTCCGTGACCATCTCTTCCCAGCTCCCACCCCACAGAAAGGCTCTTCCTTAAGCTAGAGTCACAACCGGCAGCCAAATGCCAGCGCTTCCTTGGTCTCCTCTGGAGACCCCTAAGCCCACTGCCATTACAAAGAAATCAAACCCTTGTCTGCTCACCCAATTTCCTGCTCCGTGAAAGCCTGCTGCTCTGCGGCATCTGCAAAGAAAACAGGTGGTTAGACACCTCCTCACCTACCCCAGGGGAAGAGCTGCTCTTGCTCTCCCACTGGGCTTGAAGGACCCTTGCAAGGGTGCCGACATGCTGAGCAAAGTCTGTGGTTGTTGTCCTCAGCTCCTGGGTTCGTCCCCGGCAGACCTCCTCCCAGCCCATCCCCAGCATACATCCCTGGGCTCCTGGAGGGCCCGGGATGTGGAGCACGGTGCACAGCATACCCCCAGTGGCGTGGGTCCTATCCCGCTTCAGCTCTTCTTCAGCCAGCACCAAGGCCTCCCAGCTGCATGAGTCGCCTCGGTCGGCAGGGTCCCAACAGCTGCCTCCGTCCTGGCTGCTGGTGATGGTGAAGTCGTAGAAGGCAACAAAGTCCCCTTGGCTGCAGCTCCTGCATTTGTGTGCGTGCTGCTCCAGGAAGGTGGCACACTCGCGGTGCAAGGCGACTCTCTGCCTCTCGGGCCACAGCTCATATGCAGCCTCCTGCAGCAGCGGGATGCAGAAGGCCAGGACGCCAGGCTGCTGCTCCTTGGTCCTTGTGCTCGGAGAGGGCCTCTGCACACCTGCAAGGCAAAGGGCCTCAGCATCAGCCCGAGCTCAGGGCTGTCGCAACCAGGGGATGAGAGTCATGCCTTGGCATGCATCCTTGTCAGTGAACCAGCGCTGCTGCACACCAAGCCTTGCAGCACAGGGTGAAAGGGCCCAGCTTGCCTTGCTGATGCTAGCCCAGCCCCGTGGACACAGTGCTCAGCTGCACTCCAGGCAGGAGCTGGGGATGTCGCTGCCGGCCCAAGCAAGCCCCGGCCAGCGCTTTCTCCCTGCTCTTGGCAAGGCAGTCCCCAGCCTCCTGAGCTTCCTCCTGCGCCACAGGGAAGTCAAAGCTGAATAAAAGCCTGTCAAAGGCCCCAGGGCAACCTAGAGAGCATCTTTGATTGGGAGGCTGCAGGTGGCTGGGAGAGGATGTCAGGGACTCCACATGCCCTCCCGTGCCTGTGCTACGAGCAGTGCTTGGAGGCAGGGGAGCAGGGACACTCGGGATGGCACTTGGTGGGAACTTCCCTCCAGCTTTGAGGCTGACCCATAAGGTCTTTGGACAACCCATCGCAAACAGCCATGCCTGCCTGAGCTCCAACCACCCCTCACAGCAGGGGAAGCGCACCATGCCCTGGGGAGCCATGCCGGGACACAGCTGGGAGCTCCCTTGTCCACCTGCAAGCTACCACTTACAGCTCTCTGCCTGCAATGAGGTGGCTGGCCCCTCGGTAGGATCTCGCCCATCTTCTGGCACCTCTGTGTTTTTCAGCCACTTCAGGATGTTGTTGCTCACCAGCTTGTCCAACAAGGAATTCATATGGGTCCTGAGGCCAGTGGGAAGGATGTGCGACAGGAGCTGGGTGGTAAACAGCAGCCTGATGACAGCTGCAAACTTCACAACCATTCATGTCAGCAGCTGCATCCGATCCAGCTGAATCAGCGCAATCTCTGTCAAGAAGCAACATGTCTCTCTTGCCCCTTCCCCATGCTGAGGCTGGAGAGGCTGGAAAGTTTCAACCCATGAGACAGGATAGACTTTGGCCTCCTCTCCTCGGGGCTGCACCTACTGGGCAATCATAACCCAGGGTAGGCATCTTCAAACTGGCTCCGTTCCTGATGGAATCACAGGCCACAAGGCCTGGGGAAAAGCGAGATGCTCGAACAAACACTCCCCCACTGAGGGCGGGGAGGACAGGACCCAGCAGGTACGTGCATCCCACGATGCGCCCTACCAGATCTGGAGTAGGTTTTTACCCAACAGCGCACACAGAGAACTTTCCCCACCTCACAGGTGGACTCAGAGCTCCAGAGCTCCCCACAACGGTTGCCTTAACTTGGCCAGACAATGCTATTCCTTTCTTTTGGGTTTCTTTTTTTTTTTTTTTTTTGGGCAAAGCCACTTAACAGCAGGAATACTTTAGCATGACGTCTCTTCACAGTTCATTACAAACATCTATGGCCAGAGAGGAGGGACGCTCATTGAACTCTCCCCCATCCAGCTCTCCTGGCTACAGGAGGATTTCCATGCTGATCCACAGAAAAAAAAAAAAAAAAAAGAAGAAAAAAGAGAAGGATTTGGTTTGGATTAACTGCCCTGAGACCAGCATTAGCTGGGGAACTTAAAAGGAGAACAGCAACACAGAAGCTGCATTCAAAGTTGGGACAGAGGCAAGTCAAAGCTTTTTTCCAGCAAAGGATTTGTTTTGGTGAGAAAAGGGAGCCATTTCAGTGTTGCACCAATAACCTTTTCTCTCCTACCTGCTGATGGAGAGCAGCCAGCAGGCTCACAGGAGGGGAAAGTGGCTGCCTGCAGCCCCAGGCCTGTTTCTGGTGGGACTGGAGCCGCCTTCCCAGCAGAGCCCCCACGCTGAGAGGGGCTCCCAGCCGCTGCCCCAGGAAGGGGCTCCAGCACAGCCGCCGGCCGGCAGAGCTGCGCTTGGCCCCTCACCTTTCAAGGGGACGGGCAGCGTGGTGTTCTCCAGGGTCATGCCTGGCCTGAGAAGGCAGACCCTGCCGTCATTCCCCGCGTCGGAGCTCCAGGTTGCTGCGAGGGATGAAGCCTCGACTCTGGATGCTGGGCAGAGCAAGAGAGCACTGATAAGGCAGTTTGCAAAGTGACTCGCAGCACGCGAGCGCTTCACGATTCACTTGGGATGGGACAAGTCCCCCCTGACATGGTCCAGTGCCTGTCCTGAACATTGGTGGTCCTTAAGCAGAGCAAAACAGTTCCCACCTCAAGTGTTTGTTGGCATAGCCCTCCCAAAGATGTTCTGCCTTCACACCACCTTTCCTACACAGTCCTTCCGTCAAAGCTTCCTGACTCTCCAGGGGATGATGGAATGCCCCAGGGCAGAAAGCAGCAGCATTGCTGCCTCCAACAGTGCCGCCTCCACAGCCACACAAACTGCCAGTGCTAATGCAAGATGTGGCCTCAGTCCTGGCTCTTCCCAAGGCCACGGCATTCTGGCTGGCATTGCTCTCTCGGATGGCATTACCACTGTTTTCTTCTGTTACCAGCACCCTTGTGGGGATTTATGGTTTGGGATTCAAGTTTCCCAGGTTCATCCCTCACCTCAAGCTGGGGTTTGTTCTCAAGTGAGCTAGCTTTTGGCCAAGTTAAACTATGTGCCCATTGGAATGCCTAAGAAACACCACAAACACATGTGCTTCGGAATGATTTCCCCCGTCTTTTAGCCCCGCAACCCCCACCACCAGAACTCGCTGCCCCTGATTTAGCTGCCCCAACAGCAAGGCGCGCAGGAGCCCACACCTCCACCAGACCAAGATCTACCTCTGCCCAGATCCATGGGGGAACAATGGGGCAAGACTCTGGTGTGGAGAACGCGCCACAGCAACTCTCTAGTCGCAGCCAAGGTGCTTACTGATCAGGCTCTCCCAGTTGTCCTTTGCTTTTTCAGACTGCCTCCAGGTGCAGAACTGGAGCATGTTGTTGGCACGAAGGCAGCGCAGCAGCTCCTCGCAGTAATACAGGATCCCCGAGCTGGTTCGGATCAGGAACCTGCACAGGAGCAGACCTGGCGGGGACCAGCACAAGGAAAGTAAGGTGAAGCACAGTTCAGGTGGGTGGCCAGTCACTCAGGCATAACAGGGTAGCCAGCACCTTCATCACAGCTACACCTCACTTTGGAAAGGGGTCGTCCTCCCACTGCCTTGGGCTTTTGCGCCCCCTGAACCTCCAGCCTTCGCTGAAGTCCATGGGAAAAGAATTGTGGAAAATGCCCAAAGCACAGAGCAGCGAGCCCTGCCTTTCTTCTCCTCAGGAGCCTAGAGAGGATGGACCTCTGCCCCCGGGAATCTCCCCCACAGCCCAGCCACCCAGACCAAGGCCTTTTCTGTTCACATCCAGACACGGCTGGGCTCAGGACTCTTCCTCCCTTCCTCTCTACGTGGCAGCCAAGGGCTGATACCTCCCAGGCTGGGTGTCTCGGGAGTTGCCCGCTCTCAGCTCACACCAACCAAGGTGAGGCATAACAAGCCACCCATGGCTGGTACTCGCTAGAGTCCAGGATGTTTCTAGCGGCCCTGCGCTCCCTTGCCTGGGGGGCTGATTCCCTACCATGGTCGGCAGAGGTTCAGGCCCTCAGGAAGAGCTCCCCTGCCTCCAACTTACCTCACCAGATCCCTGGGGATGCTGACCACTCTGAGGTCCTTGCAGACTTTCTGCATCACAGCTGAAGCTTTCAGCTTGTCCAGATGAAGATAAATTATTTTCTGGGATGTGGCATTGTCTACTGCGGCTTTGTGAAAGCTCTCTGTTATCTCATAGCCCAAGGCTAAGCTCATGACTGTGAAGAGGGAGACTTTTTTGGATCACGGGTGACATGATGAACCAGGAGTCAGGGTCGATGAAATGGGCATTGTCGATGACAAATATGCCAAAATCTCCTGTAAGGGTCTGAAAAAAAGCAGGTTGCTCTGAGGGGAATCCAGTGGATTCTCAACTGTCTTCCAGGGGAGGAGATTTAGCCTCTGCCTCTTGAGAGGATGCTCTGAAGTCTCTCCCCAGCCACTTTCCCACTCGGAAGCTTACTGACTCTTTGAGACTGGAGGGTCATACTTAACACCACTTGCCCTGCAGAAGGAGGGAGCTCGGGCAAGGGAACCCAGAAGACATTGTTCCTCCTCCAGGGCACACTTTACGGGAGGAAAGTCACTGGGTGTGTTTGTGGGGCTGCGGGGGGAAGTAGGGGGCGAGGGCTTTCTCAGGCTCTGATGAGCCATGACCCAGGTGCGCGGTCCTCCTGCCCGCTCACACTGCGGTGGTACAGAGCCCTCAGATGGCAGGGTTTTTCCTTCTCTGACCCAGGGGGAAGGAAGGAGAAACGCTCACCTTCTCCAGCACTTTCACCCGAGTCGAGTGCAATTCCAGTTTTCTTTGAGTTTCATCCATCTTGCGAACCTTGTCCGAAACAGGAAACTGGCCAGAAACGCAAAGTCAGGGAGAAATACGGCTCTGGGGCTTGGCACACCTACCCAGCATGCAAGACCACAGAGCCCACCGCCTCTGCTGGCCTCAGCACCTCACCTCTTCCCAGCACAGGGGCAGGGAGCTGCAGCGGGGACTCCACCCAGAGCCTAAAGCAAAGGCCCTCTGCTGAGGGTCTCTGCAGAGCTGGGGCCTGGGCTGAGCCGGTTTGCTGGCTGTGGGAATCGTGGGCTGGCTGGAGCAGACCCCTTGCACAGCAGGGGACCGCAGCATGAGGTCAGGAACAGCCTCTCTCCAGTGCCACTTCCAGGGTGCCAAACAAGGCACCGGGCACTGCGGATGCAGCGCAGGACACAACTCCCCACAGACAGGGAGCTGCCTGGGCCCAGGCATTGAAAATACACGCTGTGAGCCCTACAATTCCCACTCCGGAGCTAAGGCACTCCCAGCAGCGCGCCCACTCAAGGTCAGACCCAGACAAGCTCAGGAGAAGGCCTTCTCCCGGGCCAGAGGGGCCTCTGGCTCTCACCTTGACACAGAAAATGTCATTGAGGAGGCAGTAGCTGCTCTCTTCGATTGTCCCTTGCAGCTTTGTTTTCAGCATGCGCTGTAGCTGTGCGAATCATGGTCCTGGAGGCCCAGGGCCCTGGCCGTCAGCATGTGGATGGCAGAGAAGGACTGCCTCACGCTGATCTCCAGAAGTTCCATGGCAACTACCCTGCGGTGCAAAAGCAAAAGGCACTGAGATTCCCTGCAGCCCCAGCCCTCTAAGACAAGACGGGTGGAGGTGCCCTTTGGGAGGAGCTCTTCAGCCACCCATTTCCAAGTGTTTCCCAGAGAAGGCCAAGCTTCTCCCTCGTATGAGAAAGGGCACAGAGGAGCAGTTGCTGCCAAGCCACCGGGAGAGCCGGGCCCAGAGCGTGTGTCTCCACAGCGCCGGCCAAGGTCTCCCTACGTGTCCCCTGCAGAGGGCTGAGAGGCCAGAATAGAGCAAGTGGTGGGTTTGCCTTTGGGCTCCAGACCTTAGCGGTCTGCCTGCCAGAGCACAGGCCCCCGTGCTCCTTCTGGGAAACAGGCCAAGGAGGCTTCCGAGACGGGCAGCCCTGCTGTCTCTGGGGTCTGGAGTGGGATGAAAAGCACTGAGCTTGGCCTCTTTCCTTCTATCTGCGCCTGACCCAGGGGTGAAGGAGGAAAGGCCATGGCTCCAGAAGCCACCTCCAACTCCCCGGAGAGGTAGAGGTGGGAGCGGAGCATGCAGGTGCTCCCAGGCAGTGTCTCCAGGAGGCTCTGTCAGGAGGCTGCAGTCCAAGGGCCAGGCACCTTGGCAGAGGGGCTGGAGTGTTCCACAGCTGTCAGGGGATGGGCAGGGGCAGCGTCCCAAAGCTACAGGTGGAAAACCTGTACCTGTGGCCAGCATCCTGGCCTAAAGAGGCCAGTTCAGTAAGTAAGTGGCTCTTTCCAGAGCCCATCGTGCCCTCAAACACCAGGATGTTCCTTTGGCCTGAGTCCCTATAGGCATTCAAGCAGCTGACAAAGAGGTCAATCTCCTGCTTCCAACCTGCGAAGACAAACCAGAAAACGAGCTGCTGGGGGCTTGCTGAAAACGTCCCTTTTGCCATCCTTGGTAAAAGCCTCTCCCTTCCCAGCAAGGCACTAAAAGTTACAAAGGGGCAGAACCTGAGCTTCAGAAGAGCAAGGCGTTCTCCACCTACCCAGCAAGGGGACGTACTCCCACCTCTTCTTGGTAAGACCCACACCAAAGATGCTAGAAGCAGGGGAAAAGACAACACAAGTCAATGTGTTTGGCTTTCCCAGCCAAAGTTCAAGCTGACATGCTACGACAGCTTCAAGTGTAAAGAAGCCCAACGGCCACGGTGGGACAGGAGAACATATCAAGAGTCCATCCCCAGAGGCCAAACCCAGAGAAACTGGAGAAGACACATGAAAGAAGCCAGGGCGTGCTGTTGGCTAAGAGACAGTTTTACCACGTTGGCCAAGAACACCAAGTGTCTTTGAAAGGAGGACTTGTGCCCCTGAAGGGGTTAGGATGCCAAGCACCTGGCACCTTTGGCTCAAGCCTTCCTGCAGTTTCAAAGAGACGGCAATGATAACCTTCAAACCGTCCTCTAAAGGAAAGGTCAAATCCTGGCCCAGAAGAAGAGCTGAGATTTCTGCATGAAGACAGGAAGAATAGTGTCCCGGTGGTCCACGTTTCCTCATGGGGACCAGACTGGCCCAAAGCTTCCTGCTCAGAGCAGCTGGGACAAAAATCTCCTTGGGTCAGCATTACCAGGTCACATGGTAGAGCAAGCACAGCGCAGAAAGCACAGTCCAAAGCCACTTAGACCTAGGCCACAAGGCCAGGTTGTGTCTACCAAGACAGACAAACCTTCCCCATCCCTGTGGTTTCACTCCCGCTCTCTCAGCAGCTGGAGACAGTAGGGGAGAGAGACAAAAAGCCTGCCACACCAGGTCTTCTGACCGTCTCAGAGGACACTCAGCTCTCCTTGGTGACCCCCACGTATTGATAGACAGGGCCAGGCTGACTGAGGCCTTTCATCTCTCTGTCCGGCTGCTCCTTGAAGTAGGAAGCAGGCAGCTGAGAGGTGGCGTAGGTCACTGCATCACAGGACACCAGCCCAGGGTAGTGCACCATCATCCGGGCAGCCAAGTTCACCTTCTGGCCAAGGACTGCCAGAGAGAGAGCATGCGTTAGAGAGAGAGAACACGCATTGGTGTGGCCTGTGCTACCAACCCTGCGGCACCCTTCCAGGCCAATACCTGTGTCTTCGTGCCTCAGTGGATGGCCAGTGACTCTGCAGAACATCAACCCTCTGGTAACTGCCACAGACACTGTCCTGGCACACAGAGAAACAGCAGGGCTTCAGCAGCGCCCCAGGCATAGTCCTGCCCACCTGACTTCATCCCTTCCCAAACCTCCCCTCGGTGCCAGCCTAGGCCACCGGCTGCCCTGCCCTGCCCTGGGTCTCGGGGACGTGGAGAGATCTGGGGTGCAACATCTGCGGGTTGCAAGGGACAAGGGGCAGGGGCAGAGCACGTGCAGGGCCACAGCCCTCCTGTGAGCAAAGAGAGAGGGAAGAAGGCGCCCGCCATGTCACCACCTGGCGATGACAGCCACTTGGGATCAGGTGGCTGGGCCCCATCCCCGTTCATGGGCCAGTGGCCCAGAATGGCCTGCCTCTGGCCCCAAGGGCCTCTGGCCCTTACGAGGGCTCATTCCAGCATGGTGGCCAGCAGATTGTGCTTGGAGGGACTTCGTCTGGCTGCCGTGGGCTGAGCCCAGGGGTTGCCTGCCACCTCTCAGGGCACTGCCTCCTTCCTGCCAGGGACAAGGGAGGGCAAGCTAGAAGGCACATCTCTTTCTGGGAAGCCCCCTTGCGCTGTCCCAGGCAGTATGCACCCCGCCGACCCCCCCACCACACACTCACTCTATTTCCTTGAGCATGGTGGAGCACGAGTTGAAGATCTCCAGAGCACTCTGCAAGGCGTGAAGGCTCTCACAGGGCAGCTTGTTTCCAGGGAGTCCCAGCACACAGAGGAATGTGCAGCCCTGCCGAGGACAGATGCGGAACATGTTGCTACAGCGCCTAGTAGGAAGTGTCTCCCTCCTGCTCACTGCCCACCCTCTCGCACTGGGGGAGGCGACTGTTCCCCCTCGCTCACTTTATCACACAGGGGGACTTTGTTGATGTGGCCCTTGTGAGGAGAGAGGATTTCTAGCATCACCCTGCTGGCCTCCTTGAGAATGGTGCTGAGATGCTCCATGCTGGTATCTGTAGCAAGCTGCAGCTGGACAAAGATGCAGGTGACTGGCCATAGCTCAGAGAGGAGGTCCATTGGCCGTCCTGCATCAAGCTGGAAGACAAGAGCACGATGGCTTCACCAGCCTACTCTTCCGGGCTCTTACTGCCCACACCGGTACCGAGGGAGAGCAGGCGTACTGGCAATAGTGGGCACTAGCAGAGGAAGGGGTAAATCCTCCTCTCAGTGCAAAAGGCGGGCAGGCTGCCCAGCCTGTGGCAGGCAGACACCAACTCATAACACAAATGACAAAGGAGAGAAGGCTGCTCCGCTAACACCCCATTTGGGGACCGGTACGGACATAAGGGGAGACCCTCAGGGATGCTCCAGAGACTTCAGGGGAATCTCCCCTTTATCCCACTGTCGTGTCCGCAGCATATCCAGAACCATGGCCATGGAAAAGACAGAGAGACAGGAGTCCTCCTCCCGCCACCCGTGTCTCTCTGAGGACAACGCAGACAATGGTGCAGCACTGGTGCCCCTGGGCTCACTTTCTCCACGTTGTCATCTCAGGGTGCATTTTCTTTGATTGGTCTGTTCCCGTGAGAACTCCATCTCTGTAAGGCACCACTTCTTCTGCCCTCCAAAAATGCAGCCCCCAGCAGCGGTGGCCTTGCCATACCTTCCCAAGAGCAGCGACTGGTAGGTACTTCCTAAGCACATCCTCGGCATTCAGGTCACTGGGCAAGAGAAGGGCAGGCCTCATGGCACCTGAGGAGAGAAAATGCAGGTGGTCGCTGGGTGGATGGGACTACGAGCTGTTGCAAAGCAGGGCCTGGCCCTGGAACCAGGGGAGAGTGGGTCTTCTGCACTTGCTCATGTTGACACCTCCAGATGCTGAGGGCAGAGCTCTCCTCTGGAAGGAGGAAGAGGCAGCAGCCACTGCCCTGGGAGGCCCAACAACATAAGTGCTAACAAACAGAGGGAAGAGGGAGGAAGTGGTTCCTCTCTGGCCCCTGAAGCAGCCAGGCCCCACCTTTTGGGACAATCACAGAACAAGGGGAAGTGGGCACTCACCTTCCCTTTTTGAGCTGTGGCTCATCGAGTCTTGTACAAGCTTGTGTAAGGCGTCTTGGCATTCAGACCAAGGCATCGGATCCATGCCCATCACCTGAAGACACACAGAATGAAAGCACTGCCACTGGCCTCCCCAGAAATCCCAGGGGACAGAACCTGCCCTCCACCGTCACTGCCCAGAAAAGGGGAGAATGAGCCCACCTGGCTGGATGGGATGGAGCTGGGCAGCTGTTCTCCAAGCATCCCCATCTCCAAGCAACCACAGCTCCATGGCCCACAGAGGACATTGCTGCTGGGGCTCAAACCCTCCCAGTGCCTCCTGACCCTTCAAACAAAGCAAGCCCTGCCCATGGTTACCCCTGAGATGGGAGGACAAGAGCTTCAGCTGCCTGCCTGCTTTCCTACCTACAACTCTCTCCACATTCATCTCCTCAGCCTTCCGACACCTCCCTCTTTCATGGCCAGGTCCAGGCCCTCAGAATGGCTCTAGAGACCGTCCCATCCACCTGTTGCACAGCTCTTGTGCCTGCAAGATTCTTGGTCCTCAGCTGGTGCTGCTCACAGAGCTCCCAGCAGGTGTCCGAGAGGACAACTTCACCTGCACCCGCAACCTGTTTGGTGTCACGATCTTCAGCCAGGCACGGGCCAAAAATGCAGAAGTGTTGCCAGCTCTCATCTCCGAAAATTGGGAGGTTCATGGGCCCTGCAGAGATCCCTGGGGAGAGGGAGAAGCAGAACTGACACAGGGAATATTTGGAACTCTACAGCCCCCAGCATCTCGGCTGTTCAGAAGCTCATCTGAAGCCCAGCGGGGAGACAGGCATTACGGAGGGGTAGAGCATCCTCCCTCCTACTCGGGGAGATGCTGACACAAGTCCCTGAAATGGGCATCTAGAAATAGACAAACCAAGTTGACATTGAGAATGTGTTGAGAGTGCCGGGCGTCTTCCCCAGTTGCCTGCCCCAGAAGCCCAGCAAACCAGAAGCACACTCTGGCATGGGAGAGTGCCCCACATCTGCATCTGGCACAGCGTCTGTACCTATCTTCAGTTGGACCTTCTGCCCCACATCCGTGTCACGCCTTCTGTACTTCTTCTGGATCTGCCGGCTACAGTGCAGCACCAGGCTGATGGTCCTGGCCACCTCCTGAGGTGGTGTTCTCCACAGCACCAGCACAGCATCTCCTGGGGAAAGGGAGGGAAGGTAAAGGCTCTGCTGAGACCTGACTCTCCCCGACCTACGCTCAGCGGCAGGGACAGCAGAAACCAGCCACTGTGCAGAGGAAGATGGGCTTGTGGGAGGCCATCGTCCTGGAGGACCACGTCCTGGGCACCGGGACACCTCTCCTCTCCTGGGCCAGCCACAGCAGCAGCCTGGCACCCCCTGCCCCGAGCGCTCCTCTGCAGCTGCAGCACTGGAGAGAGGGCACTGCCGGAGGGGTGCGTGTGTGGCCAAAGAGCTGGCTCAAAGCTCTGCACAGAGCCTCTTGAGAAGGAGAGCGGAGCAAATGGCCGCCACAGGAGTTAAATGCTGCAGCTCAGTGCCCGAGGTCATCGTTGTCCCAAGTACCTACCAGCAAACTTCAAGATGTCTCCTCCAAAAATCAGGAACTCTGTGGACAGAGGGAAGAAAAGGAAGAGTCATGTGGACACCTTCTTCCAGAAGCCACAGAGCAAGGCCCTCTGCCTGGGAGGAGCACCGGGGCAAGGGTGCACCGTGGGGCACAGCTCAGGAAAGCACCACTACGGCCTCTCTCCCAGGCTCATGGTGGCCACCACCCTGGTACCCGCACAGCAGGCAGGGAGGCAGGGCCTCCAGATGCCACCAAATCTCAGAAAGCTGGAGGCTGGAAGGGACCTCTGGGGTCCATCTGGTCCAACCCTGCTGCTCAAGCTGGGCTGTACTGAGCCAGCTGCCCAGGTCGGTGGCTGATGGTTTCGGAATAGCTCTAAGGAGGGAGACTCCACAACCCCCCTGGGCAACCTCTGCCAGTGCTCAGTCACCCTCACAGTCAAAAAGTGTTTGCTGACGCACAGAGGGAACCTCCTGTTTCTCAGTGCATACCCGTAGCGTGGCTTCTGGTCCTGACACTGGGCACCACTGGGAAGAACCTGGCTCTGTCCTCTTTGCACCATCTCTTCAGGTTGTAGGCACGTTTCGAAGGTCCCCCCCAAAACTTCTCTTTTCTAGGTGAACCAGGCCCAGCTCTCTCAGCCTTTCCTCATAGCACAGATGCTCCAGACCCTTCATCGTCTGCGAGGACTCTCTTGCTTTGCTCTAACAGTGCTGCCAAAGGGGTGGCCACAATGTGCTCATGGTCAGCTTGGAAGGGCCAAGATCTTCCCTGTGGAAAGGGGCTCGTGAGGGTCACGCACACACACACACACGTCAGAGCCAGCATCCTCAGGTCTCTGGCGCGCTGGCACTTGCTGGATGCCCTCAGCCTGCTCTGGGCCCTGACACAGCACTGAGCCGGCTGCTCACGCCAGAAGCACCGAGGTGGCTGCTGAGAAAGCTGGTGCCTCCTCGGCTGCAGTGGGGAGCAGAAAGGACCTGTGCTGGTGCTGACCCGCCAGCAGAGCCTGACTGCACTCACTGTTCCTCACAGAAACCCTTCCAAGGAGGCAGGACCAGGCTGCCTCCACCCTCCACCATCACGGCCTGATGCCACACAGTCCTGCAGCATGGCTCTTACCCTCCAAAACGTCACACAGGTACTCACTGAGCATTTGCACCAGCTCATCAGTGCCTCTGTCCGTGCCACTCCTCTGCACGAATTTGTTGGTCAACGCAGTGAAACCTAGGGCACCCAGAAATCAGGAAATGCCCATGTGGGCCAAAAGAC
The DNA here is from genome assembly GCA_008658365.1 of Alca torda. Taxonomy (NCBI): domain Eukaryota; kingdom Metazoa; phylum Chordata; class Aves; order Charadriiformes; family Alcidae; genus Alca; species Alca torda. Next base: position 29,779,527 of record CM018081.1, on the reverse strand, counting down.
CTGACAGCCATTTCCATGATGCCTGGCCTGAGAGCCTGTAGGGGACACCTTCTCGTGCCAGCTCAGCGCTGGTGGCAGCTGTAATGGACCGCATAAGGTCACCCATCCTGCTCTCTGTGGGCATCCCAGCAGAAGACCTCAGCAGTGACAAGATGGCCACTCTGTCTGATGGGCTCCAAAGGGCCTGGTGTGTCCCCACATGGCTCATGTCCATGGCTGCTCCTCCCTGTTCCCCCCACCTGAGATATCCGCAAAGAGCAGCACTCCGTGGACAGTCTGAGTGCCGTCATTGCTCCTGAGGGAGCTAGCAGCAAGGAGCAAGGGCACGAAAGCGACTGCTTTCTGCAGGTCTGTGTAGTGATGGTTCCTCTCCCAGGCAGAAGCCATCGTTAGTGCCCTGTGGCACACGGGGTACCTCAGGAGAAGACGGCCGTGCCCAGCTGGGAGGAGGACGAGGACCTCACCGCACCGTGCGAGCTGCACACTGAGCCAGGGGCCTCTGTGCGGGATGACTGGCCCTCTGCCCTCCCTGGGTGGTCCCAGTCACCGGGCGGTGGCCTCCTCTGCAGGTCATTGCTTGCCTGGCAACTCACCTCACACGTCACAATCAGCTCACAGTGACATCTTCCATCTGTCACCATTACCCAGTGTCCTGGTGTGAGCGACACAGCACAACTTCTCTTCTAATGCTGGGAAAACTGCACTTTTAGAACTCTCTTGTCTGAATTTGGGAAAATATGTGCTTCATAGCCAGCTAGCCTATGTGGGATTCACGGTCTCAGTGCTTTTAAGCCTTCCCAGGTGTAGAGATGAGGAGGAGCGCAGCCTGGGCACTTGACCCAGGCTAGCCACCAGGATTATTTCATACCATGAACGTCACGTTGAATATAAATTAGAAAGTTTGCTGCATAGTTCTCTCTCTCCCTTGATGGCGGTGGTCCAGAGAACAGCAGTAACACTGACGGAAAGCGAGACAGAGTGACAGAGAGTGGAAAAACAGAAGAGGGAGCAGGACAGAAGAATAGGCGGGGGGACAGACAAGAAGAAGGACAGAGAAAAAGAGAGGAAATAAGAAGGGCCGGGAGCATGACAGAGGGATGGGGCAAGAAGGGAAAGAGATGGGCAGCAGGACAAAGGGAAGGAGAGACAAGTACAGGGGCAGGGAGCAGGACAAAGGGATGGAAGAAGAAAAAAATAGTGATGGGCTGCAAGACTGAGACGGAGGAATTAAAAAAAGGACACAAGGAACAGGAAAGAATGACAGAGAGATCAAAAAGGAACGGGGGGAGGGCAGCACTGGAGGAAAAAAAGAACTGTGATGAGCAGCAGGACATTCATTACCTTTCCCAGAAATGATTAACATATTCATATTATCACCTAGAACTCATTAATATGTGCAAATGCCCTTGACGCATGCACATCCATGTCCATTAGTGGCCTTCCAGGGTCCTCTGGTGGTCATCGGTAGTCTTCCTCACAGTGTCTGCTGGCTGAACTCGGTCTTTGTGCACACTCAGTTTGTCTTTTGGCTTAATTTGCAACTCCTGTTCTCACCAAACTGGCTTATTCTAGCATCTCTCCCTACCTATTGTACTCAAGGGTACAATGTCTCAAGACTTCCTTTTATCCACCTAAATCCAGCAGATGTCTAACCCATCCGCTTCCAAAGCATTTCACACTGAGCTACATTGTTCCAGTGAGGAGGGAACAAGATGTTCTTTTTAACTGGTTATCTATAAGGCCTGAGGGGCTTCCACCCCAGGGTTCAAGGCTCCTTTATCATCAGTTGCTGTATCAAGAGAATACAAATTGGCTATTTACACTTGTACGGAAGAGCTGCTAAACAGAGGCAGATCTATTTAGACTGAGATGCTGACACTTCTTATACACAACATCTAATTAGACTGGCTCTCTGTTCAGACATAATATTCTGCCACTGGAATAGCTCTTTATAAATACAGCTTTTCCAAACCTTTTCCTAGTCTAAGCTCCTTGACAGCGTACAGAATCAGAGCATCCTTAGAGAGAGAGCTTTTTATTTTGATCTCCTTTTAGATACAGAAATGAATATTATTTTTCAGTAGCTATAAAAGGAAGAGCTTGTTCTTTGTTTCAGTGCCTCGCACCCAGAGTTACAGGTTTTAACGTTTTTCAACCACCACAGCCCCCACCCAACTTCCAAACATTTTGGGGTCGTGACCCGCCTCTTTTGGGGGGAAGTCCGCGTAACCCTCACATCCCCCCCTCGCATGCTCCTCTGCCGTGTGGGCCAGGGGATGGAGAGATGGGGAGAGAAGAGGTGGGCGGAGGGGGAATGGCGGGGGCGGCTGATCCAGCAGTACCTGGCCATCCCGGCCACCGACATCTTGCCTGAGCAGGCCTTCGCCCCTGGCCAGAGCAGCCTGGAACATTGGTGAGCTGTCCTGGAGCCGGAGAACCTGGGCCAGATTCTATTCTTGCACCAAAACTTGGATATTTTAGAATCAATCAGGAACAGCAACGAGGCATGGAGCAGGAATCCCCATGCTGAGCCTTTCCGGGGGGTGGTGGGGGTTTAAATTGAGACCTGTGGCAGGGATTTGGGATGCCAAGTGTTTTGCCAAATTCCTGCAGTTTTGGCGTGAACGCGCCGCCGCCACCTCCTGGCACTCCCTTTCTCACCCCCCCCTCCGGAGCCAAACTGCTCAAAACTCATGGAATTCTATGGAATTAAAAAAATCACTCAGCGCTGCAACATCCCACTTATTTTTCTTTTTGTAAAAGGAAACAGCCCCCAGGGTTTTTTGGTTAAAAACTCCCAGTCCTCCCAGCTGGCAGGGCTGCTGCTGACTCCGGCCTTACTGGGAGGCCCATCTTCATTTTTGGAAGGCAGCAGGTTTCCCTTTGGAATCGTTAAGGGCTAGATAAAAATGTCACTTTGAGGTTTATTTTTAAAATACAAGCCTTGAGAAGCCAAAAGAGAGCATTCCCCCCCGCCTTCTGCTTTGGGGAAAGGAGTTTATCGAGGCCCAGACCTGAAGATTGGTCCTTTCAGGAGAAAAACAGAACCAAAATATAGATTATTTTTCTTTCCACTGGACATGAATATTCAGCAAAAATTAAACAAAGTCATGAAAACCTGGAGGACTGAAAACAAAAAAATCAGCCTTTTTTATACTGTCGGTAGAGACAAGACGCCTTTCTTTCGATTTCCTTCCTTCAACTAATCAAACCCTCCATGTTCCCTCCCAAATGCCATATTAATTCATGCAAATAAGCACCAATTAATAAATAAACACGCAACAGGTGCTTTAAATATGACCGAGATGCCTCACAGCCACCCAACACCTTTAACCACCCCAATTCTGCTGCCCTGGAACCGGCGGAACGAGTTTTAAATTGTTTAATTATTGCACAAAGAGCAAGAGCGGGGCAAGAACTTTAATATTCACCAACCAAATTTAATAAGTAAACAGAAAACCACACATGAAAACTAATCTTATCTCTATCAAAAGGGTGCTGGAGTCCAGATCTTAAACACTGTGCATGACCATCAAGAAAAAACATTGTTAAATATGATGACCCTTTTGGGGCGATTTCCCCTGTTCCTTCTCTTTTTAGAGCAGGGGCGACCGCATGTTCCTGAATCCTCAAAGCCCAGCCGCTGCCTGGATGCGGAGAAGAAGGTGGTTTTTTTTTAAGAAAAATGGTAAAAACTGGCCTTGTGGTTGGTTTGGTGTCAGTTCCAAGGTGTTACGGGGGGAGGTCAGCAGAATACAGGATTTTTTGTGGCTTTGCCACCCTTTAAAAATGCTCACGGGGCCTTTGAAACATCTTTTGGGCGGTGGAGTCTCATGTGAGCGTTTCTCCCCTGGATCTTCTCAAACACCCTGAAAGTTAGAAAAGAAAAGTTAGAAAAGAACGGGATTTTTAAGTCTTTTGTGGAGTGAGTGGAGTGGGGAAGCCTCAGGCTGAAAATCCTCATGAAACTTGAGGGTTTTTGGTCAAAAAGGAGAAACGCTGGGATTCTAGCGCAAGGGGGGGCCGGTCTGAACCGCAGGGCTCGGCGGAGGGTCTCCCCGACTCTGAAAACACTGATTTTTTGGGGTTGAAAGTCAAATAAAAAGGCCAAGCGGCCCTGGGGCAAGGGGAATCCTCTAGCTGCTCTCCCCCTCTGCCCCCCAGCTGGTTTTTGAGCCCCAAACCAGCCGGTTTTGAGAAGAAAAATGAAGAGCTGACCTTCCACACTCACCACAGGGGAAAAAACTCGGATCTCCGGCGCTGCCGTCCCAGCACCAAGAAGCACCGGGATTGACGAGGGAGCTGCCGTCGCAGTCGGGCTTCTCTCCCCATTCCCCGTCTGTGGATTTTCCTTGGGGACGACACGACACCTCTTCTTTGCACTGCAAAGGGCCTGTAATTCAGGTAAAAGATAGCTTGAAGCAGCTGCGGACGGCAAAGGAATTAGATTTTTCATGCCAGAGGTAATGTGATTTATCAACCCAGCCCTGCCTGGGTGGACTCTGAACACAAAACAATTGAAAAAAAACACTTTAATTCGACTGCGAGGACCAGACCTTGAAAGAGAAAAACATATTATTTCTCTATTTTAAGTGGAATAGCGCTTTCCTCCACAAAAATCTATCAAAAATGTGGAATTCCAAAGCAACACGGCAGCCCCATTTCTGCCACCAAAAATTACAAATATTTCTGTGAACCAAATCCGCTGTTTTTTAAGGAACGTTTTCCCAGATGGGTTCACGGAGGAGTGGAATCTGGCACAAAAATCCCACCCCGCAGCAGTTTTTCTACCTCGTCTTCAGCCTTTTCCTCTTCCTCCAGGTGTCTCAGGTGCTTTTTCTGCGTCAGGCGAGGCTGAGTGCAGCCGAAACGCATTTTTTTCTTCCAGGTGTAATAATATTTGACGCATTGAGACAGGTTTTTAGTCTGGATCTGCTGGGAGGAAACCAGGAGCCATTAATAAGGGAAATGCGGCAGTAAAATATCGAAGGGGCAGATCGACAAGGATTCTCTCCTCTGATTCTCGCAACGCAATGTTCAGGTGAGATCGGACAAAAAAGAAACTTTCATCTGCTGAAAAACACTGTCAAAAGTGTTTTCAGGGAAGAATTCTCTGTTTCACACCATAAACTGTCATTGTTCTTTTAATATCTCTGGTATTTTCTCCCAGAGGTATTAAATATTCCATTGTAATCACACATTAGGGCAAAAATATGCCTTGTACTGGTGTTTTTTCAGCAAGAAGAAGCATCTTAAGAACAGGATTCCAACACGCAACTCAAAATACGGCTTTCTGGGATAAAATTGCCCACGCTAACGAGCTGCGCCTTGCTCTAACAGCTTTACCTGCTTCTGTATGAGGCGAAAATTCTTCTTATGGATGTAAAAAGCCTCTTTAAACAACTGCTCCTCCACCAGTGTCCAAATATCCGAGCCTAGGAATTAACCAGCGACATGCAAATTATTAGAATACGCATCCCCCGCCTCCAAAGCCCCAGAAAGGGTTTAAAACTGCTCTTTTCCCTCACCCCAAAAGAACATTTTTAAGACTCAATTCAATCAGAGCAAAGGGGACGGTGGGATCTGTTCTCTTTGTTTACCCGTGTAATGATAATCAGCCAGGGGATGGGATTCAGGTCTCCAAGGCGGCCCAGCATGCACCATCTCCACCGCCTCATGCGAGATTTCATAGGAAGAAAAAAAAAAGACTTAAATTCCTCCAGAGGAGGAGCCCAGAGGGAAATTCTCACTCCTCGTGGCGACGCAGCAGATGCCGAGGGGTGTTAAATGCCTTCTTCGAAGAAGAGGCAGCAAAGCAGACCCGCTCAGGGTTCATCAAGGGCAGACCTCGGGTTTTATCTAACATCCCTTCATTCGGGAGTAATTCTGTTCTCCAAATCGTCCCAGAATCAAAACAAACTCTTAGCGATGCACCAGGAGAGGGGTCTGGAAGCCCAAGAGACATTAACACAGTGACAGGCAGCACCCAAGAACCTCCTGCGCCTTCGGCAAAGAGATTCCGGCCCACGCAATAGAAAACTCGGAGCGACTCCCAGCTCAAACCAGTAACAAAGTCTGTTCTTAATTAGAAATTGCTGCTTCTTACCAGTGCGTCGCCTTGAGCCTCATGCAGGCAATGCAGAGTGAGCTCCGGGTTGACCTGTCCCCCGGGCCTGGCGTTGGGACAAGCCAAATGGAGCAGGTTTGTAACTACAAACGCAACGAATACTGAGAAAAGACAGTCAAGTTTTCCTCGAGAAAAGGGGTCATAGGAGAGGGAGGGAAAACAGGACGAGTGCAGCAGACACCAGAGATGAGGAAAAGGCAGAGAAAAAAAGTCCGATATCCCAAATAGCTCTACTTTAAAAGCTCAGAGAGAAACCTCCCCTCTCCCGAGGGCGCTGCAGATGAGGTGGGACGGCTCAAAACACCTGTTTTTCATGCAAGATGCTGCTGAAAGCATCACCTGTTATTCTTTAGTCACTCTCCTACCAAAACCCAGCCATCTCCTTCCCTCAAATGTGAAGGCGGGCAAGAAAAGGAGGGAGAGAAGCCCAAAAAGGTGGCATTTTCAACCTGTCGTATCCCTGGGTGGGGTGAAAGTGGAAGAAAAGCATTAGAAAAACCTTTCTCCTGCGTCTCTGGGTTGGTTTTGATGTCGCCCCAGGGTTTCCAGACCAGCGACGCCCCCTCTTCCTCCTCTTCCAAATGGGCTGGGTCCTGGAGGTTGGGAAGCTCCGCTTGGAATTGGCTGCCGATGTTGATGTGCCTGAAAGCGTGAGGAAGAAGAGATGAGGAAGGCAAGCAGGGAACAGCTCCGGCAGGATACACGCACGCATACGTGAGGAGCTGTAATAAATATGGCCCGTATTTCCCAGGAAAGCAGTAATCTTTTTTAAGAATATCATTTCATCACCCTCAGTGTTCGATCCACCGATTCATGCCTACTTGGGAAATCTCTGCTGTTCGTTTAGTGGTAAAAGGTGGTAAATAGGGAAAAAAACCCAACCAAGATATCCAACTAATAACCAAAAAGCACTTAATCAACCCCAAACTTTGGAGATATTTAGTCTCCAAACTGGCCGCAGCACATTGCTCAGTAAGATGAGCTTCGCCGAAACATAATTTTAGCGGGGACTCCCCAGAGAACGATATCTTAACAGCGCGAGGTTCGTTTAAGCGGACTCTTGATCTCCCTTTTCCCTCCCACAGGTGACAAAACACTAATTATTTCCACTCACACCAGTTATTTCCACTGGACTGAGCAGTTCCCCTCCAGATTATCGCTGACCTGGGCGTGAGCCCGGCCCAGGAGCCAAGCAAAAGGCTCTGTCTCACGTTATTAAACATCCCGAGACTTGAGCTCCTGAAACGATTTCTCAGCCTTTGGCACTGGATTAATTAGTTAACGGTTTTCAGAGCGCTCTGGACGCGAGCGCTTTCGAAGTGCTGTCAGCGGCGAATCCAGAGCTGTGGACACTAACGAAAAGCACGCGCTTAATTCCTCGCGTTACTCTACGCTTCTCGCTTTAGGATTAATAAAAATACCTTTTCTTATAACGCTTCTCTTGGAGTGCTCCGGCCGTCAAATGACTAAATATCTGCACAAAAATGAGCGCAAAACTCCTCATCAGCCTTTCTGCACTGGCAGCAAATTTGCCTTTTCTGCAGCTTTGACGGGGAGGATCCGTAGCGTCCCTGAACTCGCAAAGGTGTCTGGCTCCAGGCGTGCGACTACCTGAGCAGTGAGCGGAATCAGCCGTGCAGGATTTTCTTGCCGTGCTGCAGAAGGTGACCCTGGGAAAAGAAGAGCAGAGAAATGAGCCTGGTTGTCACACCCAGCCAAGGGGGACAAGCCAGGGGACCCCCACCCCACCTCTGCCCTCGGGAGCAGGACCAGGACGGACCCTCCGCACAGAGAGAAGGAGCCCTCTTCCTGAGCCCAGAGCCACACAACTCCCTCTCTTTCTCAGCCCCAAAACCAGCCACACCAGCCCCTTTGCCAGCCCCAGCAGCAGGAGTCCCACTCTCCGTGTCGGGCCCCAAACCAGCTCCCCCTCTTTGCTTCCTCCCCGACTCTGCAGCCCTCCTGGGCAACGCTGAGGGAGTGCAGCCACCCCACAGCCCGCCACCCCCAGGGCCCCACGGCCACTCTGGGGGGAACTGCGGAGGGCCTGACCCCGCATCCCTGTGGGGTGGCACCAGCACGGCCCGGGCACCGCTTTCTTACTGCCCCGCCGGACTTCATTTCTCCAGCATTGCCGGCACCACACCCCAAACCCCCAGGATGAAGGGACCCTGTGGGGAGCCGGGCCCAGCAACCCCCCTCCCACCCATCAATGCCACCCCTCAGGCCTCCCATTAGCCCAGCCCCACTCAGGGCCCTCCCGCCCCCCCATCACCCCTCAGGGATGCCCACTCACCTTGATGCGGTCCAGCTGCCTCATGATGTGCTTGCGGCGGCCCGTGGGCCCGGACTGACCGACCACCTGCCCGCTGGGCCCCGCCAGGCCCCCCTTTCCGCCTGGACTTCCCCACTCTGATTTCCAGCCAGCTGCCATTTTCCCCCAGGCCGGCCCGCCCACAATGGGCGCCCATTGGCCGGCACAGCCCCACCGCTCATCCCCTCCTCCTTGGGCAGCGCCATACCATTGGCCCACTGTCGCCGTCAATCCCCACCACGCTTCCCCCCTGGCAAGGCGATCCAACCAATGGGAGGGCGGCGTGGCGGTTCGACAAATGGGAGCGTAGCTGTGCATGCGCAGTGTAGCCGCATGGCAGACAAGTGCCCTCTACCAGCTCTCGCTCTAGACATGGATTTTGACGCTTGAATATCTCTTTCTAAATAAATCTTTCCACAATCCTTTTGTCGTCTAAATGGGGGTTTTTGAACAGCCGAAATAGAAGCGTTTCTGTAACATGGACAATTGCATCACTATTTTGAATTTCTAGTGATTGTAGTTATAGAACCATTCTTTGAATGCTGCACAATTTCATAAACTGTAGTATATATACAGTGGAGAACACAATCTAATTTGAACACAAACCGTGTAAATTTTGAAAATGTGCCCAGTTGTTTATAGACTTATACCAATGCATCTGTGTAGCAGAATAGCAGATGTGGCCCTCTGAAACTGTTATAATGCCATGTTTTACTATGGAATTGCTTGCATTTTTGGCTCAATAATGTGTAACTTTGGTTGGGAAAGCACTAGTGTTTGCACTTGGTGCAAAGACGTAGTGCTGTCCAATGAAATTACTCGTCTTTAAAGAGTACAAAGATCAGAGAAGGCAGGGCCTAATGCAGAGGACCTAGTTCCTTCTTCCAAAAATAAAGTTCATTTCCAAGAAGGAGAAATCTCTTCCTGCTGGTAACTTCTTTCCTCTCACACTGCAGAAATTAAATTGTGTACGACTGAAAAAAAAAATAGGTTGGAAAGCAGCTAACAAAAGAAATTGGTCCCCGTTAGTGCTGTCCTTAAACATGTCCTTGGTTCTGTAAACTCCTGTGAAGTTTTGCTCGAAAAAGTGAAAAACTGTCCAAGTTGTGTACACATTTAAGCTTTTGAGAAAAGTTAACTATTTCAGAAAAATTCAGGAACATAACATAAAGCAGGTCAAAACTATTACTTACTCTCACCTCTTCAGTGCAGACTGGCTTAGCATGGAGACAGTGTTTTCAGAGTTTTCTGATTTTTATTACTGTGTAATAAACACCATAATTGAATATTGGTGTATTCCCAGTATTGTTTTGTGGGTTTTGGATGTGCTTTGTAACTGTTTGGTTCAAGCAATTAGCCAATTATCTTTAAAGTTTTCTGTAAATGTAAATGGTAATGATTTCATAGATGTCGATCTGGATTATGTTACTTTTGAGAAAAAGCTGTGTATATGAAACAAGCATTTAAGAAAACGTTGAAACTAGTTGGCTGCTTTTGTGTGTGAATGCCTATAAAACCAAAACCATGAGTGGCTGATCTGAATGATAGGTGCTTGAAGGTCCAAATCACTGAGAGTCACTCCCTTAGACCCTGCTTGTATTTGGACTAGTGTGTCTTTTGAACATTTGAACTAATACGTCTCTACTAATCAGATGGCTTCAATAATTTGAAAATCTAATTCTGCATAGGGTTTATCTTACAATCTGTGTGAGCTTAACTGTGTTTCTAATGCGCATGTTAAATAATGCCCTGTTAAACAGACCACCAATCTAGATGAAGCCAATGCTTCCGAAGAAGATAAAATAAAAGGTATGATGACACAGTCCTGCCATGAATATGACCCAATCAAGTAAGCGTTGATCGTGTCAAATCGGTTCTTTGAAGATGATGGAAAATTGTAGAGATGTTTCTTTTAACAAGAGAGACACATTCATACCTTTTTCTTTTTTTCCCAAAAAAACCTTTTAGTTACACGAAGAAACCCTTGGGTCCACTTCCACCATCACATACTTGTTTTCATTGTGGAAAACCTGGCCGCTATATAAAGAACTGCCCAACAAATGGTGTAAGACTGTGGAGGACTTGTCGTGTTACTTAGTTTTTAATTTCTTTACCTTGGCAGTTAGGTAACAAATGCAGGAATACTCATATTAAGAATTGCTTCTCTTGGGGTGAAATGCAGAGGTTATATGGCAATATTACAAAGCCCTTCAAAATTCAAGGGAAACTTGGAATTATAAAGGTAAAATTTTATTTTTTTCTAGGTCATGGACATCAAGTATGTCCATAGATCTTTCTCTGTGAACTTTCATGCATATTTTTATATATTTCAATGTTGTTGGAAATTTTTATGTTTTTAACTGTTTTCAACGACAGTTCAGTTTTTAGTATTTCATATAATGGCAAGATGTTTTTGTTGACCCCATCTGTTGAATATTTGCATGTTTTAGTTCCACAAGCCCTGGTTGTGTATTCATACCATTTAACGTTAGTCACTGAATGTATATGCATGAGGTATGAACTCAGCCTTCCTACAGAGATGGTGAATATCACTTTCCCCAGTGACTGATTCAGAGCACTGCATTAAGATGTCCCTCTGAACTGTGCTTTGGAGGAGGAGAGGATTTGTGTCTCTTCTCAGAGTGGATGGTGAGCTAAGGGATATTTCACCCTTCAGGAATGTGCAGTTAAGGCAAAGAATGTCAAATGAGTTCAAACCACTGCTCAAACCTTTGGAACATCCTGGCTATATTCATTTAGGAAAATAAGTATTTCAGTCAAGCAACCCTTACGCTAGGTAAAAGGAGAGGATGAAAGGCTTTTGCTGCTTAACATAATCACTGAAATATCATTTTAAGTGTAGGGCTTGAGATGAGACATGTCTGCATTTCTTTTCTTAACAGAATTAAAAACAGCACAGGAATTCCAAGGAGTTTCATGATGGAGGTGAAAGATCCCAATACAAAGTTGCTATGCTGACAAACACTGGAAAATACGCCATACCAACTATTAATGCGTAAGTATGGAATTAATTGGACTGACCAAAAACTGAAGAAGAGAAACCATGAGTAAATGTCTGAGTGGCAATGCAGCCAGTTGGCCGGCATCTGTAATGGTGGGGGAGGAAGCATTGTCATTGTATCTTAACCTTAAATCTGCAATACTTTCTAATATGAAAATAGGGTGGTCCTACTGTTCATGCCACTGGAAGTTGGTTAAACTTGTGGTAGGCTAAGAATCTATTTCTGCAAAACTTTTCCGTAGTGTTTACAGTTGGAGTCATTCTCTCAGACATCTCGTTTTGCTTCTGGTTTATGTTTCAAAGGCATCTTGGAAAAGTTATCAAATTGGACTATTGGACTGAGATTTCCTTCCCCGCTGACTTTTATCAAATCTCATGTGTGACACAGACTGAAGTTTTCCTGTTGCTCTAAACTAACGAAATGCTACTGTGTGCTGACAAGAGCGGTTCTTTTAAAAAGGAATCAGTAGCACTTCTGGTTTTCTGTCATGGATCTCCTTTTGTAGAAGCTGTAACATAGACTTCTTCCATTTATAAAATGCAATTACTCAAAGACCAACTCTATCCTGAGCGCGCAATTTATATTTACCCTCTGGCAAAGGAGAGTTGGGATTCATTTCCCCTGATTTCTAGCTGTCAAAAAATAATTTTTCTAGTCTGAGGTAATTTCTTAGTTGATCCAAAGAATGGGAGAGTTCTGCAGAAGGAAAATTGTTCCCCCCCCCACTTCTCTGGCGTAGGGTCTATAGAAAAGTAGTTTAGCCTAAATGCCTACGTTTTAGAAGGCTAATGTGGAGTGAGAATAATTCCATCTGTTAGTTTCCTTTGATAAAATTAAAAGCTTGGAAAAGTTTTCATATACCCATCTTTAACTTTTTTCTTCTTCCTTCTCCACCCCACCCTCCAGGAAGCTTATGCTAGAGGAAAGGAGGAAAAGCCCCCCATTTTAACAGAGGAGCCGTCCTCCTCCTCAGATGATCCTATTCCAGATGAGTTGCTATGTCTCATTTGTAGAGATATAATGACCGATGCAGTTGTTATTCCCAGCTGTAGAAACAGTTATTGTGATGAATGTAAGTGTTACTCCCCTGTTTGTTAGTTCAAAACCTGATCTTCTGAAAGTAGAAATAGGAGATAACTAAATTACTTTGTTACCGCTTCTGTTTAATGCTTAAGTATCCCCTGAGTAGGAAAGGGCTCTTCTCATGTAAAGGAAAGAAAAATAAGGCAGAAAGCTTTTTTACTTTTTATGCATTCAGTTATATCCTCTTCATATGCAGAGGGATGATTATGAGAAGAGTGCGTAATTGTGCAGGTGATTACAGGATTAGCCCATTCTCTCATACAAAATTATATAGCCAACTCTGGTGACTTTCTGTGGTCTGCAACAAACGGATAGTTAGGCATTTAATCCACATTCTTCTCCACAGGAGACCTGGTTAAAGCCTTCAGAACTCAACCCTACTATCATTTTTTTGAGATGTGTTTTATTCAAGAACCTTGAGGTTGGTGACTTGTCACCACAGAGCCTGGAAAAAAAGAGGAGTTGAACCATCAGGACACAGCCTACTCTACATCTTCAAATGTTGCAATAGTTAAAGTATCAAAACTGCATAGCTATTTTCTGCATACTAGGAATTTTTTACACTCTTGAACATTTGTAGCTTGACGTTCTCAGGTCAAGACCAGATTCACCCATTAAGCATATACGTCTTTTTATAATTGATTAGAACCCTCAAAGTTTCCTTAGTTTGGCTAAAATCTATTTTGATGATTCTAATGATTCACAGGTATTAGAACAGCATTACTGGAATCTGAGGAACATATGTGCCCAACATGGCATCAGACAGATGTTTCTCCTGATGCTTTAGTTGCCAACAAGTTCCTAAGCCAGGTAATATGATGACTTTTATGTAAACTGTTTGTATGAAAATTCTGTTTGTAAAAAGCTGAAAGGGAAGAAAATAATAATTTACGTCTCCTTAACAAAGGCTAAATTGACAGGCTAAATTTACTTTTCAAATGCATTATCTGTTATTACAGAAGCTTACACCTTAGAGACAATCTGGCACATTCGGGTTGCACTTTTGTTTAACATGATTGCCTCACTTTCAAATTCAATGTTAACGCAGAAGTACTTTAAGTACAGATACTCTGAGTTGCCAGTCATTAATAACACTGTTGAACATGATGTGTTGTATATCCGCATGTGGATTTATTTTAGGGTTGGTAGCATTTACAGGAATACACAAGTAATTTTATTCTGTGGAGGGTTTTTGTTCACCTATCTACTGACATTTCATGGTACCTTTTTGTAAATGTTTTTCTGCCTCTAGGCTGTGAACAACTTCAAAAATGGAACTGGCTACAGAAGGCAGATTCAGCAGCAACAGCAGCAGCAGCCCGCCACCGCCACCACCTTCACCACCACTCATGAGACAAGCGATAACACGCAACCTGCAGCCTCTGCTCCGGCCAACAATTTCCAGACAGCAGGAGCCACTAATGATTCTGTTAGCTTCTCTGGCTTCTCCTTCTGCTGCTGCTTTGGCATTGTTGGCCCCTGGTCCATCACCTGTGGCAGCTGGGCTGCCAGTAAGTCCCTCTTCTGTCATTGTCTCTGATCTCCCTCCAGCAGTGGCCCTATCTCTCCATGCCGAAAAGCCAGATAGACCTTTTCAATAAGTGAAGCTATAGAGCAACATGAATATGAAATGCTGAAGTTAGATTCTTCTTCTTGAGCTACTCTGCTAGCGAGTGACATTCATTAGTTACATCAGTGACATTAGTGACAATTCCAGATATTTTTTTTTAATTTGAATGAGGACACTTTGATAAGTTGGAAGTATACCTCATGCAAGAAGTTTCTCAGAAGTATTTGTTGTTTGGTTCCCTTATCAGTCATTCAGTCCAGGTTTACCCCGAGAGAGGACCTTCTTCCCCAGGAGCCCTTTGATTTAAGTGGCTAGGAGTTCCTAAAGTAACCATTAGTTATGTCAAACCTTCTTGAGTGCATTCCTTCTGTTCAGTACTGAGGATATCATGTTCTCATGAAAAGTGTAAAAACAGCTAGAGGCAAAATTGATCAGGTGTTTTTGTGTTACTTTTTTCTACAGTATTTCTGTCATTAATGGTACAATAAGTCAGAGCCATCCTCAGTAATACACAGTGTAGTCAGTGATGCATGCAGATTGGATAACAACATTGAAACACTAAATTTGAAGTATTTACAAACATGACAGGCTAAGTTTGCAACCCAGTGAATTAATATGAAAACACATGAAAAATCTTAACTTTAGTTTAGGGTTTATATTCTTTCAACTTGATGCCTTGAATGCAAATAACCACTCTGTCCGGAAGACTGTCAGGCTCCGCTGTACCATTGAATACAGAGGCTCACAATTCAAAAGAACCTCTAAGGCAGCCTCTGAACTAGAACACAGCCAGTTCCTAATAGAAATTCAGTTCTTGCATCTTCCATAACTGAGATTCAGCTTGTGGGTTATCATACTCTGATCTTTTCATGTGCAGCTAGCTTAATAAATTCTGTTTCCAGTGAGCTGTCTCTTTGAATGCCAGTAGTCTACATAGACTTCTCTTCAGCACTTCATTTGGAATTGCCCAAATTCACATTGGTAAATCTGGTGAAGATTATTTTTTCTTTCTTTATTTCCATTTACAGTCATCAGCCTTTTCTCACCTTGGACTTTATATTTCCAGTAGCACTTCAAAACACTGTTTGAATAATAAAATTCGTGCTTTTGTAGCAATGCTGATACCGTTATACCTCCTGGTGCTCTGGCGACTGCTGCTGAACTTTCTAAAGCTTCCTCTGTGTCAATCAGCAGTTTGTTGGAAGGGAAGGTAATTTATTTCAACATATGCAGTGACTCTTGTATTTTAATAGAGCTTATTTTCTAACTGTTTGCATTTATTCACAAGGGCTATCGGATTCCTGTACTAAGACAACCAGCATTACCAAGTCTTCTGGGCCCCCAAGGACAATCAATACCCACAACTGGTAAGTAACTATAACTTTACAATTTCTTTTAAAGATCATCATCAGATAAACTGAACGGGATTTTTTCTTTTCCTCTCCCTACTCCAAAAGGTCATCCAACGAGAGCCAGTACACCTCTCTCAGCAGGTGGCAGACCAGGCTGGGAACTGTGAGTATTCTACAGAAATTCAGTATATTACTACTTGTAACCTGTTAAATGAGGCCATAACACATAACTTATGTAACAGCTGATTTATAATGAGGTAAGTATGCCCAGATAGCTGTGGAGAATACAAGTGGTAATTAGTTTTTAAAGGACTTGATTTTAATTGTCTTTGACAAAGGGCATATGTGGTTGCACTAAGATTATTTAAAGTAAAACTCCAGTACATGACTGAAAAGAAGACTCTGAAAAATTAACACTTTTTGAGGAAACCATAAGGACACATAAAAATGAAATATAATTAAAGGATCGGGTGGAACGATGCCCTCTTGATTACTGGCTGAATGGAGCTGAAGAAATTGATTTCCCAATAGAATTCAGCATCCAACATTTTTTAAAGAACTTAATTGATAACAGATTGAGCAAATTATTGGAAAAATTAATGCTTTTATATTATGACAATTTTGAATTCCTTCCATTTAGTCATCTCAAATAGCCAAGCTGCTTTCCTCTCAGTTGGAGAGAGAGAGAGAGGAGTCTGTTTTATCTATTACTGCAGTGTCAAGTCAGTCCTTCCTTTTGGTATATATTTATTCTAGATAGATTGTAAAGGTGCATTGTGTTTATAGAATCTTGAAGAAAAATTAAAACAAAACCCAGCATCCATCCCACAAATCATCTAAAATCTTGTCGTGGTTTTGGCTGGATTGGCCAATCAGAACGACAGATGGCCCTTCCCCCCGTCTCTCCTCAGAGAGGAGAGGAAGAGATAAGGAGATTTATGAGTTTAGAAAAAGAACTAAACTACTTAATGAAAATAATAATAAATAAGAAAATAGTAAGTAATAATAGAGATAAGAAAAAGAAAAAAAAAGTATACAATATATACAAAACCGTATCCAGCTCCCAGGATGACGATCGTGTCACCAGCAGACACAGGGAAGTCCCAGACTGGAGTCAGCGACAGATAGGAGCTTAATTCCGGAACGAGAGTCAGAAATGCTCAGATCGGGATCAAAGGCAGACGAACAGACAGGGTCCTCCTCAGACATCGGCCATTGAAGAAAAAACGAGCCCAAGCCTCCTTGCCCCTTTGATCCCTTAGCTTTTATACTGAACGTGATGCAGATGGGATGGAATACCCTGTTGGTCAGTTTTGGGTCACCTGTCCCCTCTGCTCCTCCCTGCAGGTGGGACCCCTCTACGCTTCTCCGCTTTCTGACCCTCTAATGGGACAAACAGCGAAGTTATCTGACCTTGGTTGTTATAGCAGTAAGCGTAAGCAAGAGCCTCTGTGCATACCATTCCTTGGTATAATCAGGTCTTATCACTCTGAGAGCAAAGAGTTCCTGAACAATATGCTGTTAATCTCAGACTTTAGTTAGTTAGAAGAGGCCCAGCTAAAAAGTAAAATTACAAATCAGAAAATTGGTTCTGTTTTACCTCAAACCAGGACAATCTCAAATTCAGTAAGCAAGAAAATAACAATTCAGGGGTGAGAACAGGCCAAACACATCATCATGAGTCCACAACATAGGAAGCATATGTGGAAGAAGTTCGAAGAAGTTCAAAGAAGTTTGAGAGATTAGTTATTATTTGTGCAATACTTTGAAGGTCAGAAGTGTGAAGTATGAAGTGTATCAAGGATTGGTAGAGGAGCGGTGGGCACTTGGTACATGGGAGTCTTTCTTAAGCATGGGTAGCCTCCATCCACAGTTGCAAAGCTGCGTATAAGAAGAGAAGACTGAGGGAACTGCTGGGGGTGAGGATGTGGAATGCAAGCATGAGGATCAAGAAATGATTGTAGTCTCAAATGAATAGGAAGCAGGGAGAAAAACAGTTAGGCTGAGAACACGAAGTGCTCGCCACCATGCTCCCGCTTCATTAGCTTTCCACTTTGAAATCAGAGCAGAGTGTAACAAAGAGTGACACATTTATTTGGATTTCTTTAGAAGGCACCAGGAAAGTCAGGAGCCCAAGGTCTGTGGGGCGATGCAAGTGGTTCCCAGAAAGCTTTAGAACAAGCAACAGTTTTCCCTCCTGGATCCATGGGCGTGTGAGCACTATCCAGACATATAGAAATCTTTGAGGCCAGCCTTGTGGCAAATTAGAAAGAGTTGTTCTGAGGCTGAAGGTGCCAGGAAAGCTTGGAGCCACAAAGTCTATGCGGTGATGCAAGCTGTTCCCAGAGAGCTTTAAATCAAGGCACAGTTTTCCTTCCTGGCGCTTTGGGCGTGGCAGCAATCTCAGGACATATGGAAATTTTTGAGCTTGGCCTTGGGGCGAGTGAGAAAGGGTGGTTTTGAGGATGAAGGCGCCAGGAAATCCGGGACACAAAGGTGTATGGGGCCATACAAGCGGATCCCAGAGAGCTTTAGAAAGAGATACATTTTCCCTCCTTGCTCTTTGGGCTTGGGAGCATTCTCCAGACATATGGAAATTTTTGAGGCAGGCCTTGGGGCGAGTGAGAAAGGGTGTTTTGTGTCTGAAGGTGCCTGGAAAGCACGGAGGACTAAGGTCTGTGAGGCCCTGCAAGCGGTTCCCAGAGAGCTTTAGGACAAGCCACAGTTTTCCCTCCTTGCACCTTGGGCATGGCAGCAATCTCTGGACATTTTCTGTTTTTCAGGCCGGCCCTGGGGCGATCGAGAAAAGGGTTGTTTTCAGGCTGAAGGCACCTGGAAAGCCCGGAGCTCTAAGCACTCTGGTCCAATATAAGCAGTTCCCAGAGAGCTTTAGAACAAGCCACAGTTTCCCTCCTGGCACCTTGGGCGTGGCAGCAATGTCTGGACATATGGTATATTTTGGGGCCGGCCCTGGGGTGAGTGAAAAAGGGTGGTCTTGAGGCTGAAGGTGCCAGGAAATCCCAGAGCCCCAAGGCCTGTGGTCCAATCTAAGCAGTTCCCAGAGAGCTTTAGAGCAACCCACAGTTTTCCCTCCTGGCACCTTGGGCATAGCAGCAATCTCTGGACGTCTGCTGTTTTTGAGGCCGGCCCTGGGGCAAGTGAGAACAGTGGTTTTCAGGCTGAAGGCACCAGGAAAGTTCAGAGCTCCAAGCTCTGTGGGCCAATATATGCGTTTCCCAGAGAGCTTTAGAAGAAGCCACAGTTTTCCCTCCTGTCTCTTTGGGTGTGGGAGCAATCTCCAGATGTTTGCTATTTTTGAGGCTGACCCTGGAGGGGTTGAGAAGGGTGGTTTTGAGGCTGAAGGCGCCAGAAAAGACCAGAGAGCCAAGGCCTGTGTGGCTATGAAAGCGGTTCCCAGATAACTTTAGAACAAGCCACAGTTTTCCCTCCTGGCTCCTTGGGCGTAGGAGCAATGTCCGGATATATGGAAAATTTTGAGGCCGACCTGTGGGCGATTGAGAAAGGGTCGTTTTGAAGCTGAAGTCGCCAGGAAAGCCGAGAACTTGAAGGTCTGTGGTGCCCTCCAGGTGGTTGTCAGAGAGCTTTGGAACAAGCCACAGTTTTCCCTCCTGGCTCCTTGGTTGTAGGAGCAACCTCCGGACATATGGAAATTTTTGAGGCTGGCCCTGCGGTAAGTGAGAAAGGGTGGTTTTGAGGCTGAAGGCACCAAGAAAGCCTGGAGCCCCAAGGTCTGTGTGGCGATGCAAGCGCTTCCCAGAGAGCTTTAGAACAAGCCACAGTTTTCCCTCCTGGCTCCTTGGGCTTCGGAGCAATCTCAAAAATTATGGAAATTTTAGGAATGTCTAGGCAGAGTGAGAAAGTTTTGTCTCCTTGATCCATGGGCGTGGCAGTAATCACTGGACATATGGAAATTTTGAGCGTGACCACAAGGGAAGTGACAAATAGTGATTTTGAGACTGAAGGCACCAGGAAAGTCTGGAGCCCAAATGTCTCTTGGGCGATGCAAGCGTTTCCCAGAGAGTGTAAAAACAAGCCACAGTTTTCCCTCCTCTCTCTCTGGGCGTGGGAGCAATCTCAGGACATATGGAAATTTTTGAGGCTGACCCGTAGGCAATTGAGAAAGGCTGCTTTTGAAGCTGAAGTTGCCAGGAAAGCCCGGAGTCCCAAGGTCTGTGGGGCGATGGAAGCGGTTCCCAGAGAGCTTAAGAACAAGCCACAGTTTTGCCTCCTGGCACCTTGGGCTTGGCAGCAATCTCTGGACATATGGAAATTTTTGCAGCTTGCCCTGGGGTGAGGTCGAAAGGGTGTTTTTGAGGCTGAAGGCACCAGGAAAACCCGGAGCCCCAAGCTCTGTTGGATGATCCAAATGGTTCCCAGAGAGCCTTAGAACAAGCCACAGTTTTTCCCTTCTGGCACTTTGGCGTTGGCAGCAATCTCAGGACATATGGTCTGGGGCGAGTGAGAAAATAAACTGTGGCTTGTTTTAAAGCTCTCTGGTCAGAAACCTTGGCGTGTTTTAAAGCTGTCTGGGAACGGCTTGCATTACCTCACAGAGACTGGAACAATCACCACATTTTTTTTCCTGGTTTATCCCAGCTCTGAAGAGAGTGTTAGGAAATAGATAAGAGAGGCAGTGAAAGCTGTTCTCAGAGACAGTGATAAAATGATTGACTTTTCATTCCTATGGGCTTTCCAGATGGGTGATATAGCAAGATGTTTGTTTTTTTTGAGGACCGCTCTGTGGAGAGTGTTAGCACGGTAGTTCTTGGGACAGTGAAAGCAGATCTCAGAGAGAATGAGAAGAAGCCCCACTTTTCCCTGCAGGCACTTTCCCTATGGGAGCAATTTCCTTGTTTTTCCTCATTTTGTGTGCATCTATTTGGAGAGTGTTACAACTGAGATTACTGGGGCAGAGAAAACAGTTCCTAGAGACAATGAGAACAAGCTCCACTCTTCCCTGCTGGCACTTTCCATGTGGGAGATAAAGCAAGATGTTTTTTGGTTTTGCACCTAGACCTGTGGAAAGTGTTAGCACAGAAGTTCCTGGCACAGTGAAATTATTTCCCAGAAACACTGAGAACAAGACCCACTTTTCCCTCCTGGCACTGTCTTTTTGGGAGCAATATCCACATGGTTCCTTGTTTATAGCCCGTCTCTAAAGAGAGTGTTAGCAAAGCTGGGGCAGTGAAAGCACTTCCTAGACACACTGAAAACCAGCCCTACGTTTCATTCCTGGCACTTTCCATGTGGGAGTTATACCAAGATGCTTGGGTTTTTTCCGCCTAGCTTTGTGCAGAATGCTAGCAGAGAAGTTCCTTGGACAGTGAAAGCAGTTCCCAGAAACACTGAGAAGAAGACCCACTTTTCCCTCCTGGCACTTTCTGTATGGGAGCAATCTCCACATGGATCGTAGTTTCTAGCCCAGCTCTGAAGAGAGCGTTAGCAAAGAGATAACTGGGCCAGTGAAAGCAGATCTCAGAGACAACGAGATCAAGTTCCACTTTTCCATGCTGGCACTTTCCCTATGGGAGCAATTTCCTTGTTTTTCCTCATTTTGTGTGCATGTCTTTCGAGAGTGTTACAACTGAGGTAACTGGGGAAGTGAAAAAAGTTCCTAGAGACAGTAAGAACAAGCCCAACTTTTCCCTCCTGGCGCTTTCCATGTGGGAGATAAAACAAGATGTCTCCTGCTTTTGCCCCTAGATTTCTAGAGGGTTTTGAGGCTGACGGAATGCTAGCTCGAGGATTTCCTGGTGGCAGGAAAGGTGCAAGGAAAACCCGGCGCAAAAGGCCTGTGAAACGATGCAAGCTGTTCCCAGAGAGCTTTACAACAAGGCACAGTTTTCGTTCCTGGCACCTTGGGCATGTCAGCAATCTACGGATAGATGGTATTTATGTAGCCGGCACTGGGGCGAGCGAGAAAGGGTGGTTTTGAGGCTGAAGGCACCAGAAAGGCCAGGACCCCCAAGATCTCTCTTCCAATATATGCGGTTCCCAGAGAGCTTTAGAACAAGCCACATTTTCCCTCCTGGCACCTTGGGCGTTGCAGCTATCTCTGGACATATGGTATTTATTGAGGCAGGCCCTGGCCTGAGTGACAAAGGGTGGTTTTGAAGCTCAAGGTGCGAGGAAAACACTGCGCAAAACTGCTGACGGTCGATCCAAGTGATTCCCAGAGAGCATTAGAACAAGCCACAGTTTTCCCTCCTAGCACCTTGGGAGTTGCAGCCATATCAGGACATATGGAAATTTTTGAGGCCAGCCCTGGGGTGAGTGAGAAAGGGTGGTTTTGAGGCTGAAGGCGCCAGGAAAGCCCAGAGCCCCATGGTCTATGGGGCAATGAAAGTGGTTCCCAGAGAGCTTTAGAACAAGCCACAGTTTTCCCTCATGGGTCCTTCAGCATGGCAGCAAACTCCGGACTGTTGTTAGTTTTTGAGGCTGGCCCTGGGGCGAGTAAGAAAGGGTGGTTTTAAAGCTGAAGGCACCAGGAAAGCCCAGAGCCCCAAGCTCTTTAGGGTGATGCAAGCGCTTCCCAGAGCGTATTAGAACAAGGCACAGTTGTCCCTCCTGGCACCGTGGCCGTGGCAGCAATCTCAGGACATATGGTAATTTCTGAGGCCGGCCCTGGGGCGGGCGGGAAAGGGCTGTTTTGAGGCTGAAAGCGCCCGGAAAGCCATGAGACCCAAGCTCTCTCTTCCAATATGGCTGTATGGCCAGGATTTGCTGCCACGCCCAAGGAGCCAGGAGGGAAAACTGTGGCTTGTTTGAAAGGTCTTTGGGAACCGCTTGCATCGCCGCACAGAGCTTGGTGCTCCGGGCTTTCCTGGCGCCTTCAGCCTCAAAACCACGTTTTCGCACTCAGCCCAGGGCAGGCCTCAAAAAATTCCATATGTCCGGGATTTGCTGCCACGCCCAAGGAGCCAGGAGGGAAAACTGTGGCTTGTTTGAAAGGTCTTTGGGAACCGCTTGCATCGCCGCACAGAGCTTGGTGCTCCGGGCTTCCCTGGCGCCTTCAGCCTCAAAAACCACGTTTTCGCACTCGACCAAGGGCCGGCCTCCAAAATTCCATATGTCCGGGATTTGCTGCCACGCCCAAGGAGCCAGGAGGGAAAACTGTGGCTTGTTTGAAAGGGCTTTGGGAACCGCTTGCATCGCCGCACAGAGCTTGGTGCTCCGGGCTTCCCTGGCGCCTTCAGCCTCAAAGCCATGTTTTCGCACTCGACCAAGGGCCGGCCTCCAAAATTTCCATATGTCCGGGATTTGCTGCCACGCCCAAGGAGCCAGGAGGGAAAACTGTGGCTTGTTTGAAAGGGCTTTGGGAACCGCTTGCATCGCCGCACAGAGCTTGGTGCTCCGGGCTTCCCTGGCGCCTTCAGCCTCAAGACCACGTTTTCGCACTCGACCAAGGGCCGGCCTCAAAAATTCCATATGTCCGGGATTTGCTGCCACGCCCAAGGAGCCAGGAGGGAAAACTGTGGCTTGTTTGAA
This sequence comes from Alca torda, assembly GCA_008658365.1. Taxonomy (NCBI): domain Eukaryota; kingdom Metazoa; phylum Chordata; class Aves; order Charadriiformes; family Alcidae; genus Alca; species Alca torda. The sequence goes on along the minus strand of CM018081.1, from coordinate 29,756,549 downwards.
AGGGCTTTGGGAACCGCTTGCATCGCCGCACAGAGCTTGGTGCTCCGGGCTTCCCTGGCGCCTTCAGCCTCAAAACCACGTTTTCGCACTCGACCAAGGGCCGGCCTCCAAAATTTCCATATGTCCGGGATTTGCTGCCACGCCCAAGGAGCCAGGAGGGAAAACTGTGGCTTGTTTGAAAGGGCTTTGGGAACCGCTTGCATCGCCGCACAGAGCTTGGTGCTCCGGGCTTTCCTGGCGCCTTCAGCCTCAAAAACACTTTTTCGCACTCGACCAAGGGCCGGCCTAAAAAAATTCCATATGTCCGGGATTTGCTGCCACGCCCAAGGAGCCAGGAGGGAAAACTGTGGCTTGTTTGAAAGGTCTTTGGGAACCGCTTGCATCGCCGCACAGAGCTTGGTGCTCCGGGCTTCCCTGGCGCCTTCAGCCTCAAAGCCATGTTTTCGCGCTCGACCAAGGGCCGGCCAAAAATAATTCCATATGTCCGGGATTTGCTGCCACGCCCAAGGAGCCAGGAGGGAAAACTGTGGCTTGTTTGAAAGGTCTTTGGGAACCGCTTGCATCGCCGCACAGAGCTTGGTGCTCCGGGCTTCCCTGGCGCCTTCAGCCTCAAGACCACGTTTTCGCACTCGACCAAGGGCCGGCCTCCAAAATTCCATATGTCCGGGATTTGCTGCCACGCCCAAGGAGCCAGGAGGGAAAACTGTGGCTTGTTTGAAAGGGCTTTGGGAACCGCTTGCATCGCCGCACAGAGCTTGGTGCTCCGGGCTCCCTGGCGCCTTCAGCCTCAAGACCACGTTTTCGCACTCGACCAAGGGCCGGCCTCAAAAATTCCATATGTCCGGGATTTGCTGCCACGCCCAAGGAGCCAGGAGGGAAAACTGTGGCTTGTTTGAAAGGTCTTTGGGAACCGCTTGCATCGCCGCACAGAGCTTGGTGCTCCGGGCTTTCCTGGCGCCTTCAGCCTCAAGACCACGTTTTCGCACTCGACCAAGGGCCGGCCTCCAAAATTCCCTATGTCCGGGATTTGCTGCCACGCCCAAGGAGCCAGGAGGGAAACTGTGGCTTGTTTGAAAGGGCTTTGGGAACCGCTTGCATCGCCGCACAGAGCTTGGTGCTCCGGTCTTCCCTGGCGCCTTCAGCCTCAAGACCACGTTTTCGCACTCGAGCCAGGGCCGGCCTCCAAAATTTCCATATGTCCGGGATTTGCTGCCACGCCCAAGGAGCCAGGAGGGAAACTGTGGCTTGTTTGAAAGGTCTTTGGGAACCGCTTGCATCGCCGCACAGAGCTTGGTGCGCCGGGCTTTCCTGGCGCCTTCAGCCTCAAAACCACGTTTTCGCACTCAAGCCAGGGCCGGCCTCCAAAATTTCCATATGTCCGGGATTTGCTGCCACGCCCAAGGAGCCAGGAGGGAAAACTTTGGCTTGTTTGAAAGGTCTTTGGGAACCGCTTGCATCGCCGCACAGAGCTTGGTGCTCCGGGCTTTCCTGGTGCCTTCAGCCTCAAAGCCATGTTTTCGCACTCAAGCCAGGGCCGGCCTCCAAAATTTCCATATGTCCGGGATTTGCTGCCACGCCCAAGGAGCCAGGAGGGAAAACTGTGGCTTGTTTGAAAGGGCTTTGGGAACCGCTTGCATCGCCGCACAGAGCTTGGTGCTCCGGGCTTCCCTGGCGCCTTCAGCCTCAAAACACCTTTTCGCAGAGGACCAAGGGCCGGCCTCCAAAAATTTCCATATGTCCGGGATTTGCTGCCACGCCCAAGGAGCCAGGAGGGAAAACTGTGGCTTGTTTGAAAGGGCTTTGGGAACCGCTTGCATCGCCGCACAGAGCTTGGTGCTCCGGGCTTCCCTGGCGCCTTCAGCCTCAAGACCACGTTTTCGCACTCGACCAAGGGCCGGCCTCCAAAATTTCCATATGTCCGGGATTTGCTGCCACGCCCAAGGAGCCAGGAGGGAAAACTGTGGCTTGTTTGAAAGGTCTTTGGGAACCGCTTGCATCGCCGCACAGAGCTTGGTGCTCCGGGCTTTCCTGGCGCCTTCAGCCTCAAGACCACGTTTTCGCACTCGACCAAGGGCCGGCCTAAAAAAAATTCCATATGTCCGGGATTTGCTGCCACGCCCAAGGAGCCAGGAGGGAAAACTGTGGCTTGTTTGAAAGGTCTTTGGGAACCGCTTGCATCGCCGCACAGAGCTTGGTGCTCCGGGCTTCCCTGGCGCCTTCAGCCTCAAAACACCTTTTCGCACTCGACCAAGGGCCGGCCTCAAAAATTCCATATGTCCGGGATTTGCTGCCACGCCCAAGGAGCCAGGAGGGAAAACTGTGGCTTGTTTGAAAGGTCTTTGGGAACCGCTTGCATCGCCGCACAGAGCTTGGTGCTCCGGGCTTCCCTGGCGCCTTCAGCCTCAAGACCACGTTTTTTGCACTCGACCAAGGGCCGGCCTCAAAAATTTCCATATGTCCGGGATTTGCTGCCACGCCCAAGGAGCCAGGAGGGAAAACTGTGGCTTGTTTGAAAGGTCTTTGGGAACCGCTTGCATCGCCGCACAGAGCTTGGTGCTCCGGGCTTCCCTGGCGCCTTCAGCCTCAAGACCACGTTTTCGCACTCGACCAAGGGCCGGCCTCCAAAATTTCCATATGTCCGGGATTTGCTGCCACGCCCAAGGAGCCAGGAGGGAAAACTGTGGCTTGTTTGAAAGGTCTTTGGGAACCGCTTGCATCGCCGCACAGAGCTTGGTGCTCCGGGCTTCCCTGGCGCCTTCAGCCTCAAAACCACGTTTTCGCACTCGACCAAGGGCCGGCCTCAAAAATTCCATATGTCCGGGATTTGCTGCCACGCCCAAGGAGCCAGGAGGGAAAACTGTGGCTTGTTTGAAAGGTCTTTGGGAACCGCTTGCATCGCCGCACAGAGCTTGGTGCTCCGGGCTTCCCTGGCGCCTTCAGCCTCAAAAAAACTTTTTCGCACTCGACCAAGGGCCGGCCTCAAAAATTTCCATATGTCCGGGATTTGCTGCCACGCCCAAGGAGCCAGGAGGGAAAACTGTGGCTTGTTTGAAAGGTCTTTGGGAACCGCTTGCATCGCCGCACAGAGCTTGGTGCTCCGGGCTTCCCTGGCGCCTTCAGCCTCAAAACCACGTTTTCGCACTCGACCAAGGGCCGGCCTCAAAAATTCCATATGTCCGGGATTTGCTGCCACGCCCAAGGAGCCAGGAGGGAAAACTGTGGCTTGTTTGAAAGGTCTTTGGGAACCGCTTGCATCGCCGCACAGAGCTTGGTGCTCCGGGCTTCCCTGGCGCCTTCAGCCTCAAGACCACGTTTTCTCAATCCACCCAGGGCCGGCCTCAAAAATTTCCATATGTCCGGGATTTGCTGCCACGCCCAAGGAGCCAGGAGGGAAAACTGTGGCTTGTTTGAAAGGTCTTTGGGAACCGCTTGCATCGCCGCACAGAGCTTGGTGCTCCGGGCTTCCCTGGCGCCTTCAGCCTCAAATACAAGTTGTCGCACTCGACCAAGGGCCGGCCTAAAAAAATTCCATATGTCCGGGATTTGCTGCCACGCCCAAGGAGCCAGGAGGGAAAACTGTGGCTTGTTTGAAAGGTCTTTGGGAACCGCTTGCATCGCCGCACAGAGCTTGGTGCTCCGGGCTTCCCTGGCGCCTTCAGCCTCAAAACCACGTTTTCGCACTCGACCAAGGGCCGGCCTCCAAAAATTCCATATGTCCGGGATTTGCTGCCACGCCCAAGGAGCCAGGAGGGAAAACTGTGGCTTGTTTGAAAGGTCTTTGGGAACCGCTTGCATCGCCGCACAGAGCTTGGTGCTCCGGGCTTCCCTGGCGCCTTCAGCCTCAAGACCACGTTTTCGCACTCCCCCAGGGTTGGCCTCAAAAATTTCCATATGTCCGGGATTTGCTGCCACGCCCAAGGAGCCAGGAGGGAAAACTGTGGCTTGTTTGAAAGGTCTTTGGGAACCGCTTGCATCGCCGCACAGAGCTTGGTGCTCCGGGCTTCCCTGGCGCCTTCAGCCTCAAAGGCATGTTTTCGCGCTCGACCAAGGGCCGGCCTCCAAAATTCCATATGTCCGGGATTTGCTGCCACGCCCAAGGAGCCAGGAGGGAAAACTGTGGCTTGTTTGAAAGGGCTTTGGGAACCGCTTGCATCGCCGCACAGAGCTTGGTGCTCCGGGCTTTCCTGGCGCCTTCAGCCTCAAAAACACTTTTTCGCACTCGACCAAGGGCCGGCCTAAAAAATTTCCATATGTCCGGGATTTGCTGCCACGCCCAAGGAGCCAGGAGGGAAAACTGTGGCTTGTTTGAAAGGTCTTTGGGAACCGCTTGCATCGCCGCACAGAGCTTGGTGCTCCGGGCTTCCCTGGCGCCTTCAGCCTCAAGACCACGTTTTCGCACTCGACCAAGGGCCGGCCTCAAAAATTTCCATATGTCCGGGATTTGCTGCCACGCCCAAGGAGCCAGGAGGGAAAACTGTGGCTTGTTTGAAAGGTCTTTGGGAACCGCTTGCATCGCCGCACAGAGCTTGGTGCTCCGGGCTTCCCTGGCGCCTTCAGCCTCAAAACCACGTTTTCGCACTCGACCAAGGGCCGGCCTCAAAAATTCCATATGTCCGGGATTTGCTGCCACGCCCAAGGAGCCAGGAGGGAAAACTGTGGCTTGTTTGAAAGGTCTTTGGGAACCGCTTGCATCGCCGCACAGAGCTTGGTGCTCCGGGCTTCCCTGGCGCCTTCAGCCTCAAAACCACGTTTTCGCAATCGACCAGGGCCGGCCTCAAAAATTCCATATGTCCGGGATTTGCTGCCACGCCCAAGGAGCCAGGAGGGAAAACTGTGGCTTGTTTGAAAGGTCTTTGGGAACCGCTTGCATCGCCGCACAGAGCTTGGTGCTCCGGGCTTCCTGGCGCCTTCAGCCTCAAGACCACGTTTTCGCACTCGACCAAGGGCCGGCCTCAAAAATTCCATATGTCCGGGATTTGCTGCCACGCCCAAGGAGCCAGGAGGGAAAACTGTGGCTTGTTTGAAAGGGCTTTGGGAACCGCTTGCATCGCCGCACAGAGCTTGGTGCTCCGGGCTTTCCTGGCGCCTTCAGCCTCAAGACCACGTTTTCGCACTCGAGCCAGGGCCGGCCTCCAAAATTCCATATGTCCGGGATTTGCTGCCACGCCCAAGGAGCCAGGAGGGAAAACTGTGGCTTGTTTGAAAGGTCTTTGGGAACCGCTTGCATCGCCGCACAGAGCTTGGTGCTCCGGGCTTCCCTGGCGCCTTCAGCCTCAAGACCACGTTTTCGCACTCGACCAAGGGCCGGCCTCAAAAATTCCATATGTCCGGGATTTGCTGCCACGCCCAAGGAGCCAGGAGGGAAAACTGTGGCTTGTTTGAAAGGGCTTTGGGAACCGCTTGCATCGCCGCACAGAGCTTGGTGCTCCGGGCTTCCTGGCGCCTTCAGCCTCAAAAACACTTTTTCGCACTCGACCAAGGGCCGGCCTAAAAAATTTCCATATGTCCGGGATTTGCTGCCACGCCCAAGGAGCCAGGAGGGAAAACTGTGGCTTGTTTGAAAGGTCTTTGGGAACCGCTTGCATCGCCGCACAGAGCTTGGTGCTCCGGGCTTCCCTGGCGCCTTCAGCCTCAAGACCACGTTTTCGCACTCGACCAAGGGCCGGCCTCAAAAATTCCATATGTCCGGGATTTGCTGCCACGCCCAAGGAGCCAGGAGGGAAAACTGTGGCTTGTTTGAAAGGTCTTTGGGAACCGCTTGCATCGCCGCACAGAGCTTGGTGCTCCGGGCTTCCCTGGCGCCTTCAGCCTCAAACCACGTTTTCGCACTCGACCAAGGGCCGGCCTCAAAAATTCCATATGTCCGGGATTTGCTGCCACGCCCAAGGAGCCAGGAGGGAAAACTGTGGCTTGTTTGAAAGGTCTTTGGGAACCGCTTGCATCGCCGCACAGAGCTTGGTGCTCCGGGCTTCCCTGGCGCCTTCAGCCTCAAGACCACGTTTTCGCACTCCAGCCAGGGCCGGCCTCCAAAATTTCCATATGTCCGGGATTTGCTGCCACGCCCAAGGAGCCAGGAGGGAAAACTGTGGCTTGTTTGAAAGGTCTTTGGGAACCGCTTGCATCGCCGCACAGAGCTTGGTGCTCCGGGCTTCCCTGGCGCCTTCAGCCTCAAAACCACGTTTTCGCACTCGGCCCAGGGCCGGCCTCAAAAATTTCCATATGTCCGGGATTTGCTGCCACGCCCAAGGAGCCAGGAGGGAAAACTGTGGCTTGTTTGAAAGGTCTTTGGGAACCGCTTGCATCGCCGCACAGAGCTTGGTGCTCCGGGCTTCCCTGGCGCCTTCAGCCTCAAAACCACGTTTTCGCACTCAGCTCAAGGCCGGCCTCAAAAATTTCCATATGTCCGGGATTTGCTGCCACGCCCAAGGAGCCAGGAGGGAAAACTGTGGCTTGTTTGAAAGGTCTTTGGGAACCGCTTGCATCGCCGCACAGAGCTTGGTGCTCCGGGCTTCCCTGGCGCCTTCAGCCTCAAGACCACGTTTTCGCACTCCAGCCAGGGCCGGCCTCCAAAATTCCGTATGTCCGGGATTTGCTGCCACGCCCAAGGAGCCAGGAGGGAAAACTGTGGCTTGTTTGAAAGGGCTTTGGGAACCGCTTGCATCGCCGCACAGAGCTTGGTGCTCCGGGCTTCCCTGGCGCCTTCAGCCTCAAGACCACGTTTTCGCACTCGCCCCAGGGCCGGAGTCAAAATGTCCATATGTCCGGGATTTGCTGCCACGCCCAAGGAGCCAGGAGGGAAAACTGTGGCTTGTTTGAAAGGTCTTTGGGAACCGCTTGCATCGCCGCACAGAGCTTGGTGCTCCGGGCTTCCCTGGCGCCTTCAGCCTCAAGACCACGTTTTCGCACTCGACCAAGGGCCGGCCTCAAAATGTCCATATGTCCGGGATTTGCTGCCACGCCCAAGGAGCCAGGAGGGAAAACTGTGGCTTGTTTGAAAGGGCTTTGGGAACCGCTTGCATCGCCGCACAGAGCTTGGTGCTCCGGGCTTCCCTGGCGCCTTCAGCCTCAAGACCACGTTTTCGCACTCGACCAAGGGCCGGCCTCCAAAATTCCATATGTCCGGGATTTGCTGCCACGCCCAAGGAGCCAGGAGGGAAAACTGTGGCTTGTTTGAAAGGTCTTTGGGAACCGCTTGCATCGCCGCACAGAGCTTGGTGCTCCGGGCTTCCCTGGCGCCTTCAGCCTCAAGACCACGTTTTCGCACTCGACCAAGGGCCGGCCTCAAAAATTCCATATGTCCGGGATTTGCTGCCACGCCCAAGGAGCCAGGAGGGAAAACTGTGGCTTGTTTGAAAGGTCTTTGGGAACCGCTTGCATCGCCGCACAGAGCTTGGTGCTCCGGGCTTCCCTGGCGCCTTCAGCCTCAAAACCACTTTTTCGCACTCGACCAAGGGCCGGCCTAAAAAAATTCCATATGTCCGGGATTTGCTGCCACGCCCAAGGAGCCAGGAGGGAAAACTGTGGCTTGTTTGAAAGGTCTTTGGGAACCGCTTGCATCGCCGCACAGAGCTTGGTGCTCCGGGCTTCCCTGGCGCCTTCAGCCTCAAAACCACGTTTTCGCACTCGACCAAGGGCCGGCCTCCAAAATTTCCATATGTCCGGGATTTGCTGCCACGCCCAAGGAGCCAGGAGGGAAAACTGTGGCTTGTTTGAAAGGTCTTTGGGAACCGCTTGCATCGCCGCACAGAGCTTGGTGCTCCGGGCTTCCCTGGCGCCTTCAGCCTCAAACCACGTTTTCGCACTCGACCAAGGGCCGGCCTCAAAAATTCCATATGTCCGGGATTTGCTGCCACGCCCAAGGAGCCAGGAGGGAAAACTGTGGCTTGTTTGAAAGGTCTTTGGGAACCGCTTGCATCGCCGCACAGAGCTTGGTGCTCCGGGCTTCCCTGGTGCCTTCAGCCTCAAAGCCATGTTTTCGCGCTCGACCAAGGGCCGGCCTAAAAAATTTCCATATGTCCGGGATTTGCTGCCACGCCCAAGGAGCCAGGAGGGAAAACTGTGGCTTGTTTGAAAGGTCTTTGGGAACCGCTTGCATCGCCGCACAGAGCTTGGTGCTCCGGGCTTCCCTGGCGCCTTCAGCCTCAAGACCACGTTTTCGCACTCGCCCCAGGGCCGGAGTCAAAATGTCCATATGTCCGGGATTTGCTGCCACGCCCAAGGAGCCAGGAGGGAAAACTGTGGCTTGTTTGAAAGGTCTTTGGGAACCGCTTGCATCGCCGCACAGAGCTTGGTGCTCCAGATTTTTCTGGCGCCTTCAGCCTCAAGACCACGTTTTCGCACTCGACCAAGGGCCGGCCTCCAAAATTCCATATGTCCGGGATTTGCTGCCACGCCCAAGGAGCCAGGAGGGAAAACTGTGGCTTGTTTGAAAGGTCTTTGGGAACCGCTTGCATCGCCGCACAGAGCTTGGTGCTCCGGGCTTCCCTGGCGCCTTCAGCCTCAAAACCACGTTTTCGCACTCGACCAAGGGCCGGCCTCAAAAATTTCCATATGTCCGGGATTTGCTGCCACGCCCAAGGAGCCAGGAGGGAAAACTGTGGCTTGTTTGAAAGGTCTTTGGGAACCGCTTGCATCGCCGCACAGAGCTTGGTGCTCCAGAGCTTCCTGGCGCCTTCAGCCTCAAGACCACGTTTTCGCACTCGACCAAGGGCCGGCCTCCAAAATCCCATATGTCCGGGATTTGCTGCCACGCCCAAGGAGCCAGGAGGGAAAACTGTGGCTTGTTTGAAAGGGCTTTGGGAACCGCTTGCATCGCCGCACAGAGCTTGGTGCTCCGGGCTTTCCTGGCGCCTTCAGCCTCAAAACCACGTTTTCGCACTCGACCAAGGACCGGCCTCAAAAAATTCCATATGTCCGGGATTTGCTGCCACGCCCAAGGAGCCAGGAGGGAAAACTGTGGCTTGTTTGAAAGGGCTTTGGGAACCGCTTGCATCGCCGCACAGAGCTTGGTGCTCCGGGCTTCCCTGGCGCCTTCAGCCTCAAGACCACGTTTTCTCAATCCACCCAGGGCCGGCCTCCAAAATTTCTATATGTCCGGGATTTGCTGCCACGCCCAAGGAGCCAGGAGGGAAAACTGTGGCTTGTTTGAAAGGTCTTTGGGAACCGCTTGCATCGCCGCACAGAGCTTGGTGCTCCGGGCTTTCCTGGCGCCTTCAGCCTCAAGACCACGTTTTCTCAATCCACCCAGGGCCAGCCTCCAAAATTTCCATATGTCCGGGATTTGCTGCCACGCCCAAGGAGCCAGGAGGGAAAACTGTGGCTTGTTTGAAAGGGCTTTGGGAACCGCTTGCATCGCCGCACAGAGCTTGGTGCTCCGGGCTTTCCTGGCGCCTTCAACCTCAAAACCACTTTTTCGCACTCCACCAAGGACCGGCCTCAAAAATTCCATATGTCCGGGATTTGCTGCCACGCCCAAGGAGCCAGGAGGGAAAACTGTGGCTTGTTTGAAAGGGCTTTGGGAACCGCTTGCATCGCCGCACAGAGCTTGGTGCTCCGGGCTTTCCTGGCGCCTTCAGCCTCAAGACCACGTTTTCGCACTCGACCAAGGGCCGGCCTCAAAAAATTCCATATGTCCGGGATTTGCTGCCACGCCCAAGGAGCCAGGAGGGAAAACTGTGGCTTGTTTGAAAGGTCTTTGGGAACCGCTTGCATCGCCGCACAGAGCTTGGTGCTCCGGGCATTCCTGGCGCCTTCAGCCTCAAGACCACGTTTTCGCACTCGACCAAGGGCCGGCCTCCAAAATTTCCATATGTCCGGGATTTGCTGCCACGCCCAAGGAGCCAGGAGGGAAAACTGTGGCTTGTTTGAAAGGGCTTTGGGAACCGCTTGCATCGCCGCACAGAGCTTGGTGCTCCGGGCTTCCCTGGCGCCTTCAGCCTCAAAACCACGTTTTCGCACTCGACCAAGGGCCGGCCTCAAAAATTCCATATGTCCGGGATTTGCTGCCACGCCCAAGGAGCCAGGAGGGAAAACTGTGGCTTGTTTGAAAGGTCTTTGGGAACCACTGGCATCGCCGCACAGAGCTTGGTGCTCCAGAGATTCCTGGCGCCTTCAGCCTCAAAACCACGTTTTCGCACTCGACCAAGGGCCAGCCTCAAAATTTCCATATGTCCGGGATTTGCTGCCACGCCCAAGGAGCCAGGAGGGAAAACTGTGGCTTGTTTGAAAGGTCTTTGGGAACCGCTTGCATCGCCGCACAGAGCTTGGTGCTCCAGAGCTTCCTGGCGCCTTCAGCCTCAAAACCACGTTTTCGCACTCAACCCAGGGCCGGCCATGAGCCTCAAAAACTTCCATATGTCCGGGATTTGCTGCCACGCCCAAGGAGCCAGGAGGGAAAACTGTGGCTTGTTTGAAAGGTCTTTGGGAACCGCTTGCATCGCCGCACAGAGCTTGGTGCTCCGGGCTTCCCTGGTGCCTTCAGCCTCAAGACCACGTTTTCGCAATCCAGCCAGGGCCGGCCTCCAAAATTCCATATGTCCGGGATTTGCTGCCACGCCCAAGGAGCCAGGAGGGAAAACTGTGGCTTGTTTGAAAGGTCTTTGGGAACCGCTTGCATCGCCGCACAGAGCTTGGTGCTCCGGGCTTTCTGGCGCCTTCAGCCTCAAGACCACGTTTTCGCACTCGACCAAGGGCCGGCCTCAAAAATTCCATATGTCCGGGATTTGCTGCCACGCCCAAGGAGCCAGGAGGGAAAACTGTGGCTTGTTTGAAAGGTCTTTGGGAACCGCTTGCATCGCCGCACAGAGCTTGGTGCTCCGGGCTTCCCTGGCGCCTTCAGCCTCAAGACCACGTTTTCGCAATCCACCCAGGGCCGGCCTCCAAAATTTCCATATGTCCGGGATTTGCTGCCACGCCCAAGGAGCCAGGAGGGAAAACTGTGGCTTGTTTGAAAGGTCTTTGGGAACCGCTTGCATCGCCGCACAGAGCTTGGTGCTCCGGGCTTTCCTGGCGCCTTCAGCCTCAAAACCACGTTTTCGCACTCGACCAAGGGCCGGCCTCAAAAATTTCCATATGTCCGGGATTTGCTGCCACGCCCAAGGAGCCAGGAGGGAAAACTGTGGCTTGTTTGAAAGGTCTTTGGGAACCGCTTGCATCGCCGCACAGAGCTTGGTGCTCCGGGCTTCCCTGGCGCCTTCAGCCTCAAAACCACGTTTTCGCACTCGACCAAGGGCCGGCCTCAAAAATTTCCATATGTCCGGGATTTGCTGCCACGCCCAAGGAGCCAGGAGGGAAAACTGTGGCTTGTTTGAAAGGTCTTTGGGAACCGCTTGCATCGCCGCACAGAGCTTGGTGCTCCGGGCTTCCCTGGCGCCTTCAGCCTCAAACCACGTTTTCGCACTCGACCAAGGGCCGGCCTCAAAAATTTCCATATGTCCGGGATTTGCTGCCACGCCCAAGGAGCCAGGAGGGAAAACTGTGGCTTGTTTGAAAGGGCTTTGGGAACCGCTTGCATCGCCGCACAGAGCTTGGTGCTCCGGGCTTCCCTGGCGCCTTCAGCCTCAAGACCACTTTTTCGCACTCGACCAAGGGCCGGCCTCAAAAATTCCATATGTCCGGGATTTGCTGCCACGCCCAAGGAGCCAGGAGGGAAAACTGTGGCTTGTTTGAAAGGGCTTTGGGAACCGCTTGCATCGCCGCACAGAGCTTGGTGCTCCGGGCTTCCCTGGCGCCTTCAGCCTCAAGACCACGTTTTCGCACTCGACCAAGGGCCGGCCTCCAAAATTTCCATATGTCCGGGATTTGCTGCCACGCCCAAGGAGCCAGGAGGGAAAACTGTGGCTTGTTTGAAAGGGCTTTGGGAACCGCTTGCATCGCCGCACAGAGCTTGGTGCTCCGGGCTTCCCTGGCGCCTTCAGCCTCAAGACCACGTTTTCGCACTCGCCCCAGGGCCGGAGTCAAAATGTCCATATGTCCGGGATTTGCTGCCACGCCCAAGGAGCCAGGAGGGAAAACTGTGGCTTGTTTGAAAGGTCTTTGGGAACCGCTTGCATCGCCGCACAGAGCTTGGTGCTCCGGGCTTCCCTGGCGCCTTCAGCCTCAAGACCACGTTTTCGCACTCGACCAAGGGCCGGCCTCAAAAATTCCATATGTCCGGGATTTGCTGCCACGCCCAAGGAGCCAGGAGGGAAAACTGTGGCTTGTTTGAAAGGTCTTTGGGAACCGCTTGCATCGCCGCACAGAGCTTGGTGCTCCGGGCTTCCCTGGCGCCTTCAGCCTCAAAACCACGTTTTCGCACTCGACCAGGGCCGGCCTCAAAAATTTCCATATGTCCGGGATTTGCTGCCACGCCCAAGGAGCCAGGAGGGAAAACTGTGGCTTGTTTGAAAGGTCTTTGGGAACCGCTTGCATCGCCGCACAGAGCTTGGTGCTCCGGGCTTCCCTGGCGCCTTCAGCCTCAAGACCACGTTTTCGCACTCCAGCCAGGGCCTGCCTCCAAAATTCCGATATGTCCGGGATTTGCTGCCACGCCCAAGGAGCCAGGAGGGAAAACTGTGGCTTGTTTGAAAGGGCTTTGGGAACCGCTTGCATCGCCGCACAGAGCTTGGTGCTCAGGGCTTTCCTGGCGCCTTCAGCCTCAACACCACTTTTTTGTAATCGACCAAGGGCCGGCCTAAAAAATTTCCATATGTCCGGGATTTGCTGCCACGCCCAAGGAGCCAGGAGGGAAAACTGTGGCTTGTTTGAAAGGTCTTTGGGAACCGCTTGCATCGCCGCACAGAGCTTGGTGCTCGGGGCTTTCCTGGCGCCTTCAGCCTCAAGACCACGTTTTCGCAGAGGACCAAGGGCCGGCCTAAAAAAATTCCATATGTCCGGGATTTGCTGCCACGCCCAAGGAGCCAGGAGGGAAAACTGTGGCTTGTTTGAAAGGGCTTTGGGAACCGCTTGCATCGCCGCACAGAGCTTGGTGCTCCGGGCTTTCCTGGCGCCTTCAGCCTCAAAACCGCGTTTTCGCACTCGGCCCTCGGCCGGCCTCAAAAATTCCGTATGTCCGGGATTGCTGCCACGGCCAACGAGCCGGGAGGGCAAACTGTGCCCTCCC
>CM018081.1:28199006-28331506 GCA_008658365.1 Alca torda | reverse complement strand
TTTTTTTGTCTTTTTTTTTTTTTTAACTTTGAAGAGCCTTTTTCTGACATGAAAAGCAATTTTACCTAGTAGTGCGTGGTGGCAAAATATATATATATATATTTATATATATAACACAGCTGATCTCATCTTTCAATGTGCAAAAGGAAAACAAAACCAAATAAAAAATAAAAATCATAGTAAGACGGGAACTTCCCAAAGTCAAGTCCAAGTGACATGAAACCCTGGAGAACTCATAGACATTAAGAGAATAAATAAAAATCGAAACCGCCTCTCTCTCTCTTTTTTTTTCCTTTTTTTTTTTTCCTTTTTTCTCCTTTTTCTCCCCCTCCCTCCCCGCTTTGTCCCGAAAGGGCAGTTCAAGGTTCGCTTGGGTTTTGTTGTTTTGTTTTTTTTAAACACATTTACAACTCTTACAAGTGCCGGGTTCCTATCTGACCCCGCCATTGCAGATCCCCCCCGAGCCTGGGGCCAGCTCTCAGGGCGAGGTTTAGGCGAGAGCATCTCCGAGTCCCCGAGGTAGCGTCCGCGTTTGTCCCGGCCCGGTGGTGGCCAGCAGTGTCCTGTTTCTGGTGGCCTTTTGCTCCTGCAGGTTTTATGTACATGCACACGAAGGAATCCCAGTTCCAGCTGCTACCCGGGGAGGGGGACACACGCACACACACGCCTGTGGGGGTGTGGGTGGGTGTTACATGGCAGTCGCGTGTGCTGAAGAATAGGGGTCTATCCCAGTCTTGGTCATGCCTGGGAATAATATGTAGGCAACTGGAGGTTGCAAACTGGAAGCCGACCAAGCGGTACAGTTACATGGCACGACATAGCCCGGGTTGGTTGGCGAGGGGTGAGTGTGGGTGTGTTGGCTGGGGCAGCTCAAGCTGCCGAACGCCCCGTTCTGGTATCCCAAGGTGGAGGCGTAGGGCAGGGTGCTGGTGGCTAAGGTGTGAGGAACCTCAGTCATCTTCTGAATGGCGCTGGAGCTGAACTGGCTGGGGTCAAGTAAGGAGTAAGGTGCTGAGGTGGGAGGCAGGAAAGCCCTGGCCTTCTCCGGGGAGCTCAGCAGAGAGTCAGTGGCCCCCACGGGAAGCCCGGCGGCCTTTAAGGGATCGGTTTCCCCGAGGTAAGGCAAAGGGAAGACATACCTGTCCTTTTTCAGCAGGTTCTTGGGCTTGCGCCGGGGTCTGTACTTGTAGTCGGGATGCTCCTTCATGTGCTGTGCCCGCAGCCGCTTGGCCTCGTCGATGTAGGGCCGCTTCTCCGCCTCGGAGAGCAGCTTCCACTCCGCACCCAGCCGCTTGCTAATCTCCGAGTTGTGCATTTTGGGGTTCTCCTGGGCCATCTTGCGCCGCTGGCCGCGGGACCACACCATGAAGGCGTTCATGGGGCGCTTGATGTGGTCGCTGGGCTTGGACATGCTTCGGCCGGGCGGGCGGGCGGCTCGGCGGGACGCTGCGGTGAGGGGCGCGCTGGACGGCGGCGGCGGGAGGAGGAGGAAGAGGAGGAGGAGGAAGAAGCCGAGGGAGCCGGAGGAGCGGGAGGAGCGGGGCTCAGCTGATCATCACAGGTCCTCCGCCAACGCCGTCCCCGGCGGGAGCCCTGCCGGGGCGGGGCGCGGAGCGGCGCGTAGGGGCGCGGAAGCGGCGGCCCGCGGAGGCCCCGGCGGGCGGCTAGGCGGGCGGCGAGCCGCCGGGCGGAGCGGCGGGCCGGCGGTGGGGCAGTTCAAAGGCGAGGGACTGCGGCGGGCAGGCTGACATAGCGGCAGGGCGGGCGTTGGCAGCGCGGCCGGGCGCCCAATCAGCGCGGAGGGGGACCCGCTTAAAAAGAGAGGGAGAGAGGAAGGGCGAGAGGAAGAGGAGGGGAGGGGACAGGGGAGGGAGGAGGAGGAAGAAAGGAGGGGAAAGGAGGACACCATCCCCTTCAAAAGGAAGGGGTTTTTTTGTGAGTTGCAGCGCTAATAGCAGCTGCGGGGGAGGCCAGGGAAGCGGGGAGACGAAGGGGGTCGTCCCCATCCTCCTTCCCCCCCGAACTCCGACCCCGCCGGGGTGCGGAGCGGGGCCGCTCCCGCCGCTCTCCCGGCTGCCGCTGCCGTCGGGGGGCTGCGAGTGCTGCGCTCCGCCGTGCTCCGGGCCGCTCTACCGCTTATAACCCCCCCTCTCCCCCCTCCCCCGCCGCTCCCCGCTTCCCCGCTCCGCAGCCCCGCTTAACCCCGGGAGCCGGCCCGCGTCCCGGCTTGCTTTGAATAATTGCCTGCCTCCCGCGAAACGCCCGTGGGGAAAATATTTATTAAATGGAAACAATTGTCCCGGCTCCCAGGGGAGGGGGGGGCACCGCGTTTGTTCCAGGCTTATTGGTTTTTAGCACCTGCTTTGGTTAACAAACCTGCTCCGAAAAGCCCCCGCCGGGCCGCCTCTACCCCCACAACCCCCCCCCACTCCGTTTTCCCAGAGCGACCGGGGAGAGAAACGAGAAGTGGGGCGGGCGGCGGGGCGGGGGGAGGCTCTCCGGGGGGGCGGCCCCCCCGGCCCCTCCGGGCTCCCCCCGGACCACCCGCCGCTCCGCCGGTAACTTCGCCTTCCGCCCGGCGGGGAGCCGCCGCCGCCGTCCGCTCCGTGCCGGGGGCCCGCTATTGGTGGGTGCCTACCTCCCCCCCTCCTCCAAATAATATTTATAATAATAATAATAATAGTATAAACCACCCTCGACCTTATTTCCTGCTTTCTTCCTTTCCGCTTGCAACAAATTACTTTCATGTCCCAGTAGAGCCCTGTGCGTGCGGGGCCGGGGGAGGAGGCGGAGGAGGAGGAAGAGGAGGGGGAGGAAGAAGAGGGGGGGCAGGATTTAGAGTCCGCTCACCTGGAGGGGGCCGGCAGCGCCGGAGGTTTTGGCTCTGCTGCCGCCCGCCCCGTCCCAGCCGCTTTTTTCGTTTTGCGCCCCGAAATGCGCTGCGAATTTCTCAGCCCTCGCCGGGACCCCCCGTGCCCAGAGCGGGGGCTGCGGGCGGGATCCACCCCACCCCCCCCACCCCCCACCACGGCACCGGACCTTCTCCGGGGGAAATTTCCCCCTTCCCAAGGTGGGGTCTCTCGTGCCTCCCCCCCGCTCCTGCAGCCGCTGCGTACATACAGGACCCGTAAATAGAAAGAAGGGGGTGCAGGTGGCTCCTTCCCCTTGGCTGCCCCCACCTCCCCACGGCAACCTGCTACGTTAACCCCCCTCGGGGGGCTCCGTGCCGTGCGTGGTCCCGGTAGCCCCGTCGGGGTGCTTGCCGCGGGCCGTGGCGGGGGTCCCCGGGCTCTGCCCGCCCCGGCGGGCACCTGCGGGCTCGGCCGTGGCCGTGGCAGGGTGACACGCGTGGAAACTTGGTTTTTAAACCCTTTTTCCCCGGTGGAAACAGCGGTAGCAGCGGCCCCGGGTGCCGGCGCTCTGCCCCGCGGAGCGGCCGCGGACGCGCTGAGCATCCGCGGTGAAACCCGCGCTGCCGCCGCTTCCCCCGACCCCCTCGGCCCCGCACGTTGTGTTTTCCCCTCCGCCGTTTGAAATACAGAAATCCTTTTGTTTTCATTGTTTATTCTCAGATTCTTCGTGAGGGGGGGGGAAATTATGTCATTTGTCATCCCTCACGAAGATGAAACGAGGGAAACCTGGCGCCGTTCTCAAAAATCCGGGTAGCAAGACAAATCGTTCGGAAGGGAGCGATGGTTCGCAGGCTTTGCCTGCTCCCGAAAAAAGTCTTTCCAATCAGTTAATGTCACTTCGCAATATTAATGATAAAAAAAAAAAAATCGGCAGCCCGGCTTACGTTGGCTGCTGCCTTTGTCTCCATGCATCACTCTCCCATCAGCTCGGGGCATTTCGGGCTGGAGTTTGGTCATTTACATCCTATATATGTCCCCGTTATTAAAAAAAAAAAAAAAAAAAAGCAGAGAGGAAAAGAAAGATTCCTTTCGCGATGCCAACGCCTTCATCCTTAAATACTTCCATTTTTACCCCAAATCGTCTGTCCTGGCAGGGCACTTGTTGCAGTTGTACATCCCCCGGGGATGGGGTTTTATAAACTTTGTACCCTTTTTTTTTTTTTTTTTTTTTTTTTTTAAGACGGCAACGATTTCCAGGGCGGTGACTGAAATCCATTTCTCCTCGCCAGCTTGTTTAGACACCAAAACTAATAGTGCGATTATTATTCCTGAATGATATCATGGTAATGCAGAAAGATAAGAATGGCCTGATACGAAATATTAAAATTATATTCTTGGAGATAGTTCATTTGGAGTAACTTCAAATTAGATGAGATCATGTAGCCTGAGATCTAATATCAGCGTAAATAAGAGCTGTATTTCTGCCTTCATCTTCCTCCTCCTCCTTCTCCTTCTCGCAGGAATCACGGTCGGGCTTGTAGTGCTGCAATTGCCAAAAGTGAGAGGCAAAGAGCACGGGACCTATAATTTGAAAATACCCCTGATCCAAACTTTTAGTTACTGGAAAATAATAGATCTTTAAAGAACTTTTTTTTTCCTTTTCTTTTCTTTTCTTTTCTTTTCTTTTCTTTTCTTTTCTTTTCTTTTCTTTTCTTTTCTTTTCTTTTCTTTTCTTTTCTTTTCTTTTCTTTTCTTTTCTTTTCTTTTCTTTTCTTTTCTTTTTTTTTTTTTTTTTTTAACGCCTCAGGCGCTAGGAAAGGGAGGGGATTTTTAATTGATTTTTAATTGAAGGGAGCACGTATTGGAAAGACTTTCAGGTCCCTGATGCTTTTCACAGACACTGAGGACACTGGTCCTCTCCGCTGTTCTGCGTGACCTGGTGAGATTCCCACCGACAGCAACGCTTTTTGCAAATACATAGAATCAGCTCAGTGCACAGGCTGATTATTTTCATACTTTTCCTTCATATTTGGTTATTTTACATGCAGGTGCATACATATATTTCTCTGCGCATGTGCCACATATTAAAAAAAAAACCTATTTAATCACATGCCATCAAATAATATTTTCCAGTATATATATATATATATATGCAAAATATATGCACCCAGCACTTGATACACCCACAGATGCTGTGCGGAACAGACATACTTATGGGTATATTTGCAGTATTTCTTGCACAGTGCACACACACCCCCCCCCCCCCCCATCCCCGCCCCCAGCCCTGAGAAAAGCATTTGTGCAACTATGCAACTACAGCTACAAATAGTTACACCAATACAGCCTTCTGTACACAGGGATGTGACGGAGCAGGTCACTACCCTGTGGACAGATAACAGGAGAGGGTGGCAGTGATGGATGTGGTTTGCCCAGTGTCTGCTTCCTCACACTGGCCAACAAGAGACGCTTCCCAGGAAGGCACCGATCTCCATGGGAGAGAGTTGTAGAATAACTTCCTACAAAAACAGAGATTCCTCTCAGCCCCCATTAATTAGGACCTGGTTTATGCCCCGAAGCTGAAGTTTACAGTCCTTTCAAAACTTAATTTTTGCTCTGTTTGTTTTATCTATCCGTGATACTGTACGATCTCTAAACATCCCGTCCTTTAACACAGCTCTATATGCATTTGCAGAACTCATTTCTCACAGGTGATCTGTTCATTATTCTTTTCCAGCATTCTTTTTTTTTTTTTTTTTGGTAGTCAGCTGTTAATGAGGAAGGTGATGTATATTTTCGCACCAGGGGATTTCCTTCCTGGCTCAGGCTCCCTGCAGGTGATAACCCTGCAGTGGGGCCAGTCACCCTGGGGAGCCACCAGTGCTGGGAAACCTGTCCCCTGCCGACAACCTGGGCAGGTCCAGGGCGTTTCACCATTGCAGGTCTTCTCACAGCCCCTGGGGTGGGGATGGTGGGGGGTGAAGGTCCTGATTAGTGCAGCAGCGGGACTGCCTTACAGGAGGATTTTGTGCCCTGAATTATAGCAGCCTTCCCAGGTGATAAAATTAAGCACGTTCGCGTGGAAGTGCTGCACTGAGCAATACTGACTGCAGCCAGGTCAGCAGCCACTCAGGTTGACATCGTTGTCACTCTGAAGCGCAGGGTGCTGGGGCAGAAGCTGCCCAGGCAGACACAGACAGTAGCTCGGGCTCCTCAGGACCCACCAGGGTCTCCAGGTGCAGCCCCTGCAAGAGACTTCTGGGGCAGTGCCACCTCTGTGCCACCTCCCGGCCTTTCATTAGCAATGTTAGCTGTTAAGTTATAGTTAACGAGTGGATTTCCAGGGTGAGAAATGCCTAGTGGAAATCACAGAATCATAGAATGGTTTGGGTTGGAGGGGACCTTAAAGATCATCTTAGAGATCCCCTGGGCAGGGACACCTCCCACCAGACCAGGTTGCTCCAAGCCTCGTCCAACCTGGCCTTGAACACCTCCAGGGATGGAGCAGCCACAGCTTCTCTGGGCAACCTGGGCCGGTGTCTCACCACTCTCAGACTAAAGAATTTCTTCCTAATACCTAATCTAAATCTCCCCTCTTCCAGTTTAAAACCATTCCCCCTCGTCCCATCACTCCACTCCCTCATAAAAAGTCCCTCTTTATGCAGCTGGATTCCTCGACGTTGGGTAGACTGACGCTGCAGAGCACTGTGAGATCCTTGGGAGCACCAGCCCACGTCCCCAGGGAAGGGTCCATGGAGTTCACCGTTCGCTTTCACGGCAGCAAAAGCAGCAGGAGGGAGAGCTGATGAGTCGCTCTGGTAAATAAATATATTCGCTGTGGCCATGGATGTAAACCCAGGGGCTTGACACAGAATTGACTTCCTAGATATTGTATGGCCAGGGAGCCTCAGTCATTGTCAGCTGCATGAAGAGAAGGATAAATGACCTGAGCTCAGAAGTGCAGAGCAGGCTTGTAAGGAAAGGTAGTATCTTTTATTAGACCAACTGATACAGTCAGAAAAAAAACAGACAGGCTTTCAGGCACACGAGCTCTGAAATAGAAGCAGCAACTTTCAAGAAAAGTGCCAAGGCTGAACTGTTTATCTCAGGTACTCACCCGCCTCCATTTCTGGGGAAGCTGATGGCTTCATCGGCGGTAACACAGCCATCCTCCCTGGTGCAGGGTGAAGCACAGCAGTGTGATTATTCCCAGCTATATGTCAGGCAAGGAGAAGCACAGGGGATGGTACGAGGCTGGGTGAGGAGCTTGGGGTAGGGGAGGGAAGCGACCTCCAGGGGTTGGTATTCCAGGTGAGCTCTGGAGTAGCCTTTTTCTGGATCACTGACGTTAGTTCAAAACTACACGTGGAAAGCACGTGGAGCTCAGACAAGCAGGACCAACTACGACGTTCTGCAAACACCGGATACGCTCAAAAGTATTATCTCACTGTTATTCTTCTAGTGCAGTTAAATAACGTGAAAAGTGGTGGTCTGGTCAAGAAGCAAAGGTACGGAGGAAAATATTCCTGCTATTGATTTATGTAATCCCAACACCAGTTCATAGGCTCGGGGTTCTGGCAAATCTATGTCTTGTCCCCGAATACCGCATTTTGCATTTGGATATCTGAATGAGACGAATGGTGTTTAAAGGCAGCCGCCGCAGATGTCCCTGCGGGCTGCGGTGCTCCGAGTTTCAGGAGCATCTGTTATTTTAGTGAAGGGTGGTTCAATTCCTGTCCACTCCATTTATTTCGGATCTGTCAGCGTCACACATACCGACAAGGTGGAGTTAGATTTTTTTTTTGTCAAAACGGCCCTCTTTGGTCAATGTGCCCACTCTTGTGAAAGGTCTGTCCCATAAACAGAGTTAGGCCCACAGTTAAGCTCAGGTTTTACTTCCCACCTACGTGAACCAAACCACACAAGAGCCATATAATTTCCTCCCTGCTCTTCTCAGACACTGACATGGCACTGCAATTAAATGTACTCACCAGAAATACAAAGCCTGTGAGAAGGTAACCCTCGAGACCCATCAAGGATCTGATGAACAGCCAATTTGTCTTACTGGAAGGACTCCAGAACTCTTCTCCCCACTCACACGACTGTTCTCAGTGTCTCAGTGTGAAGCTACAGTGGTGGGGTGGGCCATTTCTTCCCCATGGCATATTCCCAGTACACCGAGGGACGAGCACTGTCTGTCATAACCATGGAGAAGTCATCCCTCGTATGGTCCAAAATAATCTGGATAACCTCCAGAGCATGCAGGGAGGTTCTAAGCATGTTGTTTAGGTCCAGAATTGCTGGAGATGACCATGGGTGCAAGAGATGCTCCAGAAAGCAAGAGATGATCCATGGTAGTAAGAGTTGGCCAGATGCTCTTCTGCCTCAAATCCAAAACCCTCAGTAGAGTTCACTCTGTGAGAAGCACATCACATATAGAGATGCTGGTTGGCACCACCAAGCCTGTCTGGCAAATACAGCTTTGGACTGAACCGGTGAAACAAGGTCTAAGCAGCCAGTCAGTTCTGTTGTTTATTGAAAATCCAACCCTGCCACTGACCTCACCAAGTGAACCAGCTTCAGGAAAACCACAAAGCACATACCCACCCATGCTGCTTGCAAATGTAATGGCTTCCATCCAAATGCTGCTTTACAGGAGCTCACATGCCTCTGAGATGCCTTTTGTTGCTTGCTGGAGGTTCGTGGTGGCATCTTAGAGGCAAACCTCCTCTCTAGCCTACCCCCATCCCAGGAACAGTTCCCACAGGCTCAGTAGAGCAGAAGAATGTCACGTGCCTTTGAGCAGGGAAGGTGCCCACACATTGTATATAGACCCTATGTGGACTGGCGATTTGCTCTGGGGTGTTAGCTGTGAGTTAGGTGCCATGTCAGATACCATGTTCTGGTGGGGAGTCTGGCGATGGGTCCCCAGCAGTAAGGGAAAGACCCCTCCAGTGTCCTCTCCAGGACTGCAGGGCTGTGGTCTCCAGCCATGCAACTGTCTCCAGCACCCTTCTTGGGCGTCAGATTGACCTGCCCAGCAGGGCTGTGGAACAGGTCTGCAGAGCCAGGAGAGAGGGAAACAACACTGCTGGACTCCAAGAAATGAGTCAACCAGAGGGATGGAAGCGGCAAGGCATTGGGATGGAGAAGACCCTAATGCCGTGAGCCATTTGGAGATTCACCTTGCCTGGATGGGGGATGCAGCCTTATCTGGACACATCAACTCTGCTGAGGGACAGACAGGATGAATGGGAGAAGAGCTGCGTGAAAAACATTCCTGCTTTGTGCTGTACATGCCCTCTTCCGCCCTCCCCAGCCGCGTCCTGTTCCTTCGACCGCAGCATCCCTGACTCAGGGCCTTTTTCCACTGGAAAACAGATCCCTCTGCAGTAAACTTTGGGGGAAGTCTCAGGAACTAATTCTGGGGGATGGTACAGATTATATGATCATGGCTTGAGGAAATTATTATATTTTTAATTGAATTTTGTGTGCTATGCACAGATACTACAGTAGTGGGCCCTTTATCAATTGTTAACACGAATACTAATGAATACTAATGCTAATCATTTGTTTCTGGAAACAAATACAAAGATATTTGATGGAAAAATCTCTCTGAATTTTAACACCAAAAATAATGAAATGCATCACAGGCCGGTGGTGCCAGAAGACAAAACCCTACAGTTACAATATGGTGACACAAAACGTGAGATACGGAGGAGCCGCTGCTCGCATTAGCTATTCCACCAACTAACGCAGCCGGGCTGGGCTCCAGAAAATTATTCTCTTGCAACCCGCGAGGGAAAAACTCCAACAACCTTGACCCAAAACTGCAGCCAGCGCTCTCCAGGAGCCACATGAGGGCAAACCACCCGCTCTGGGGCAGAGCTGAGAAGAGCAGCCCAGCCATGTTCTCCTCCAGAGGTGGCCCTGCAGGGTCGGGGACCGGCACCCAGCCCTCGCGCAGAGCCGTGCCTATGACGGAGCCATGCGCCCGCTTCATTATTTATTTATTGTGATGATTTACAAGGCACCCATCTCTCCAGCAGCTGCTTGTTCTTTACGAGGTTTGGAGATGAAAGCACACGGTATTTCCACCCACCCAGCCCAAACGGGAAGGCACGCTTAGTAACCCTTTCCTAACCCTCAAGACAGGGATTCTGCGGGGAATAATTTAGCCGGCAGGAGATTCCAGAAATGGCAATTAATGAAAGACTTGGATGAAGCATGACTTCTTTCTTGTTCCAAATACGGCCATAGAGGTTTATAGTGGGGTGGGGGGAGGCAAACATTAAAGGGAGGGCCTGCTCTGGAGCTCACCCAGTCTGCAGCACCTGCAAATTTCACCCCCAGGATAAATAACTAAGATATCTCCGTCACTTCGGGCTGCTCAAATTATTCATAGCAAATAAATTACCAGGTGTATTTAGTCTCTTGTTCCCCCCCCGCCTTCCTTTTCCTACACGCTCATGAATCACCTGGAAATAGATTCTGATTTCTGCAAGTGTGTCTATTAGTCATAATAAAGAGACGTGGCATGGCTCATGCGAAGATGCGTGGCCAATGGGCTGTCTGCAAATGCTTGTTATTGGTCTGGTATCTACATCTGAATGGTGATTCAGGTCGTTTGCTGCTGCTTCTGAGCCTGGATTGGTGATGAGGCTTTTTTTCCCCTTCCTTTTTAGCGAGCAATGGGAGCAAAGAGGGAGGACCACAGAGATGCTCAGCGCAAACCCGCTCCACCAGGCAGGAATCCCTGCCAACGTGGCTGATCAAATAAAAACCAGTGCCCGTGTGGGGATGGTGTTCCTCGCCAAGGCTGCTCTGACTCCCAATCAGACCCAAGAACGTTGGTGTCCACCTACACATCCGACATTCAAGCTTTCGCAGAGGCCAGCCAGCACTGCCCATACATCTCCAAGGCACCAAGGCAATAAGTTCTCCGCCTGCCAGCCAGAATGCACCTGGGAAGATATATGAACGGCGTTTTGCTCCCTTCTGTTATATTGCCTGCCTCAAGCCCGGCTGCTGAGAAACCGAAACAGCTCATCAGATCGGCCCCATCTCCTCCATTCCAGCCCTTTGCCTCCATAGGCAATTACTGCCCCGACAAACAAAAAACTCAAGGTTGCCCCAATGAACCTCCCTCCGCTGGCCACAGAGGGAGACAAAACTTGTTATCGCTGGAACACAATTTGCACACCCAACTTGGGCAGGGTGGAGAGGTGAGGGGACATGGGTGGGAGGAGAAGATGAGGAGGAGGAGCTGTGGTTGGCCTTCCTCCACGGCACGTGGCGGCGGTCAGGTTGCAGGGGACGGGAGACTTGTCTGATTACTGGCCAAACAATAATGAGCTGTGCTATTTAAACACATCCAATTACCGTTGTTATTCAGTGGGCAGAGGCCGACGCAAGAATGAAAACACAGACGGAGCAGAGAGGTCTTCACCTGGGAAAGCGTGTAGGAGCCTTGTAATGCTCTCCTCTGAAAAGGGATTTAATCAACAGCGACAAATTTGCAGGACAAGGAGAAAGAATGAGTGCATTGTGAGCAGCACTGACTTTTCACGTTCCCCCTGGCATGGGGCACTCAGATAACTCCCCTATCACCACCCTCCCCTGGGAAGGACTACTTGTAGCTGTGAGATCAGGCTACCACATCCATCCAAACACAGTCCCGGGTGTAACCCCAAAAGAAACACCTTCATTTCCCTCTGGTGCTCTGACTTGGTTGTCATCCGGTGGCTCGTGATGATCAAGTCATCTCTCAGACCTACCACATGTGGTGGGTATGTAGGTCTATGGGTCACTCTGTGGTCATACCCAGGCTGTTACATCCTCTTCCCTCCCAACCCTGCTTAGTGCTGGTTTTCACTTGGGAGTCTGGTCTACGTGGCTCCTGCACTGGTAGACCTGCCCGAGAGGAGACCGTCAGGTTTTTAGAGCTGTCACTGCACAGTTTTACCAAAATGAAGACAATTTTGCATGCAATTAGCTTAGCCTCCCTTCAGGCTGCAGTGACACAAGCAACTATGTAATGACACTCTTGCGTCCTCAGCCAGGGGCTCATTCTGATTCATCTCTGCTGGCATCCTCCATTTCTCCAGTCACCAGAGTCCCTTAATCAGAGCTGAGTGGTTTCCAAAAGATGAGCCCCATCTCAGCCCAAAGGACCCCTTGGTACAGATGAGGTTCACTGCAGATGAGTAAACTAGTCCCATGTGCTCCCCAAACTCATGAATCCCCCCCATCCCCCCACCCCCACCCCCGGTTTCATAGGATTATCGCTCTCACCAGAATCACAGGTGATTATTGCTCCCTTCGGTGTTTTCACTTGGCTCGCAATAAAGCCCCAGGGATCCATAACAATTAACTGCCTTCAGCATCTCAAGCTGTCGTCAGTCAGCGACACAGGAGGAGATAGCCTCCAAAATGAATCAAAGCCGAGGAAATGAGTAGTTCGGCCCCTTTCTTTGCTATTATTCCCATGTTAACACTGAAGTTGTCCCCTATGGGATGACAACAGGTTTCTACCTGAGCGGCACAGCTGAGATAAAGCGAAGATAGCACTTTTATTGCTGTGCATACGCTGCTCTCCAGTGACATGTCTCCACAACTAACTCCAAGCATGAAGAAAAGAACGGGAGAGGAACGTTTTCCTTCTTGTGTGGCTTCTTCCTACCAGCTCCTGGCTTTGGGAGCGCCCCAGCACGCGGTTTCCCCCAAGGTTAAAGGTGTGCTTGAGTCCCGAGGGAAGGCAGTTTGGCTGTGCCAAGCCTTCTGCTGATCCCCATCGCTGCCCTGACACGTGCGGTGAGCAGAGTATTTTCTTCCGTTTACGGGTAAGGATTCTTTTCCAATTAATCAGTCCTGGTTGTGTATTTAATTGCAGCCCGAAGACTCTCTCTGACTCACGCGATGCCTTTAATCCTTATCTGTTAGGTATGCGGCTGGCTGCCTGGGTCAGAGGGCTTGGCTCTGCATCCTCAGCAGGATCTCAGGAGCAAAAGGTCCAGAAATAAACTGGGATGGGAATATGGCATCCCAGCACATCCCCAGGCACCGACTTCTCCCTCCCAGCAGCAGCCCAGGTGGGGAGAGGACGAGCAGAGCCTATTTGCCATGGAAGGACACCTGGGCAAGCTTATCCTGCCAGGCCAACCTGGTGGGTCCTACCCGAAAGCCTTTCATTCCCTTGGTCATAGTGGCAGAACATCTTTCAATACATTTGTCCTTCCTCCAGAATCTGGGGTTCATTTTTTCACTCCTGGACTGGCACTAAAATTGCATCCTGGGTGGTTTGTTTGTTTTGGCTTTTTTTTTTCTGAAAAACTTGTCTAATTTCTAAGGCAAGTGGGCAAAAAGGTTTGCGAAAATGCTGCCCCTCTCCATTTTATTTTTTGGTTGCTGTTGCCCAATGTTTGTGTTTTGAGCCCTAATTCACTTGGAAGGGCTTTTTATCCTAATGCAGGAAATTTCAAGGATGCAAATGCATTTTTCTGTTTCCCTTGCAAAACAGGAATGTTTCTCCTCTGGAAATTTGCTGTTTAAAAAAACAGGTTTACTAATATTCCACATTTTGTAATCTACAATAAATCATGCCTCAAGAAAAGGGGGAAAGGAAGCGAAAATGGGAATGTTACAAACTCAGGTTAGGATGAAATGCAGGGGACATAGTGGGGATAGCAGCATTTTTCTACTTTAAGCTACTGTTCAGGAGAATAAATGCTCTAAAACACCAGAGTGCTGCTGTGCCGGCAATGTTTTAGCATCACAGCTAAAATAAAAGGGAAAAAAAAGGCAGGAGCTCTTTAAAGGGGAGTGTTAATGCCCTGCTCTACCCCTCTGGGAAGTGGGATGAGAGCGGAGTCAGGCAGGAGCAGGTATTCCGGCTGTGGGCTATGGCTGGGGAGGAGATGGGGGGCAGCTGCCAGCGGTGGTGGCTGGCAGGGGGCTGTGGAAGGGATGGGGGTCTTGCAGAAGGAGGTCTCCAATTTCTTGGTCTGACAATGCAGCACTTTTGCCTTTGTAAAGCACTCCCACTTCCACCAGTGTCTGTGAAACGCAGTGAGTGACGCGGGCAGGTCCTGGCTGCTCCGGAATAGCTCGGTGCCACTGGAGTGAAAGGATCAGCCTGCAGCCGACATCGGCTGAGGCTGTGGCTGCCAACCCGAATCCCCTGGGATGGGGAAACAGCAAAGAAACCCCAGAGCCTAGAGGGGAGCATCAATGTGTCAAGCTATGGGGAAATGCTAGAAACATTTTGGGATGAAATGATAGATGACCAGAGCTTAAAAGTCTGCAAAAATAGAATGGGATGAAATGGGATGAAATAGAATAGAATAGAATAGAATAGAATAGAATAGAATAGAATAGAATAGAATAGAATGGTTCGGGTTGGAAAGGACCTTAAAAATCATCTACTTCCAACCCCCAGATATAAAATAGGAGAGGAGAGGAGAGGACAGAGGAGAGGAGAGGAGAGGAGAGGAGAGGAGAGGAGAGGAGAGGAGAGGAGAGGAGAGGAGAGGAGAGGAGAGGAGAGGAGAGGAGAGGAGAGGAGAGGAGAGGAGAGGAGAGGAGAGGAGAGGAGAGGAGAGGAGAGGAGAGGAGAGGAGAGGAGGAGTGGGAGGGGCTTGGAACTGGATGATGTTTAAGGTCCCTTCTAACCCAAACCATTCTATGATTCTATGGAGAATAAGCCAGAGAGATATGCAGAAGGTCAGGACTCCACTCTCTAAGAGCCCGAAGACAGGATGGGTCCATGACCTGAACAGTAGGGAAAGGTCACTTTCTTGCAGGAGGCACCAAAACCCATGTCCCAGGGCCAGGGTTTGCCTGTTGCTGAGCTCCTGCACTGCTGGTAAGCAGCAGAGCTGCCAGATGGGCTCAGATGATGCCCGTCCTCCCTGAACCCCCAACGTGCACCCCAAACTGGAGCAACAACAGTGCTTTTTGGGGAGGAGGGAATGAACCTGGAGATTTGGCTGTTCAGCTGCTGCTACAGTCACCGGGAGCCGGGCAGCTAAATCTGTGTGCCGGGCTCTGAAATCTCCCCCGCAAGTTCTGAGCAGCGTGAGCCCCCTGCTCCCTCTGCTTACATGTGAGCAGTGCTAATCCCGCGCCCGCCCACCCGGCGTGACCAGGAGGGGCTGCACTCCGGCCAGGCACCTTTTCTTTGAAGTGGAGCAAAATCCTAAAGCTTTCATTCGGAGAGTGCAAATCACTGCTAAAAGCTCTCCCCTCTCTGACCCCCATCTAGGAAACTCTAATCCAGCCTCACTGCCTTCACCAATTTCCCCTTTTTTTTTTGTTGTGGTTGTTTTTTTTTTTTTTTTTTTGCCAACGGTGACCTTTGAGTTCAAGCGTGGCTGACTCCAGCTGGAAACAGATCAGCCCCCGCCTTCAACCAAGAGGTTCATGCTGATTTATTTTTTTTTATTCTACACTAAATTTCCCCTATTTGTGCATGATGAACACTGCTCTCCTGTGCTGGCAGCCTGTTTTGGATTATCTAGGACAGGCTTCCATGGAGCATTACTGGGGTCAACGCCATTTTGGTGCTGAGAATGCTGATAATCAGGCTGCTCGTTAGCCCCTGTTAATGAAAGGGAGTTGATCTCTCCCGTTGCCACGCAATCCCGAATCAAGCGGAACCAGGAGTGCACAGAGGGGCCGTGGGCTTCCGCTCTCTGCAAGATCACAGCCACAGCAGCTCTCACGGCTAGTGCTGGCCAGCATGATGGCTACGGGATGGGTTTGTGGCCACCAGGACATGGTGACTGTTTTCAACAGTGACCATCAAAATGAACCAAGATGCTGGGGAAAGGTGGGGGAAGGCATAGGGAGCAGACATTTTCCTTGGCCATGGGAGCAAATCCAGGAATTCCTGAATTTTCCATGAACACTTGGCTTTCTGCCAGAGCAGGTGAAGCTGCCAGATCATGGCTTTCCCAGTGTTAATCTGGGGAACGGAGCGATTAGCGCGGAGTTGCTGGGGGGCCCAAGAGATTCAAGGACACACTGCTGCACTCGCCGCCGCTCCTGCCTCCCTTCGCCCTGTGCTGGTGCTAAAAACACGGTTGACAAGCACAAGGCTTGTCAAGAGCCACAGCCCCTCCGAGACAGAGCCGGAGCACGGGGCGATACCAGATCTCCCGTGTGCCTCTGGTGTCTTCTCTGAAGGTCTCCTGCCCTGGAGCGTTCTCAGAGCTGCTCTTTCCCTGCTCCTCTTGCTCAAGTCCTGAGCAAGTCTTCTCTGGTGGGTGTCTTCTCTGGGTGTTTCCTGCCCTGGAGTGTTCTCAGAGCTGCTCTTTCCCGACTCCTCTTGCACAGGTCCTGAGCATCCTCCTTCCCCAGCTCCAGGCACAGTGAGGTGACACTGGTTTTTTGTTCCTTAGCCTCAGCTTTGCCTTTCAGGTCTGACTTCAGGGTGGCCACTGGGATTTGCTGTCTCCTCCTGCTACTATTTTAACCCACTTGTCCATTGAGTTCCTGAATTTCAGCTCTTTCCCCTGGCCATTGCCACCTTCAATCACAACAGCAATGCTTCTGAAGTTCCATACAGCTGGACACGTGAGTTGCACATATTCCTCTTAAGACCTAGGAAAACGTAGTTTGCTGTGACACCAACGCGCACAGATGAGTCCAAAGCAGCACAAAGTGGGAACTCCTCTGCTCCGGTGCATCAGGAGGTGTCAGACAGGGGCACTGCTGCCCCCAGAGCGGAGGACAGGGCATCGCTCCTTTCCCCCAACGATGTAATCCACTCAGTCAGGAGTGTCCTCGGTGTGGAGAGGGCAAGACCTTGTGACGCCTGTGTTGGCCATGTGCCCTGTGCTGTGAGTCAGCCCTTCAAGAGCCGGCCTAGAAAAAGCAGAACTTCCCTCATATTAAAATCAAACTCACCCCACGTCTTGAGTCCTCTTCTTATTTATTTTTGACTGGGTGACATGGCTGATCTCTTGCTTCACTTAGGGCTGTTTTCCTCATCCTTTTTAGAGACTCTTTAATACTTTGTATTATGTTTTATTTTATCTTCTTATTTATTTTCTTCTAACACTGACCCTCTTTCATCTCCCTAAGACTTTCTTCCCACCAGCCACCCTGCTCCTGACCGAGTATCTATTTAGCTTCTTATTTTTCCTTTTAAATATCCTTTTGCTTATTTGGTGTTGTACCGAATCAGTGTAGGCCTTCATGCTTGGCTGAAAGGTAGCATGGCATGGCTGCTTGGATGGCTCGGCCCCACGCCCAGGGTGCTCTACTCCCTCCTGGGACTCATTGCTCCCTCCCCGGGGTTCATTGCTCCCTCCCGGGGATCACCTCTCCCTCCCTGGAGTGCTCCGTTCCCTCCCCGGGACTCATCTCTCCTTCCCCAGGGATCACCTCTCCCTTCCCGGAGGGCTCCTCTCCCTCCCTGGGGAGCATCACACCCTTCCCAGGACTCATCGCTCCTCCCCGGGGTGCTCTGCTCCCTCCCCGGGGAACATCTCTACCTCCCCGGGGTTCATCGCTCCCTCCCGGGGCTCACCTCTCCCTCCCTGAGGCTCATCCCTCCCTCCCCAGGGAGCATCGCTCCCTCCCCGGGGCATATCGTTCCCTCCCCGGGGTCACCTCTCCCTCCCCAGGGTGCTCCGCTCCCTCCCCGGGGCGCATCTCTCCCTCCCCCGGATGCTCCTCTCCCTCCCCAGGGCGCTCCGCTCCCTCCCCGGGGTCACCTCTCCCTCCCCAGGGTGCTCCGCTCCCTCCCCGGGGCGCATCTCTCCCTCCCCAGGATGCTCCTCTCCCTCCCCAGGGCTCCCGCTCCCTCCCGGGCCTCCCCGGGACCGGAGCATCGCTCCCTCTGCCCAGGAGAGGGCACTGGCGCAGCAGCCCACAGCCTCTTTATTGCCGTCTACAGCTCTTTAACTTCATTTTTTGCTGCTTAGGCTCCGATTTGCTCCTCCCTCCGTGGTTGAGCGTTCCCCCTTACCCACACCACCCGCCCTTTTTTTATTTTTTTTTTTTTTCAAATTATTTTTTTCCTCAATTTCTCCTTAAGTCCCTCCGTGTCAAACTCCTTTTCTGCTGGTCTCCTCTTCGGGCCTAATCCCATCACCGAACTTCAGGTGCTCAGCATGGTGCTGGACACCTGGTGGTATCAGCGCTGACCCACTGGGAAAGGAGACTGGGAGGGTTTTGGGGGATGCTGTCCTCTTGTCCCAGCTCCCCCGCTCCCTGCAGCACAGCATGCCGGAGTCGCAGGGAGAGTCCCACCCAGGCGCAGCGACAGCAGAAACATCTTCCTGCCTGCTCTGGTTTCCCCAGAACCCCCCCAGATACAGCGGCGCAGGGGTGGTTGGGGGGGCCCATTTTACCTCCCCTGCCTCTTTCCTCTCCCCTGCCTGCCTCCCAAAGGCAGCAGGAGCTCAGCCCCTGCCCTCAGCACACACCTGCTCTTAAAAAACCCTGTTTTCTCAGCTCCGCCACCAGCTTCCCACTGCCCATACCCGTGGGCAGCCAAAGCCCTTTCCTTTCCACCGAGAGATCGCTTCTTCCCGGTGCTGGTGGGAATGGGGGCAGGTCCAGAGTGCAGCTGTGAAGTAAAACACTGCATGGAGCCTAAAAATAGCTGCCATGCGTCTAATCTGCGTCAGCCGAGCTAAATTCTCAAGTGCAGTTGTGCTCCAGGAAGAGACAACCTTGCTTGCTTGTTGGTTTATTCCTGCGTTCGGATGCTCCTTGTTTCTGGTCCCTCTGCAATTCCCGCACCCAGGCAAGGGAGGGATGGAGAGCATCCCCAGCTGCCTGCTTGGGGAATTTGACTGGGGGTGATGTAGGAGCTGGTTCTGGTTTCCTCAGGCATAATATTTTTTTTTGTAAATTTTGCTTTGCCAAACCCTTTTTTTATTACTATTACTTTTTCCTCTCTTCTCCTTTTTTTTTGTTTTTTTTTTTTTTCTTCATATTTTTTTTCCCCCTATGATAAAAGGATCTTCTCAAAAACCTCTGCAGCACCCAGAGTAGAGCTGTGCCAGGCACCGGCCATGCACACACCATTTCACAGACCAAGCGCCAAGCGATGGCTTAGAAGTATTTCTTTCACTTAGGGTTTTCAGAGGAGTTTAAGGACAGTGAAGTCAGGCTGGTAGTCTGGAAGATGAGCTTTCCATTAGCTCCAAATGACCCTCTTTCGACCTCTTTCACTCTTAATTGTGCTGCTGGTCACTCAGAGCAGTACAAACTCTGCCAGGATCAAGGGCACATTTCCAACTACATTGAGGAGCCTGAAAACGTGGGATTTCCAAAACTGCCTAGACCCACCGACGTCTGTAACTGCTAAGAGACGCCACTTTTTACTCCCAGAAATCCCGGATAGCCCTGACAACTTGTCCCAGGGGGCTTCTGACTCCTCTCCCCCTCATTGGCACCGTATTTTTGGGATGTGCTTCATTTCAAGGAGGGGATAAGATATTGCTCACGCCCCCTCATTTTGTCATTGGAACTAATTCCTCTTGGAATAAAGAGCAGCAGAGCAGTTTATAAGGAGGGCTGTCTGTGCTCATACCTGGGCTCTTCTGACACTGGAGGTGACGCGCTTTTTGGGTGGGTCCTGTGTTTGGACCTTCCCAAGCCAAAAGGGGAGGCTTTGATGGCATTCAGGTCCGGACTGCTCACGGCTGTCTTTGCCACGGGCAACAGGAGCTGTTTCGTCCCCGCTGGGCTCCCCAGGGGCTGGTCAGAGGGCAAACTCTCCACGATCTGGTGGGGATGGATGCTGTGGTTTGAACTTCAGGGAGCCTCCAGCTGCAGCTTCCTTCTCCATGGTCCACCCTTGATCTTCCATCCAAGGCAAATTGGTCGCATGGGGTCTTATAACAGCCAAAAGCCACATGCGGTCCCTCTGTGGGGGCATCATTGGGCCCTACAAGAAAGCTGGAGAGGGACTTTTTACAAGGGCATGTAGCGATAGGACGAGGGGTGATGGCTTCAAACTGAGAGAGGGGAGATTTAGATGAGATCTCAGGAAGCAATTCTTTGCTGTGAGGGTGGTGGGACACTGGCGCAGGTTGCCCAGAGAAGCTGTGGCTGCCCCATCCCTGGAGGTGTTCAAGGCCAGGTTGGACGGGGCTTGGAGCAACCTGGTCTGCTGGGAGGTGTCCCTGCCCAGGGCAGGGGATGGCACTGGATGGTCTTTAAGGTCCCTTCCAACCCAAACCATTCTGTGATTCTGTGATTTCTGCCAATTTGACGCATCTTCTGCCCCCAGTGCCAAAACCACAGCTGACCCCATCACCAGGGGCACTTTTGGAATGGACGGAGGAACTTTCTGGGTCCCTCCCATCCTTTGTAGCCCCATGGTGTTGGAAACAGGAGGCGAGGCCCTCGTGTGTGCACACGAAGCCCCCGTTCCGCCTTCAGGGCTGAGGGCAGGAAGCCAAAATCAAATCTTCCTTTTTCTTTTTTTTTTCTTCATTTTTTTTTTCCCAGAGTGTATCACTGGCTATTGTCCTTATCAAACAAAGCCCTTTCATCAGAGGTTCTTTAACACACTTTATTTCTCTTTTATTTTGCTTTGAAATAAGCCGGGCAACAATTAATTTCAGAGAGAGAGAGAGAGAAAGAGAATTCAACAAGGATCTATTACTACTCTCGGCTTCTATTGCTGTAATGAAAATCTATTTCCTTTCCCTTTTGTGTCCCATATAATTTAATGCCCATTTTATTAATGGTCTGAAATAATTACGGAACCTTTTGTGATTCTCAAGTATGTTTCATTTAATTGTGCAATAAACGCCTAATCTCTTCCTCCATCTGAAGCTATTATGGCATTAAAATTAACAATTATGCAGCAATGCGCCCGGGTCCATAGAAATCACTCCAGATAACTAGACATATATAAATCATTCATGAGAACAATTTCTGAAAAGAGACGAAGGGAGAGAAGAAAAAAAATTGTGTTGAGAATGACATTGGGAAGCCAAGGGCCTGGTCTCTAAGAAGATAGCAACACCTTAAAAAAATCTTTTTTTCTTCTTTTTTCCCCCTTTTTTGTTATTATTATTTTACTAATTGTGTTCAGTGGCACAGCCCTCCCCCCCCATTAGCCTGACAGATATTTTCAGAATTAATTAACTGTTAGCTCAGAGGATAAATTGTTCATTATCAATTTTTCCCCCTTTCCTTCTTTCTTTCTTTCCTTTTATAGTTTTTTTTTTTTCCTTTTTTTTTCCCCCTCTCTTTCAGGCCAGCAATTACACTCTCCGCCTTTCACTGGCAGGTCCTGTTCTGTAGGAGGTAATCCAAATGGGGAAAGTGCTTTTTCTTTCAACCCTATTCACTTCTCCTCTTCTTCCTTTTGTGGGATTTAATAACCATGGCTGATAGGCGCACTGTGGACAGAGAGGTTAAGTTTGTTGTCTCAGCACTTTGCCGACAGAGGATGGCTCAGGCATCCTGCCGCCTCAGCCCAGCCCTCCTCTCCGCTCCTCATGCCGCACCGCTATTTAATTGCGACTCTTTTAATTGTGGTTGGAGCCCCAGGATGTCCCAAGCGTCCTGTGCTGCACAGGGGCTGATCTTGGCTGCCCAAGGAATGAGGTCTGGGGTGTCTCTAGCCCTGGCATGGCCACCTCAAGCAGCATCTCCGTGTATAAACAGCAGGTCGCAGGACCGGGGAAGATGACAGCAGCCCGCTCCCACTGCCACTCCCTCTACGGGCTGCAGGGCCCCGTGACCATCTTTCAAATCATTGCCAGAGCAATATTAGTATCAGCTCCTGATACCATGGCATCCTCCACCAGTCTTACCTGAAATGGGATATCCGGGTGCTCCCTTTTGCCCTGCTAACAGACCCATCTTATTTGCATTTCTAAGGATCAGAGGGGAGAAAATTGTACCTTCAATATTTATTTTTGCAGAGGATTCACTTAGGACTTTACGTTATTGGAAGTGGAGCAGAGTGTTCAGCAGCCAGTTCCCGTCAGAGAAGAGATGCTGAGCCCACCCCTTCCAACCCAGAAAGGCAGCAGCTTCATTCATCCCTTGTGTCCTCTTCCAGGTCTGACAAGCCCATTGTTGGTAGTTTGCTTGTCCATCCCATTCACATGTGGTTTTTTCATCCTCCCCCACAGCCTAAACAAAACTAAATGAAGACGTAACAACTGAAAGCTGCTTTCTCCTCAGAAAAGACTATAAACAACTCTTCTGCCACCTCTTGCTCACACACTTCTGTAGCAGATCCAGAAGAAGGTCGGGTGACCTCCCCAGTGACTGAGAGGCATCGTAAATCACAAGAGTAAAACTGCACAGGTATCTTCCAGAGAAGAACAGATGAGAAGCTCAGCCAGCTTTAATAGTTCAGCACAGTGATGGGCCAGGCATACCCATGCCTGGATGCATCCCATCCAGCATCCAGCATCCATCTGCTGGAAGACTGGCCAGTGATACGGAGTGACAAGGACTGGGCTGAGCAGCGGTGAATGGGAAAGCTCCAGCTCACAAGGCTGTGTTAGGAGTGGCCTTGAGTTGTGAACGACGTGAATGCTCTCCAAGAGCCAGCAGTATTACATCTATTTGGTTTTGTCCTTTATTGCATTGTCTGTTGTGGAAATACAACCACCCAAATCACTAAAATGTTTGGTGATGTCCTGTGCCTCAGGAAGTACAGATCAAGAATGTGCCTTCAGTATGGCACATATATGGTTAAAGCTGATATCCAGATACAGATCTGACCAAAGACTTCAATTAATCACTTTGAATAATAGTAGTATATTAGAAATGAGAGATACCATTTAGAAGAAAATATATAATCAGCAGAGATCAAGAGAGAAACAGACTCTATCAAGCACTACAATGAGCATGGTTCAAAAGATGATTCGTAAAATTAAAATCCCAAATTCACCCAGTGACCTGCCTCTTTTCAAATCAATGGAGAGAGTTACACATCATCTTTGATATCTTTTCTATGTAAAGGGTCCCTTTTCTGATCAGGTCAAAAAGCCCAACCCTACCAGCAGATGATGACTGGGACCTGTTTGGCAGTGTCATGAATTCACCATTTAGAAACTGTCTTTTGCTGTATAATGAATAAGGCGGGAGGGAAAAAAAAAAACTCTTTTGTATCACAACCTTGAGCAATGGAGTATCAAAAGTCAGTCAGTCGCCCACTTGCTGGGTGAGCGTGCCAGGGTCCACCCTAGCTGTACCACCATCCCAGCAGGCTACATATTACAGAGTGGACTATTCTCCATCTTTGGTTCTCACCGAAGGGTTCCTCTGAGCTCTAACACTCCTCAGGGTCACGAATTCACAAGTGCGTGCACCTCAAAGTTGACACCTATAGCTGCTCAACTGAACACCTTTATGGACTCCACCAATTATTGACCACAGCTCCCATAAGGGTGATGGAGGTACCCACCTCATGTAG
Organism: Alca torda; assembly: GCA_008658365.1. Lineage (NCBI taxonomy): Eukaryota > Metazoa > Chordata > Aves > Charadriiformes > Alcidae > Alca > Alca torda. Next base: position 28,308,247 of record CM018081.1, on the reverse strand, counting down.
ACATCAAGGTGAATCTTTTCTTGGCTGCATAAATTTGTTGGTAGGAGGTATCGTCTAGGGTCAACATAATGAGATGGGCACTTCCCATCTGTCTAAGAAGCATAATGGGAGCAGCTTGCAATCATGTTTCGTTGGTGGCAGGTTTCTGCAGCGGTGGCTGTTGGATTTAAGATCTCAGAGCTGGGAGGTGGGTCATACGACAGGCAGAGTTGGCGAAGACCAAGCGGTGCCTGATCAGCTGGCACAGCCTTCGTTGTGCCAAGACAGTCTCCCAGTTTATGCCTTATTCCCCTGCGGTAGCATCATGTGTGTGTGTGTGTTCGTGTAAGTGCAGGAGAGAGAGAAGATTAAAATGTGTCCTTCTAATTAAGACATTATTTCCACCTCATTTAGATTTTCCTGTTCTTAATGCACTTCATCGTTTCAGTTCATTTTATCCAAGTGTTTTAAAAAGCTCTCCTCTTCTATTTCCCCCGGTGAGGATGATTAAGATAGAACAGGAATGATCTGCATGTTTCCAAACTTTGCTGCCTGTCTGGAATTAAATCACAGCTGCAACGAGGAGAGGAAAGAGAGGAGTGGGGAGCTGTGTGCTCCCAGCCAGCCAAAGAGATTGTGTACCCAGACACCGTGGGCAACAATTTCAGCAAACAGCCCACATCTGGCCTTCAGTAGGTGACCAAACTCCAAACTGCCTGCGAGCAGGGTTGGCAGACTGTGTTGTGCCATCACTTTTAATGCTGTTTATTCCCCGTGCTGGTTTTTGCTGGTATGTAGTCACTGCAGCTGGTTATGGAGATGCCACCGCTGGCGCAGAAATCAAATCCCTGTCCACGCTGTCAACACCAGTGAAGACCAGTGGACGGGAACTGTATCACTGGTGGAGGGGACAGGTTTCTCCTCCAAATAGGAGGATGGCTTCTGCAGAGGTGCTGTGTGGGGAGGACCTCCTAGCCTCCAGGACCAGCAGCTCTCCCAGATCTGTCAATTATGTCCAAGAAGCAAGCACCCATGCTTGGAAATGGAGAAGAAAGCTGCTTATTCATCTTGCCGTTGGATGGCAGCTCCCAGCCTGGATTTGCACCAGCAACATGGAGAGGAACATCAGTTTAGCCTAAAACCAACCTCCTCCAGCACCCTGTCCCCCAGTTTTGAACAGAGACTCCATAAAGCATTGCAGCATGAGGGTCATCAAGCAGAGCTCCTGGCTCGCTACTAAAATCACCTTGGCTTTTCACAGAGCATTTCCACTTGAAAATCCAAAGCCACAGGAGCTGCATTTCCATGCTGGCTTAAATAATACTGTTGGAATTGGGAAAGCATATGTTGTAGCTGTGGGATGCATTGACATTGCTCAATGTGATGGTCAAAAATATCCAGTTTTCCTATCGGACAGGCCGTCTTACTCAGATGGCTGTAAAAGATGACCCCCTGCTCCTCAGCACCTTCTGTTGTGCAGATATGCTGCACACAGTGAGTGAGAATATTGTGTTAGCAAAGCTCATTTCTTTTAAAGGACTGTTTTCATATCACTGACTGTTATTTATTTACTTCATAGAGCACGTTTGAGGTTGTAATGAAAAACGACCCAACCTCACCACTGAGACTGCCCCATACTTAAGACGATTAAGATAAAGTCCCACATAAGTGGCCCTAATAAAAGGAATTTATCACAAGACATGGGGAGGAAGGTATCTTTATTCACGAGGTGAATAGCACTAAGGGTTGTCATTGCAGATTTTCAGTTCGGGAAATTATCATTCATTCTCCAAATTACTGACTGCACAAAAATTACTAAATGGTGCGTTATCACTCCCTCTCAGCACGAGAATGTCTTTGTTGTACGTTTGATTACAAATGGCTTGCCCCATGATTATCATCAATAAATCACAGGTAAGCATAGCACATGCCATGAGGAGACTTGGCTGAGAGGCTTCTGGAGCTGGCGCGAAAGGAGAGACAAAAGCACCCTCCAGCATGGAGCTGCTGTGGCCTCTCAGTTTGGCAATAACTCACTTCGTCCTGTTGTTTATGCACAAGGACCGCTGTGGCCTCGCATGGTCACGGCGAGAATTCGTAGACATTGAAAATGCATTTCCTTACCTCTTCATAAATCCATGCACGGCAGAGATACCTGGGTGTTTTTTTTTTTTTTTTTGCTTCTGCATCTTGCCAAGAGGAACATAGACGCAGCAGGTACCAAACGGCTGCCCAGGGTAACGGATGAGAAGATAAGTAATACTTCTGCATCTCTGCAGCAGGTTTTTGAAACATGATGTCCCCAATACTCAAAGGTATGAGACAAGCCAGGACATTTTGGGGCGTCAGAACCATCTGCAAGGAGCCTTCAAGTTCTTCCTTCTTCCAAGATGTCTCAGCAATCCCTGTCCGAATTTAGGACAGGTCTTCTGGTTTCCTCTGAAGCCAGTGTGAAACTTTTTGTTGTGGAAAAGCATCCCTGTATCCTCAGACTCACCGGCAATAGGAGAAAGAGGAGATACTCTGCAAGATGGAAGGGTTTCACCTGCATGCTAGTATCCAAATGTGCTTTAGGTGAGCTACAAGGAAGCATCACAACTTGGAGAAGAGCTGTTTATTTTTCTCCTGTTGAGTCCACAGAAAACCATGCATATTTTTACTGACAGAATATGAGATCTTTCTGTGCATCCTGAAATAAATTTGGAGCACCAGAAGACAGTGGATGGGACTTCAGACTTGTTCCAGCAAAAGCAGTATATGTGCTCGTTGCTCCTGCAAAACCCTTCATCACTACCTGCGGGTAAAAAGAACCCCAAAGTCCTTAGCGTGTGTGGAGAGATTCTTGAACTTGGAAGACTTGATTCAATCACAGACCCTGAAGCTGACCTATGTCAAAGCTCATCCTTGCTCCACACTCGAGTCCCTCATCTATAACATTGTCTCCTACAGCTTTTGGGAGGAAAAAAATTCCGGAAAGGTGGACAGAAGTTTTTCCTGTAAGACTGTGTCAGAGAGGAGGAAAGAATATACAAGGAGTCAAGCTGGTCCCAAAACAGCTGGTGATGTGTTTGTTGTGCATCTATTTTTGGAGACAGATGTTCAGCCTGGTGAACAGACAGTGTTTGCTGTCCGATGAAGCAAAACCTGTTTCGACTGTGAAATCTCCGAAGAATTCTCCCAACAGCACAACGCTGCCTTTTTTTTTTTTTTTCCCCCTCATCAGCTGCCTCGTACCTCCTCTCCTTTCTTTGGTTCATAAGAAAAAGAAGGGTTTATTTTAAAAACCTCTGGAGGTGCAGAGCCCGGCTGCTGGGTGGGGTGAGGGCCAGGGGAAGGAGCAGACATGCTCACCGCTGCCGTGTGAAAGGGACGGAGCGCAGAGATTAAGATCTCTATCAGAGCTTGTGGCTCCAGCGATTACAGTGTATTAAGGCTCTGTCAGTGTTGACAAACACTGCCCCAATTAGGAATTAGCTTGGCGTGGCATCTGATAGCACTGCTTGCTGCTGACCTGCTAAATGGGCTGCCCTTCCCTCCCCCCTACTCAGTTAATGGGGCAGTGGGCAGCAAACCAAACCAGAGACCTCCTTCCACCATCCCTTTTCCCTGTTTTTCCCTTAATTGATGCATCGCCATTGACAACCCTGGGTCTGATGCATGAATATTAATGCTAGTTATTGTGCTCCAGAAATGCCTGCCCTGCCACCGCCAGTCCAGCATCTCCTGGTACCACCGGTGATGTTCCAGCTGCGTGTGTTTTCTTTCAGTAGTGTTGGAGTCATGTTCATCAAATACCTAGGAAAGGAGTATCTTTATTTCTTGAAGGCAGTGTCCAACCAATGTAAAGCTTATCCGGACCTCCAAAGATCTTCCAAACCCAGCCTGCCTTCTTGGTGCCCGGCATCATGGGTCATCTCAACACAATTGCAACCAGTACAAATTGGTACAGATATTATGGCATCTAGACTTCTTGAGGGGAAACGCAGAAAGATTAGACATACCAACCATCTTGGTAAATTCAGGTCAGAGAAAGGTGGTGGACTGGAGGTGCTTACCCTAGCCTTCTCCAAGGCTTTTGGGCTTTCAAGTGAGGTGCACCAACTGGAAGACATAAAACAGGGGCTGAATTCATTTGGTTTACTGTGGATAGAAGTAGATATTTAAAAGTAACTGAAATGCAGACAAGTCAGGGGGCTGGCCGGGATCACAACGGGTGGCAGTTGGGGATTACTAAGATGATTTGTACAGAAATGGATGGAGTATCTGCATAGCTGCTGTTGGAGACTGGAGAGCTGGGACACCTGTTGTGGGTAAATGTTTTGTTTGAAAATGGATCTAATACAGGACAGCGACTGTCTCCTACTCTGCTTTGGGCCATGACTGGTACACAAGATCCGTGGATGAATGATCTCACCACTGTTCTTGAACATATAACGTAGACCAAGGTGCCAGGGAACAGCCCTCCTCTTCCTTGGTATTTTGGACATATTGATCAGAGCCGTTTTCTGAGTGATCCCAGAGCAGACACAGCTTCCAGCAATCACTGTGCTGATATGGAACTCCCACCAAGCATTCCCAATACACCACCAGCATTTTATATTGTCCTTGTACTTTTCCATCTCCTTGTCCCGCCATAACTGTCTCTGCCAGTCTTCTCTTGCCATTTGCAGCAGCCCATCCCCATCAAATGGCAAGGAAAAGTCAGCAAGGAAATGTTCAAGGACTTATCCCATCCTGAGGTGGGCAGAAAGGGACTCATCCCATGTAACTTGCTTAGCGCAGTTGTCTAATTTAGGCAGCAACATTTAGCCGGATTAATTTTGTTCCCAAGCTAGTTTTCATGATCACTACCATGAGAAAAGCTCTTGCTATTAGAGGAAGCGTCATCTTTCATTATTTCCAATAGTGGTAGCAATAGTAACAGGTGCTGTAACAGCATCACCGAGTACCCCAGGTGTAAAGAGCGATTCCCCATTCATACAGGTGGCCATGGGAGTTTATGGCCATGGGACCACCCATCAGTGCACTCATCGCTGTGTGCAGCCTGGCAGCTAACCTCAACTGACAACTGCAACCACAGCAGAGCCAATTGCTGGCAAAACATCTCCATGTGAAAAATAAAAAGTGGAGTCTGCCTTTCCAAGTCCTCCCTTGGAGGAAGAGGTGCCAGGAAGAAAGCATCTGCTGTGGATTGCTAAGCAAAGGTTGATATGAGAGTGAGTTGGGCTGTGCCTGCACGAGGGATTCCCACCTTTAGTGATCAAGAGCTTAGCAAGTAAGGCTGGATGAAGTTGGTTTTGGTTGTTTTTGGAGTTAAGCCTTGCTTGAAGCCAGAGTGTTGTATAAATCAGGTCCTGTCCTGACGTCCCGGGCTCTTCTGACAATGGGATTGAGATGATGCTGGTCGGAGACATCCACAAGCCAGACTTCCCATCTGTACCTTCCTCCCCTTCTTAGCAGAGCAGGAGGGTTTTACATGCATTTATTGCTCCAGCTCACGCGTTTCCATTAGAGTGAGGAGGACTGGGGGAGGCACGCTGTTTTGGTTCACCTTTCTGCAGCAGTGGAAATTGATAAGGTTCATATGCATACAAAAGGCTGAATGGAGAGGCAGGAGGGTGAACAGGGTCGTACACCCAGATGGATTTTTTAATTCCGGGGGAAAATAACACCACGCTCTCAAGTGATAACTGAGCCTTTCTTCCCAACTCGGACCAAAATATGATTTTTCATCTGCACATTGGAGGAGAAGAAAATTATACAGAATTTCATTCTGCAGAATAATAAAGCTTCATGCTGAATAAAGCTCCCATAAGCCAGTGTAATTACTGAAGGGCAGGAAATACACTTTCAGTTTGTATCTAATCACAATGCCATATTGTGTGCTGTGAAAAGGACTTCTGGAGGCCGGAGTGTTGCTGGAATATGAGCAGGCCCTGAAGACTTTCTTCTTGGCAGGACTTTTTCGGCTGTGAAAAAAGGGAGAAAACTAGCTGAAGTCACTTAAGAGGGCACCGCTTCAGAAGGAGTCCAGAAGGCCTTTGTTTTGGGCTTTCAGACTCAACATTGGCAGCTCTTTGACCTCAATTTGGGACCTCGATGCTGTGGCCCCGGACCTCCCGGCAGGTCCAAAGGAGCACCTGGGTGCTTTGGGGTGGGATGCTGCTGCTCCATCCCGGCTGAACAAAGACCATGAACCATGACTTGTACATGTAACTAATAGCACTACGATAAAAGAAAATGTGATGCCACTGTCATTGGGTATTTCATCCCTCCTGTCTTTTCCTCATAGCTGATTGCAGGCACAAAACCCTCTGCGCAGACCAGCCAGAAATTGCAATGCCCTTAAACTGGCAGAGGTTGTGATAGGGCTGCCCAGGGGAAAGTGCTACTTGCCACATTTGGGAAACTGGTTAAAACAAGGGATTGGCCCAAGCAGTGTAGGAAACGCCTAGTAAGGCCTTGAACAGGCTTGGGAGATACCAAAAGGGATGTGTTCGTTGAGGGGAAAAGCAATGCAAAAGGGCAGCAAGGGGAAAGAGGCGATGCTTTATGTAGTGAGAACTACTAAAGAGGATGACAAAACCCCCTTAGCACAGCTTGAAACATTGCTCCTGTGCCAGTAAATACAGAGTATAAACCTGTTCCCAGTGTGCATTTTATTCCAAGGCCCTTGCACTAAATCCCCCGAGGCACCTTGTGAAAGGCCACTGCAGTGCATGTGAAGTACCGTGGGATGGGAGGCCCCCAAGGACTGGGACACCCATCTGGGCTGGGGGGAAGGTGACAGCCCGTGACAGGGATGTGTGCCTGTATGTGCACAAATACATGGCAAAAGGCTTTGCTATAGCCTGAAAAACAAATCCTCCATATGCACTCAACTGATGTTTTAACCTCACTGGGAAGAGGTAAAAAAGCAATACAATTATGAACATACCCTCACAGGTACTACTTGCAGCCATTCTGTTTTAGGTTCAGATTAATTTGTTTGAACTAGATGAACACAGGGCGGAGAGGGGAAAGCTGACAGAGGGAAAGAAGCTTTCCTGGCTGGGGAGGCCAGCTCCTGCCTCCACCATACCAGTTCTGGAAAAAGTGATGGAAAGTTGTCTGTCTCCCTGCCGCTGAGAAAAACTCCGTGACTTAGGAGGTGTCTCTGATCTGGAGGGGGTTTATGGTACCCCTGCCTCACCTGGTCAGTCTTGTATCCCTGTTTTAGAGGTTGGCTCCATGGCATCTCCATGGAGCATACATATTTTTTCTCAGGGAGTTCAAGAAGTTATTTGTTAGACAAATCAAGAGCTGTTAAGATCCTTTCTTAATATCACTTCTCTGTTCCCCTTCTCCATTCTCCAGCTTCTTGCCTGTGGGTTGGACAACCTCTTGCCCATGACATATAGGACACCACTGCAGTGTCACTGGTCTGAACTGGGAATGCTTCACCTGCAAGAGGCTAGGACCCTCGCTTTTCATAGTACAACTGGTGGCTTGTAGACATCCTCTGGTTAACTAATACACTCACATCTTTCTGCTCCTCTCTCATTTCCAACTGATGAGCTCCCAGTTTAGAGCAGCATTTCTTGTTAATCGCCAAGTGCATGACCTTGCATTTAGTAGTCTTAAATTTCATCCCATTTCCTTTACTCTCGTCTTCAAGATTATGCAGTTCTCCATGTATGGTATTGTGATCCTCCTTTACTTTGCTGACAGCTCCTAAATTTATGAGGACTAGAAAATTGACAGGAAACTTAAGGCCGAGTCTGGCTGCCAGTTCACCTTGGATGGGAAGGGCGGATGGGGGTGAATTCCCCCAGATACACACACAGGTGATGATGGGTACGTGGGTGCGGAGGACAGCAAGCAAACCAGCAAGCGCCTGCCTGACCCTGCAGTCATGCACTTCATAAAAGATCACCCAGCGTGGGATCTGTCAGAGAGGAAAAAGGCTTCTCTGATTGGTCATTTGCTCTCTCTTCAACCAGGAGGCAGTCGAGTTGGTTCATTTGGTGGTCAAACACCAGTGGGCTGGTAACATGTGTGGGAGCTGAGGTGGGAGGCTGGCAGAGCGCCGAGATGGCTGGACAGCATCTCTGGTCCATCCAAACAAGGACATATGCGGGGACAAGATGGTGGAAGCCTGCAGCGATTTCCCATTGATGGCCCCGTGGTGCAAAGTATCAGCCCCCTGCCAAAATGATGAATTCCCTGCTTGGAAGGCGACTGCGCCACATCTACTGCTACCAAACAGTGGCTATACAGTTACGCCAAGTTTCCTGTGCCAGGGGTCCCCTGATCTACAAAAAGTATGGTTTGATATTTTAACGCACTGATTTACAAAGCCATAAAAAATGTTCTGGCTGCCCAAACTCGCATCCAAAGCTAAAAGAAGAGTCAGGGCTGGAGTCCAGGATGGTGTCAGAGATGCTGGTGGGGGCCCAACTGTAGAGACTTGTCTATCTCTAACCCACCTCCTACCCACTTGGCTGTTTAAAGCTGGGGTTTATTTCCTTTCCTGCGTATGCTCAAAAGATTTATGCACCACCACATCTGAAAGAAAGGCTGCTGAATAGAGAGAGGTATCTTCTGCCTCACACGCACAGATGTAATATTTCTGGTTAAATGAGAACTGTGTGGGACGCTTCTCTCCAAACTCCTCAGTGATGGGACACCTCCCAGTCCAAGGACTCAGGCGGCTGCATCCCCTCGGAGACCCCATTTGCCTCTGCAAAATCCCCTGTCTGCACGGCGTTAGCCTCTAACCTCTCTCCATTTCAAACGGGAGTGCGACTGTTTGGCACTAAGCAGTTAGCCAAGGGGATTCAGCCCTCCCAATCAGCACAACTAAAGCATGAAATGAGGACACAGAATGGGAGAGCGAGCAGGAAGGACCGCGTGCTGCTTCTCCCGCATCACCAAAAAAAAAAAAAATTAAAAAAGGGAAGAAAGCAGAGCCTTTGCATTATTATGTCTTCCGTCCAGATCGCAAAGGCTCTATTTTTATATACCTCCCCATCTCCCCCCAGCCCTGTCCCCTCCTCCTCCGCCCGCACAGGCAAAGTTCTTGAATCAGCAGATTCTGAGCTCGGGAGCGGTAAAGAGCTATTGAGGGATGGACTCTGATAGCATTACAACCATACATGGAGCCATTTTCTGTGGCGAATCGCTGAGTTCTACCTGGTTATCTCCTGCCTTGCACATCACTTCCGAATGACATGCTCTCAGTCTGGGCAAAAAATGAGAGTTTTTTTTTTAAGAGCTGGGATTTCAATAATATGTGACGAAAGGATGAGATTACTTTCTGAGGTGGGAGAAGGCGAGAGAGGGGGAGAGGGGGAGAGGAGATGAAGAGCAAGTTCTTGGTCCTTTATGGAGTTTCATAGCAAGGCTTCTTTCGTGGTGGTAAAGGAAGGCCGGTTGCCTTTCTTTGGATGGCTCATACCCTTTCCTCAGGTGAAGGGGGCTGGGAGAAGGCCATGTAACGTATTGCTCTATGGGTGAGGCCGTCTCATGGCCATGTTGGCTAGCTCAGCTACTGCAGGGGCTACCTGCTTTACAAACACCACCAAGCCTTGGCCACCTGTGCACCACCGAGGAGAAGAAATGGGCCATTCTCCTTTGCAGCCATCTACATCTACAGCCAAAGGTGTGTCTGCTCGTGTCGGTGCTGCCAGGATGAATTGCTCTGGTGGCCAGTTTCACAAGCACGTGTCTTGGACCACCTTTGCAATGGCTGGGAACTGTACCCGGTTCCACTGTCTGGGTTTTACAATCGATGTGAGGTGCCCAGGAGCCAGGAGGTGTACGTGTAATTCATTAAATGCTCCGGCTAATAAAGAGATTGCCTGTCTGTGAATAGCACTGGAAGTAGAAGTTGCAGAAGCAGCTCTAAAGGGTGGCTGAGGCGCAGCTGCAATTTTCAAAGATGAGTTTCATCTTGAAGAAGTCACAGCACATTTGAGGTTCACCTGGTAGCTTTATTTCCAAGGGCCCAAATTAGCCAAAAGTCAGTTGGAAATAGAGGCAGGGGGAGGGGGGAGGGGGCAGTGAGCATCAGTGAGAGGCTCTCAAGTGGATGCACGGACCGCATCCACTTGCAGTCTGTGCATCCATTCACAAGTGGATGCACCCCATGCTGGTGGTGGGGCCGAGGGTGCAGCAAGGAGAGACTTTTATGGTGTCAAATATTCCCCTGTTCAGCAGAGATGAACTCATTCCAGAGCGATAATCCCTTTCCTGCCTTTAGATAATTCCTGCGCCTATATTCTCTAGCTCAGGTGCTTATCTGCTTCCCTTCCCATCGTTGCTGGATGCATCACTGTGTTTATCTTTCCAGCACCCCTCTGAGACAAGCAGTGCTGTTATCCCCCCAGGAACCGCAGGGAAACCGAGAGGGGTGGGATAGGAGTTGCCATGGTCACGCACAAAAGTGGCTGCAGAGTGGAAATAACCCCAAGGTACAGACTCAGGTCTTAAACCTTTGTTTCAACACTTAGATTCGGGATGAGGAAGAAAAAGAAACTCCGACTCCATAAAAAAGGCAAAGGCAGGTTGTGTGGGTCTATCACGTCCCCAGGTGCTTTGCTACTCCCTTGGGAGGTCAGCTCAGACTCAGCAAAACCTGTGGCCCTATGGATGAACTGCAGGCAGGGCCAGATGTGCATTTGCGGGTGAAGGAGCCATGCCTTTGCTGGAGCCATTGCGTTGTTTGGCACGTGAGTAGGATTTAGGGTCTTCTATGGGGACTGCTTATTTGTGAGGGACATTGCTGGGAGGGAGCTGCAATTCCTGCCCAGCAGAGATTGGAGAAGACCACTTCCTTGCCCAGGAACTCTGGTGACCAAGACAAAGTCTTCATGGTAATGCCCTTAGGCAGCAGCTTCCAATGGTGAGAAGGTCACCAGGGTTGCAGGAGATTCACACAGATGCGGCAACGTGGAGTGTATCATCACTGGAGCTAAAGAGCTTTAAGCTGTGTGGATAAACCTGAACACATTGCTTTCTTATTTTGTAGGCTGCGTAGAAGAATACAGGATTGTAATTCTTCCTTATAGACCCAAAGCTCCATCCCAAACCTGTCTTCAGAGCGAAGTTGCACAGTCTGAGTGTTGCCAAAATGTTCCTCACCCATGGAGCCCACCTGGACGTGCTCCTTGCTCTCCCATTCGTTTCCCGGACGGAGTGGCCAGGGAGAGCAAACAGTGCTGGGGGAGGCGAACGTCTCCTCTCCCCAGCACCAGATGCGATCACCTGCTCGTCACAGCCAGCTGCAGGCTGTCTGTGTCAGGGAACAATCTGACAAAGTGCACCGGATGAAATTTTGCTGGCTTCTGTCTTTAGGTAACGGCGCTATCACTGACTCAACATATTTTATGTATAACACACCCGATGCAAAAAGCATTCAAGCATCAGGCTTGTTTAAATGTATTTGATGGTATCTAGAAAAACCAGTTAACACTTCTCGGCTCGATGCGGGACGCTCTGGATGGTGAATCACTTCAGGAGAGGCCATCGCGGCTTGTCCTCTGTGCTCAAACCTGCCTGCTGGCCGGGGCCAGAGGGGAGGGAGGAGGACAGTGGCTGGAAATGTCTCCTTCATCAGGTCATGATGAAGTAACTCTCCGAGGAGCAAGAAGACCTCAGGAGGAGCAGGATGAACTGTCTGCGAAGACTCCTTCCACCTCCACAGCTGTGAGAGTGGGGACGCTTGGCCAATGTGCCGGTATTTATCAGTCAGCTCCATGTGTATCTGAAAGCCTTAAAGGAATCCCTGCTATGTCTTCCTTGCCAACAGCAGCACCATGGGTGTTGTCTCCAGACCTGCTTTCACCAGCACACACCTCTGCTTTCAATGGACAATGTCCCCAGGTATGATATTGCCATGTTACGTGGCAATGTCACCTGGGTTTGACCTCATTTTCCCCCACCTGGGAAGAAAGTGACAGTTCAGAGACACATTTTCCAGAAAACTAAAATGCCATCACTTTTTTTCAGAGTTTTTTTTTTTTAATGGATTTTACAAGAACACATGAGAAGCAGATAGAGGCAAATCACTCCTAAGGCTGTCTTTCTATTTACAAGATAGTTCTTTATCTTGAATTTATGATCCTTGATCCAAGCTCATGTGCTAGCTGTAAGAAAATAGACAGTTTTGGTGTGCTATGCTAAAGAAAATATAATACACCTTTCCTTTTGAACCAGTAGAGATTTTCTGGGTTAGGGTAGGTATATCTGGGGAGAAGTGAGGAAGAAAGAGACACACTTCTCTGTCCTTTACTTCTCATCAGTCCCATCTCTGCTCATCAAACAAATGAGGTGGAGCTTGCACACAAAAATCCTCCGTTGCGCATACGTCAGAACAGGGGACTTCATGCCAGTACCTCCCCTTGCAGAAGTTCACATGTTACCATTAATTACGAGGCTGGGCAATGACTAAGTGACTTCAACTGTCATTTGCTTAAAAGCACATTGCTACTTTTCATAGAATCATAGAATGTGTTGGGTTGGAAGGGACCTTTAAAGGCCATCTTGTCCAACCCCCCTGCAGGAAGCAGGGACATCTTCAACTAGATCAGGTTGCTCAGAGCCTCATCAAGCCTGGCCTTGAATGTCTCCAGGGATGGGGCCTCCATGCCTTCTCTGGGCAACCTGGGCCAGTGTTTCACCACCCTCAGTGTAAAGAACTTCTTCCTAATGTCTCATCTAAACCTGCCCTGCTCTAGTTTAAAGCCATTGCCCCTCGTGCTATCGCTACATCCCCTTGCAAACAGCCCCTCCCCAGCTTTCTTGGAGGCCCCCTCCAGGTACTGGAAGGCCGTGGTAAGGAAAAAATTGTGCAAAGGGGACCTCTGTTTTTTCTGAAGAGGCAAAATCCCAAATACACAGGACCTAATACTGATTGATCAGTTTATTTTTGAGGTCCAGCTAATGCTTCTGGGATGTTTAAGGGTATTGGTGCTGCATCATAGCACAGTTTGAGCGACCTGGAGAGAGAAGGTGATGGTGATCAGTATGTGGATGTGCGGTTGCAGCACAGGGTCAGCACCACGTTCTTCTTGTACAATGGAAAAAGCAGTGAAAAACTTTCCCCCTCTCCCACTATTTGAGGTTTGGGGTGAAATTTGAAATACTTGGAGTGTCATTAGCTTGTCGGAGTTCAAGGGTCCCTGGTGCAAATGTCGCCGTTTGGTGACCCAGTCTGTTCTCCCCTTGGAAGTGATGGAGAGAAGCAAGTTCCCAGCCTCTCTCAGATGCTTGTCCCAGGAGAGGATGAACCCTGCTCCACATCTCCTCTTGTTTGGGTTACTGTAAAGTCGAACCAAGAAGCTCAAAGGCAGAATAACTCCCAAGCATCCTGGTTACCACCTACGGAGAAATCCTGCTGTCCCTTCTCAAGGCTGGTGAACTGAAGCAAAGCACTTGCCTTTTCATGGAATCCTGGTTCTCCATCTGCAAAATGAGGCTTACAATTTGGAAAAAAAACCAAAACACTTCAAAATCCAGAGGTGGGATTCATCGGCTAGCTACAAAAAAAAAAAAAAATCACAACTATTTTTCTAAATTACATATTAACAAACGAATTACTATTCCCTGCAGGTACCAAGAGGCAGTCCTTTGCTGGTGTTCAGAAGTTGGGAGGAAAACACCAACTGCACCATATTTATTTTATTTCATTTTTTTCTCTTTAAAACCTGCACTTTCCCGCGACAGCCCATGGTCTGCTCTTTGATTGGGGTGGAGAAGGAAGGGGAGGAGAGGAAGAGTGTGCACATGTGTGTGTGTGTGTGTGTGTGTGTGTGTGTGTGTGTGTAGGGTGGCTGGGGCTAGTGACGAAGGATCCTTTTGTGAAGATCAGCAGTTCTCCGCGCTTTTATCCCAGGCAAAGATTACATTTCGCTCCCAGGGGTCTTTGCTTCCTCAGATCCTTTTCAGACTGAGTCACTGTAGCACTGCAGATAGTTTTGGGTGTCCTTTCATTTTTTTTGACAGTATTAAATGTATACCCCAGTGAGCCATAAATCAGCGGTTTATCAGAGAATAAATCATATCTGTAATAAGGGACCACTTCTTTTTAATTGGACAGTGCATTAAATTAAACAGATATACTTCCTCAAAGAATGCAAAAATGTGTCAGCTAGCCTTCTTTAATGAATTTTAATTTTAAACCACCTTTTCTTTGAGAGAAAAGCTATTTTCCCCCCTCTCTGCAGTAAAATTATACTCTAACTGGAGGATTTGCTGAGTTTTATGGGTTATTGTGTTCACACCACTTTATCTTTCATTCCTACGGTAATGCAGCAGCCTTTCCTCCAGGTTCAAATTGGTTTGTGTTGAGACGAGTCTTTTAGCAAATGAGTATTTGTGTGTGTGCGCGAGATGTCCACGTGTTTGCCTGGGCACGAGGGTACATACGTGCACATGTGCTGATGGAAAAGGCACGTCTCTGACCCCAGCGACAGGACTGAGCCCACCCTGACTAAGTGCTATGTATGAGAACTGCTTATACCTTCTGGCTCAGGCACCCACAAGCCTTTTCCCCCCAAGAACAGCAACTAAACAGAGCAGAGATACGCAGGTAAAACTTGTCTTAGAAATGCTGAGACTATAAATTACACAAACGTGGAGAAGGCTTTATCCAAAGTGTTTCTGCAAATAGACCTTGCCAGGTCACAGTTCTGTTGGCAAAGTCTTGTATTCATTTGCTGGTGGATAACTGCTTGGATCCGACTTTATTTGTGAGAGCGTTGCCATGAAAGAGCCGGCACCCCTTATATCTGCCCGAATCCCGGGGGAAATCTGTGCACTGGAAGTAATCTACTAGCTAACTTTTCAATAATTCGGGTAATCAGTAGTGACCACAGGGGTGAAATTCCTTGAAATTCCTTGGGAAGAGGAGGAGAAGATTTCTCTTTTTTTTAGGCAAATATGTATGATCTGATCAGGGAATGAAACAATGCAATGTGTTAAAGGATCAGAGACACAGCTCAAATGACATAAAGTTCTAAAATAGAGATGACGGGCTTTCTTGCTCATTCTCATTCAGGTCACAGCCTCTTTAGGGCAGCAACAACTGACCAAGAGTCGGAATCCTGATCCCTTGGGAAATTCTGGCATTTTTGACTTTTTTTTTTTTTTTGGCAGAGCTGGTGTTTTGCCATAGACCAGGAAGAGCTGAAAAATTGGGTTGTGTTTTGCAGATGGTTTTCGTGTCACCTGAGGTTAGGTGTCACATCCGAACAAGCCGGCTGGGAGCACTTGTAGCCAGTGAAAGAAGAAAAGCCCTTAAGGAGGTGATGGACCCCATTGCAGAAGAGATGTGCAAGGGCTGCCATTCATGTGCCGTTCCCTCCATGGGGGCCAGGGCTGTGGGATCTCCCACCCCGCACTGCTTTGATGCCAGTAGGGATGAAGTCCTGATGCCTAATGGGGGTTGCAAGTTTGGCTAGGAGGTCGGTGAACAGGGAAGAACAGGGTTACAAATAGCAGGTCTTCCATAAGGCATCCAAGACAAAATTAGATGGCTTCCACAAAAAAAAAAAAAACCCAACCAACCAAACAAACAAATAATTAAACCCCCAAAAAACCCAACCAAACCCCCAAAACTTTTTCAATAACCAATTTTTCCCATTAAAAAATGGCCCTGACGTCCACCCCAGGAGGTGGGTGCAGAGCAGAATGGTAAGGAGGCATCTCACTGCATTCTCCACCCTGGGCTATCCCCATCCCTCCAGTGGCGAAGGTGGCTGGCCAGCTGGCAGCCAACCCGACCAATTCAGTGTCACCTCCTGGCAATAGCATTTCGTGAAGGCAGCCAACGTTTTCAGGTCTGTTTGCTGCTGTGTGATGGGCATTAAGTTCTGGTCCCTTTGGCCGCCCACCCTCAGCTCCACCAGTATCTTGCAACACCATGGCCCCAGTGTTTCTCGCTCTCATATTGCTCTCTGCAATCATTTTCTTCTCGATGCACTGATAGTAAAATCCTTACGAATTTGAATCTCTTTTATTATTTTCAGCCCTGCGCTTATATTTCCTACCAACACCTTGGGTGTGATTTCCCTCCCCTGAGTGCCCAGCTGGGTCACTGTAGGTAATAACTGGTTATTAGCTCTGGGCAGAGGCAGCACGCATTTCCAACCAGGCACGAGAAAATATTACAGACAGAATTATAACACTATTTCAAACTTCTTGTCCTTGGTGGGTTTAGAGTAGGTATCATTTTCTTTTTTGTTTTGCTGGCTGAATTTCTAAGAAACTAAAGGCTTAGAAACGCGGAGAAAATTCTTTATCCTTGTCACCTTAATTCATATCTGCTCTAGTATGACTGTTTCTTGGTGCCATCATTTGTCTTGAAATGCTTTGAAACCATAGCTCTGCTTTTTTTCTCCTTTGCTTTTCTGTTAAATTCTGGAGTAGTTGAATGAAGACACTCACCCAGATCTGTGTATTTCTTATACAAGTTATTAATTGTTCTGCAATTTAAAAAGTAAAATAAGACTGCATGGTCATCATTGTATATAGTACATTAAGCCTTGAAGCTTAATATCGTATATAATGCATGTTTCTTCCTGCATAATGAGATTGGGAAATCTAGAAGACAGCTTTTTTTCCACAGCTTCCAAAATTTAAAAAAAAAAAAATCCCCAGTGAAGTGTTTGGGGAAATGTTTTCTTTAAACACCTGATTGGCCAGGTGAAATTAAAGCTTTACAAGGTATCTTCTCAAAGGAGAACCATGCCACCTCGTCCCACGTTGCTATGACTGCAGTCTGTGGTGACTGTCAGGACGTACCCAGGTGCTGACATCTCCTTCTTGCTCTTCGCAGGTGACATTGGGTCACCTTGTGTGGCATCACAGAGGGAGAAAAATCAAGCTCAGAAAAACAGGTGGCACTTGCCTTTAGTTCAAGAGAGGGTGGGCACCTCTGCCAGGCTCAACTTTGATTTTGGGTGTGCGCGGATCCCCTACTCAACTGCCAGAGGATGGGGTCTTGCCTGCATAAGGAAAATACTGACCGAATTTGGATGCTGTCTTAACAAAAATATCATAAAAACAATATAGCACAAGAGCAGCAGGCAAGGAGTGGTATGCCATCTAGTGTGCACTGCTCGGTTAATAAAACGGTTATTTACTGCTCAGTCGAAAACATGACGACCTTCTGCTCTGTGTGGTTCAACAAGGCTGCCTTCAGTTTTTGCACAGTACTTAATGCTTAAATAACTTAAATAACCTGGGCACACCTTATGCCAGGTGAGACGCCTGTTCTGAATCCAGAGGCTTGGCTCAAGAGCACGTGGGCTGCAAGGAGGGTTTGCTCCTCCATCCTCAGCGAGCAGCTGAATGCATCAGCAACAGAGACATCAAGGCAAACTCAAGGCAGAACGTTTGGTTTCCTCTGTCTTTACCATGGAAAGATCCACCGTGAGTCTTCCTCTCCTCCAGTTCATGCTCAGCCCTGTCCTGATCTCACCCCAGCATTGCTCCAGCATCGCTCCAGCATCATCACCGGGTCCTACAGAGTGCAGGGACGAGCTGGGTCCTCGGGGGTCCGGGTGCACATGGGGTCCACCGTATCTCACACCAAATCCCACCAGGATGAGGAGGCTGTAGGTGCGGAGAGGGGATGGAGGACATCCCAAAGCCCTCAGGAAGGCGAGCACCCCCTTGCCGGTTTTGGGTGTCATGTCCAACCCGCCAGTGGGCAGCGGGGAGAGCGACCACCTACTGAGGGAGGTGTAAGGGGGGGGAAAGTTGGGACGTGAGAGCCCACCCTGGCACGTGGCCAGGAATGGCCTTCTGGTGTGATGTGCTCTTGGATTTTATTTAAATCAGTAAGACGAGAGGACAGTTCAGAGCACTGGATTAATTCCACTTTCTCCCTCTCGCTCTCTTTTTTTATTAGGAAAATAAAAGAGACTTTGAAATATTAAGAGAGAGTGGGATTAGAGCCCTCTCCTGCTACCCCACTCTTTCCTCCCCTATTAATTTCCACTTGATTAGAATTCTTTTTGAAGTATTTAAATATGGACAATAGGAAAAAGGGAGGGTGAAGTTATTGAATATCAGTTAAACTGTATTAATATAAGCTCAGTTCCAGCTTTTATATAGATACTTCATATATATGTATAGTTTCCACTAGGAATAAAGTAGATCTATCCCTCCTCCCCTACCTAAAGTAATTATGATTTTAAAAAAAACTATAATGAAACTCTTAAACTTTAATAGCCCATTTATAAATCCCCAGCTTAAAATTTAAATGCTTTAAAAAAAGTTTTAGAACTGTAGAAATTTGATTTCCCCCCCCCTTTTTTCTCTTTTTTTACATAAGAGAGACTTTTTATACCGTAAAACTTTTGAAGCTGCACAGCATTTCCCGAACAGTCACCCCTGGCCTCAGTGGAAATTGGGGTGCCGAGGGGCCAGTAAGGAGGATGTAGGGTTTTCTGTGCTAACGTGGGGAGGTGGCCAGCAGGGTGGTCCTCTTGGTCTCACCTGGGTCTGGAAAGCAGCTGGAAAACAACTTCTCTCTTTGATGGCCGGCACCGAAATGCTTCACCATCATCGTGGGTGTGATACAGAGGCCCCGAGCTTTTATTTCTCAGTGAAGGGTAAATCCGGGACTGCTGATGGATGGTCTGGGGTCCCTGCGATAGACAGTGCTGGGTGTCCGTGTCATGGTCATTTTGTACCTCCTGACTCATCACCTGCCAGGAGCCGAGCCGTTCTTTGGGGTTTTATTTCTAAATCGGTACTTTTATAAACCAGATTTAGATATCTCCATCCAGATTCATAAATCCTCTCGGCTAACCTAAGAACTGCAGTTTGATTTACAAACCATGACTTTTCGCATCAGATTTAACTCTCTGACTGACTTCTGAAACATTCGATTGGCTTAGAAGTCAGGAAATAGATTTACAAATCCTAAAACAGATTTACAAATCTTAAAACATAATCACAAGTCATGCCAATAAGTTCTAAGCAAAAAAAAAAAAAAAAAAAAACCAAAAAAAGTGTTCATTTACAAATCTTTTCATTGCATTAGGAATACAAGGGACTGATTTATGGCCCAGAACTCTGAGGTCCTGTCACCTTTATGATCGGCTGTATAGATCCAGCTCTTCCATTTGAATGCAAAACTCCAATCTGTAAATCTCAGCCAGCTTTTCTAGCTCTGACTGAGCCTAACCTCTAGCTAGGCTGTAGGTTACAACAGGGGTTGAGTCCTGCTGCTGTCACCAACCCCTGTGCCCAAGAGATGATCATAAGATGTCCACATTGCTGCCACCCATGAGAACACACCACTAACCATGCCAAGAGGAGGGACGCGATTACCATGGCTGCAATGGAAACCTTTTTAAATTTAAGATGCTTAATGAGACGAAGGCGGTTACCCAAGGAGGGGATGCGTTTAGGAACGTGCATTCCCCTGTCCGACGGGTTGTGGTATGTCCTCAAAAGTGCTGTGATTCACATCCATCCTCTCCATGCCGCAGCACTCTTCTATCCCATCTCCTGGGACGGGCTTAGCACCAAAGTAATCAGAACTCATGGTCTTGTGCTCTTATAAATGCATCGGAAACAGTTCAGCTGATATATTTTTGTGGTGCCTCCATTGTGGCTTGGTGGGCCCTGCTTGAAGGGGAAAGAAAAGGAATTTTATATTTGCCTGCGGATAATTTGTTATATAGCGTTTTCAAAGTGTCATGTCGTTTCTCTGAGGTGGTAGACCTCTGTATCAGATTCAACAGATAACCGCTGTGTAATTCAGCTGTTTCCCTTGCAAACTGTTGCTAATGACAAACTCCCATCTTCCATGATGTTCTGGAGGGACTTAGAGGAAAAATAACTTGTTCACAACATCTAATGTTGAAATGTTCAAAAGCACCTTCATAATTCAGTGATTTCTCTTTTTTTTTTTTTTACTCCTCCGTCTTCCAGATATAAATCATAAAGCAACAACTGGCACTAATTCATTTTCCCCTTTGCAATCATCTTTAAAGAAAAAAGCAGCAAGAGTTTTCTACCAGGTGTAAACATGAGGAATAAAAGGTCAGATAACAATGAAGATTTCATGGAAACTCACAGATACAGGCATCCAAGTGTAAGGTCTGCAATTAAATGATGGGCAGCAATTTTCAGATGACATTTTGTAAACTGAAAGCTGAAAAATGCAGCCTGAGAGTCAATTTTGGGGCAGGAACATGAGAATCTAGAGGAGGTCAGTGGAGGACGCACACATCACCAGAAAGCTTGGTCTTGTTTATTAGAAAGGAACAATCAATTTAAGGAATAACCCCCCCACACACACACCTTCCTCCTTCAGTCTCCTGACGTAGGTCTTCACTGAAGAGAGGGTTTAGTCCATGGAAGCAGATTTCCATCTATTCTGCCATTTTTTGTGCTGGCTGGGCTATGAGCTGGGGCTATCTCACAGATGCTGGTGGGACTTGGATTGCAAAGCAACGCCAAGATCCTCCTCACCTGCCCTTTGAACCCAACTTTGCATCTTTGGCTCTCATTCCTTCCCTGGCAGAAAATAAATAAAGGCTCCTTTTCTAATTAAGAAACACTTGGCACTCATGGCGCCCTGGCCTAAACTTTGCCTAGATGCAAGGACAAAGAGTTAGTCCCATGGAGTCTGGCTTCCTTCCTCACACCCAGATGCCCAAGAAAATGCCATTTCCATTTCCCTCCCCCAGAGACAACTTCTGTCTAATATTATTATGCTTTCTCTATCCGCCTCTTGCTCCGTGTGCCCTCAGGAGCTAGTAATAATAATATTGCAAACCCTGTAATAAATATTGTGATCATTGCCTAACAGGCAGTCTAAAAAGGCTGAGGATAAATAAATAATAATAATAAAAAAAAAAGAATTTTCCCATTTATCTGTGTGTGTGCGAGAGAGGGAGAGAGAAAAGAGTTAGCTATTAAAGATCCCGCATAGCCACAGGCAAATTCTAGCATCGTCTCCTTGTGGAGACCTTTTTTTTTTTTTTCTTTAAAGCAGAGATTACTCTGGCGGTTCAAGGTGCTATCGAGCTCTAACCAGGGACAATTACAAGGCTCCAGTTGGAGCGTCTGAGACGATGCTTACGTCTGATAAGGTTGAAGGGGAATAATGGAAGGAGGGAAGTGATAATGGACTGCTGAATGGGTGGGTTGAGGTATCATTGCTATAGAGCCTGGAGACAGAAGCAGCTGCTGATGCAGAGAGGGTGCATTTTTTCCCTTTTCCCCTCCCATTTTGTTTCTATTTTCCCTGCATAAGAAAAAAAAAAATCTCTGAACACACACTTCAGAATGATTTTTTTCCTCCTAGCTCCAAGCAACACTAGTAATACCACTCACCAACACGTTTCATGCCATAAGAGCATTCGTAAAACAGGCCAGCATGCTTTCCTTCTCTCATCACTCAGTTCAAGAGGTTCAGAGACCATTTGTTCTGTTCTCTGCCCATCATCACTTTACTGAGGACGAGGCTGGGCCCCGTGGCTGCTCTCAAAGCACCCAAGGAATGACCAACTCAGCACCCCGTGCCTCACAGGGTGAGCTAAGCCGGGGAGCCAGGGGTGTCCACCACCCTGCAGATGAGAGACAGGAGCAATCTCTGCTATCAGGTCCTGGGGTCTTCCACTTGGCACTGGTCCTCTGTGTTTACTTGGGGGCTGAGATCCTGGAGGCAGGACATGCTTCCTTGATGGTCTGGGGGCAAAGAAGCAAAGCTATCTGGCTTGCTCTTCTCCATCATTCACATGGGGAACGAACATCCAGCAAACCCAGTCATCAGTAAGGGATGAACCCCACCACTGGGCTGCCTCGCACACCCCAAAAAGTGGACTGAACCCTCCCTTTCATTCCCTTGCTGGTATGTTTTCACCAATTTGTGGGCCATGACTTGGTCTTCATAGAACTAGTATTGCTGGTAGACCACAGAGAGTATTGATGAAGCTTTCATTTTATTTTTTTTCTGAGATTTCTTTTTGTGGTCTGGATTCTAGCTGATAATCAACTTGGTGCATTTAAATATCTAATAAACAAACAAAGTCTATTGTTTTTGTACTTTGATAATGAGACTCTTCTCTTTGGCAGATCCTTTTATGCTTGCCATTCCTTTTTGGAAGTATAAAATTAGATCAGGATTTTATTTTTCTTCTTTTATGAAAGCAAGACAGAGTTGTCTCTACTTTTTCCTCTGTTCCAGCGAAGGCCAGCAACTACTGTCAAAAACCCTTCTTTGGGAAAGAGGGATTTCAGAAGAAAAAACAAATGAAATCTTTCCTACATTGGAGGTCCAAAAACCCCTCTGACATACACAAATATGGAGGTCCTTGAGTACAGGGAACACAAGGCCTGGCCCAAGAAAAGATGCTTGCAGTTGCCTCAGAGTCAGACAAATCCTGGCCAGTGGGTGGAAGATCAGACAGCATCCAAGGGAGCCTTTTGAGGGGTGGAGAGTGATTCACAAAAACAGTCATTTGCAGATATGTCTTGACCAATACCTGCAGAGAGGTGGTGCCAGACACATATCAAACCCCCAAACTGTGTCCTTTGCTTTAAAGAAATTACAGAACTTCTTTTGGGGTGGGATTTCTCTCACTTGTGTTTGAATACTGACAGCGTCAATAGCTCATCTGGGGGGTTGCAGGGAGACAAACATGCTCCCTGAAATAAAAACGTACTCCATGAAAGTGGAGTACAATTCATCCAACCTCTTCTGAAGGTCAGCCTTGAGATGGGTGGATCGTGGTCGAGAAATGTCCATTTCTCTCTGAAAACTCTAACATGAGCCTAAACAAAGAGTTCAGGAGTGAACAAGTACTCTGTTCACCTCTAAAGGCAATGAGACAACCCGACCTTTGGAATATAATTCACTTCCTCCCAGGTTTTAAACCAGTAGAGATCTGGGTTTTCAAGCAGGTCTTCTCAGTCAGATGCTGTTGAGTCTGGTGTATTCATGTGACTCCAGGATCTGGGGCTTTAAGGGAGATAGGACTAGTTGTGAAAACAACAAAAGATGATAACACTATGAACTTCACAACCCCACTCATGTCTGTGTCATGCAAGACTCCTCTCTCTTTTGTCCCCTGTGCTCTGATCATAGCTCACGGGTTGATAGAGATTCAGCAAGTCAGAGGACTGCTCACCCTTATAGGTCCTCAGCTCCCTTCTCCCTGCACGCTTGTGACTGCAGGCATCAGAGGGAACAATTCCTGGGGTCAATGGACCAGGGATACCTGCAGCATCGGTGCTCTCAGGGTGTTGTTGCAGGGCAGGAGACCCCAAGATGGACCCAGAGGGATGGTGCGCATTCCTGCGTGCAGAGCCACCACCACCCCTGCTCCCTGCTTGGCTCCCTTCCCCAGCTTTTGGTGGGACATGGAGGGCATCGAGAGCTGGGCCTTGCAGGTGGGTCCAGAAGCAGGATAGCACTGGGGAAAGCTGGAAAGAAGACATAAGCGTGAAATGCACCCAGAGAAGACAGCACATCTTTACACAGAGGGCTCATAGAAAGGACAGTGGGCTAAGGTATGTACGTTTCCATTTCTTAATTAAAACTAAAAGAAGAAAAAGTAGAAAGAGCTGGTGTCATCTACAACAGCTGAAGATATTTGGTGTTTCCTTCCTTGCTACCTCAATTTACTCTTCCTCCACGACAAGTTCCCCCACCTCGAGCCTTTGGGTAAGCTGACAGCACAGGACTCAAGGACTGAAAGAGCCATGAATTTCTGTATGAGCTTCACACAAGCCTTCCCCTCTTCTCCAGCACGCACCTTTTCAGAGAAACAGGCAGGAGAAAAGAGCAGGTAATAGATGGGGAAATGCCTTTCTGCTCTCTGCCATTGTAATGGACTAAAATAAAGGAGCTGCTGTGTGATGCCAGGAGAAAGGAGATGATATCTGCCCAGGTTATACCCTGGATACTAAATCCAAATGCATTTCAACCAAGATCAGGTGCTTTAAAAAAAAAAAAAAAAAAAAGAAAGAAAGAAAAAAAAAAAGTTTATTTTCTTTCCAGCTCTTGGAAGTGAATCTATTTGGTGTCAGGCTGAAAGAAGACAGCGTGTAAGTAACTGAGAAAGTGTTTACTCAGTGAATTAGTTCAGCTTTCATTGTGCACAGAGGATTATGGCCTCAGCAGTGGATGAGCTCCATTTCAGGCTGGAGTGGCTCACTTAGCTACCTCTAGGGCAGGACTAATTATCATAGGACTTAGGCCATTAAAGGGCTTTAACTACCAGTGCTCTCTCCCAGGTCTGGATTAACTGTTTGCCTAGAGCAAACCGCCTAGATAACCATTCAGCCTAATGGTCTGCTTTGATTTCTCTGCCCCCCTGCCCACCCCTTTCGCCTTTAAATTTTCCATTATTTGCAATCTGGAACAATAGCTAGGAATATTAATACCACATAGCTGCAAAATGGCAAAGGGGTTTTGTTACAGATTTTTTTTTTCCCTCTTTTGCTTTACCATTGCTAAGGTAATTGTAGGAAGTACTGTCTTGCATGGCAGAGAGCCCTTACCTGACTCAGGTGGATTAAGAGGGGCTGCTCAAAAGGCATGACCCCCCCCAAAGGAAAATACCAAAATGCCCACAGAACCCAGCTCTGTCTTACTCTGTTGTCTACATGACAATAATTGTGGCAGAAGCTACTCAGCATAGAAATAGCAAAAGACTATTGTGCCCCGAGGCACTAAATAGCCAAGATGAGAGCAGAGTTATTACCCTACTTCACAGAGGAAGAGCTGGGGTACAGAAGGTTTAAATGATTTGCCCAAGGTAACAGATGGAGAACGTGGCAGCAGCTGGTCTGATCCTTATCGTTAAAAATATGTTTGAAAAATTATCTAGTGATCCATCTTCAAACACCAGACCTCTCAGCTCTTCTGGTGGTATGTCAGCACATCTGGGTAGTTTTCAGGCTGGAAGTGGGTACAAACCAAGACTATAAAATTAGATGTTGCTTGGACAGCCAGCCTCTCCCAGTACAAGACTTCATGAGGGAATAAAAGAAATCTAGCAGGTGGCACTCTGGAAGCAAAGTCGGTGGTTCTTCACACCACAGATCTGGGCAGCACCTTGTTCATGCTGAAGGAGTGTGCGTTCAGAGTTGTGGAGGAAAAATTCCTTTTAAAAGATCTTGAAGAGAAGGGTAGAGTAGGTGGACTTCTGGTCTGCTCCTCTGTTCACTCTGGTAGCCATAAGGCTGCAGAGCTGCTGTCCTTCATGCTGACCAACACTGACTGTCTTCTACTCTGCTGTGGCTGTCTCCCCTCAGTACAATACTTAAGCACCAGGGAGACTAGTCCATAGGACTTCTTGGCACCATTTGAAAGTGGAAACATTGGCAGTGAACTCATACCTCTTCATCCCTAGAGTAGAACATCCTTAAGATGTTTTTTTCTCTCCACCTTCCCATTTTACATACTGAAAAAATTACCATTTAATGCCAATCCCTGCGTTGAGTGTTCTTGGCCCAATACGGCAACCATCTACAGGCACAGATGGTCTTATTCATGTGAGTAACTCAGGTGTTTTGGAAAGAGTATTTGTCCGGTCGAAGCCCATAAAATCCATGACAGCACAGATTAAAAGCTGGAATGTATATTTGTACTCCTCCATGTACTTACGTTCTTCACAAACACATACTTAAAATAGATATTTGTGGAAAACAATATATAAAAATCAGTGTGATTCTTGTGGCACTTTTCTTCTTGTTACCAAATTGCCAGAGTGCAGCTCAGAAACATGCTGTGTAGACCATGGAAGACAGTCCTGGCCCAACGAGACAATGGTTTTAGATGGGTGGTAGATGCTCAGCTTCATATGTTCATAGCCCTCTCAAACACAGCAAGGTTACATGTGTGTAATCTTAAACACATGCTCAAAAAGCCAAGATAGATGTAAAACAAAGGCCCAGAAAGGATGTTTGGCTCAGCAACTGTGCACAGCCTGCCTAGGTTAAACCAACTCAGATTATCTGAGTGAAGTCAAGCGCCTGCAACCAGGTCTTGCTGATGACGTGGCCTTGAACCCTACCGAAGCCCTGGGACAGGTTCTGGTACATGCCTGGGCTGGAGTCTGCACTCTCGACAGAGCCATTTCATGCCTTCTCATTCCTCCATGCAACGTTTGACAGCAGTGCCTGTCCAGCAAAGGATGTTTCTTCCTCCTTTGATGCTTTTCTCTGTGGCTTTGTTCACAACCTTTCTTGGCTAACTAGATTCTGCATTTTATAGCCCAGCTGACAGCTTTCACAGCATTTTTCAGAGCTCTGAAGTCTCTTGCAGATGGTTGAAACATGCGAAAATTGTGTTCTGCTGCTTCGTCTATATGGAAATTGTCTAATTTCTGCCTTCCTCTGATCTCTTACTCTGAGGATAATGGGGTTTAGTACTTTCCCTTCTTGCCCCTGCTGCAGGTGTGAACCAGAATACAAGACAAACTGCTTGCTGGAGTGCAAGTTATTTGTTGTGTGCAGATGAATGGAGCTGGTTTTCATTTCCTGTGATTCTGAGTATTAAATTCCTTCCCCTCGTCATTTACCCATTGCTTGACATCTTCTGCTTTCAACTCATTCATTCCTCATCGCATCTGAAAGCCATCACATTGAAGCCCATCAAGAAAAAACATAACCGAAGCAACTCACTAAGAAAAAAAGAAGCGGGTAATTGTGAAACAGCAAGCAGGTACCTTTGAAGAAAAGGCGTTTCTCAGGGGAAAAGCAGACCATCAGGGGATTTCCCCTCTTGGTACCAAGGATGCTCCAAGCCTGGCTGAAACATCTGCCTATCAAATCTATCAAGGAAGCCCTCAAAATAAAAATCAGAACTGGATAATCTAGGATCAAGCAAATCTGCTCCGTCCTCGCTGAGAAAGCTGAAGACTGCGCACTTTCAGAAGCAGCGACTGTCTGTTACTGTCTGCTTGCTCAGCACAGCGAGACCCTGACCCGCTTTGTAGCAGACAGGGATAACTGCGGTGAGACAAGAGCCCCAGAGCTAAGGCCAGGCAGGGAAAACACGTTCTGGTACCTCCTTCTCTTATTTATCAAATGCAGGTTTCCCACCTTCCAGTGAAACTGCAATTAACTTGTAAATGTATGCTGCAAAATCAATTTTCCACCAGCTGCTGTTCTGTAGCTGAGAGGAAATAAGTCAATGAAACACCCACGTGAGCTCTGATATGGCCCTCACGACAACTAATAAGCCCATCCCAGCTTACACAAACACAGCCCAAGGACTAAAGGAATTTCAAGCCCACTTGGAGATACTCCATCCAAAAATACTCCTGCCTCTGACACGGACAACGGGGGTAGGAAACAGCGGGCTGAACTCCACAGCCAGGTCAGCCGTTGTGCGGCACCATGTTGAGTTTGAACTAAAACAGTATCAGAAAACTCAGGTGTGGGTCCATGTTCTGAGAAGCTGGTCCTCATTTTGGACAGACAACCAGCTTTCCATAGTCAGCTGCACTTGACACTCACATCCAAGCCTGCGCTAGGTCTCTTCGTCCCCTGTTTGGAGACTAGACAGGTAGTCTTAAGGGTCCCACTTACCCTGAAGACAAAAGTATATGCCTACAGCATACAAAAGAAGGTGTACCAAACAGGTTGATTTGGCTGTGGATTGGGAAAGATTTGCTTTTTTCCCCCCGGTATGTCTCACATTTCAGCATTTCATCCTTTTGCTATGATCCAGGTGTGTCCTTGTCATTTGAGCTGGGATGATGGCTGTAGCTACAGCTAACCCCTGCCTGCTGTGGCCCCCTCCAAACCACTGTGACATCCCGGTCACACGCCAGGCCCAGCTGGTTATCGCGGTGTATCCTTAGCCCAGACCCAGATCTTATTGCTCCGGTGTCTTCTACCCTTGGTGACCACAAGGACGTGCATTGTTCCTATCTCTTCAGCAGGACTTTCATATTACAGCTCAAGAATTTCACTAAATTAAAGGTGTTCTTGCATGTCCACTCTGGGATCTGTTGCAATGGGATCCATGAGATCCCTAACACATCCCAGTGCTGCATTCAAAAGACGAGACAAGGTGGATGATGGCTCTGATTGACTGGGACCATGAGGGCTTTGTGGTTTTATACATGCTCCTCTAAGGTAGAAGATAACAAGTTTGCCACCACATATTGTGAACAGGCACAGTTCTTGCCGACAAGTGAGAAAAGTTCATGCTGCAGATGCAGAAGCCTTTAGTCATGGTGAAAAGTAGCTGAATACATAATCCGCTCGGAGATGGGTTTTTTTCTGAAGGCTGGCTTTTTCTGAAGACAGCTGTGCTGAGAAACATAGCAAAGACCCTTGAAACAAAGAGCAACATTAACTGGGAACTGAAAACAGCTGCTCTAGAAAAAAAGAAATAACCCAATCCCCAAACACACAATAGCGTGTTATGGGAGAACAGCTAATCTTGCAGCATAGGCACAGAACTCAGCGCTGGGAGGAGATAACAAAGATCAGGGGCTCTTGTGTTATGGGTCAGCTGCTGGCCCCCAGCTTTACGTCTTCTCAGCAGACACAACAGGCACTGTCACACAATGTCACTATGCCTGCGAGAGATAAGCTCCTGGATGAAAAACAGCTGGCTGAAACTCAAGCCAGGCAAGATGGAAATGATGCTTCTAGGAAAAAAAGTAAGTGATTCAGGCATTTTCCAAGACAATGCCGATGCTCTCTTCCTCCTCACACAGAGGGAGGAACACCAGTGGGCCAGGACTGCTCTTACTCCTTAAGGCTCGGCCTGTGCTAATCACAAGCAGCATCTGGGCTTCTAGGTCACTCTCCTGCTTTCTCCTTTCTTTCTGTGAAGCCTGGAGAGGAACAGGACTCCACCAAGCCAGGTCTGAAATGCCTCTTCTCCAAAATAAGGATGGCATCACCAGATCAAGGTAAGTTGCAAAGAACAGAAGAGGCCAATGAGTTGGAGCCAATTTTGTCTCCTTACCCAGTCACAAACTTGCTTTGGGGGCACAGCGTTTTCTATATATATAGAAGGGCCAAGGAAAGATGAGGGTGATGGGTGGAATAGCAGGAATGTTTAGAAATTCAAGGAAGATGTTATATTCATTTTGATCCAAGAGCTGTTAAATTCTTATGAGCATTATCAACACAGGAGGGAGTTATTTCCCATGTGGAAGAATTAATGAATTGTGTCTTTCTCTGGGCTGAAATTCTTCCATCCCTTCCAAAGTGACCACAAGTCCCAAAATAACTTCCCAGTCTACTCCCCAGTTTTCTTCTCCCTGATTCGCATGCTTCCTTTGGAAACCAAGTAAAAGTGAAGAGGCACTGTCAAATACTCTACTTGCCAAGGTGACATATAGTGAAGCCATCGCTTGAGTTAACGTTTGCATCTAGAGTTAATTTAGCTGACCTGTTAGCCGCTGATTAAAACAGTCACCTGGAACATGGCAATTCCTTCTGTGTGGCATGGGTTAGTAAATTGAACTCAAATTTACTCTCTCCTACCCTTCCTTATTATGTGTGCCTTTTCTGAGACATGTAGGTTCTCTTCTGATGAAGAATTTGCAAGGTCTCTGTCTCATGCCAAGGTGGAATAAAGGCCAAAGCCACAGAATTCCTCATGAAGCAAAATTCCCGTTTTCTATCCAGCTTGCACAGAGCAAAGGGCAAGAAGTCTCCTCATTGGCAGCTCCACAATACCTGCCTCCAAGGACACTTTCCTCCTAATCCCCAGTAACAGGAAGATTTTTGTGCCCTGAAGCGTGAAGGTTTATGTCTCTTCCACAGCCCGTTGGATGTTTTGTTTAAAATTCAGAGCATTATGACTTCTAAAATAGCATCTGCGTTCCCCTCCTGTGGGTGCTTTAGCAGCTGAGATCTGCTGACTCGGGTCTTTCGGCAGTAAGGTTTTTCACGACGGTGTGAGGGAATACAGCGGGGCGGCAGAGCTCAGAGGGTGGCAGAAGGAGCGCTTGTGCCTCCTTCCAGCAGGAGCAGGGAGGAGAAGGAGGTTGAGCGACTGGGTCACCTGATCACCGGGGTTGTCGGCCATTCCCAGCCCTTCTCCAGGAGACGTCACGTTCACAGAGGGAAGCCCTCAGACCTGCTCATGGTGTTCTCATCAATAGACCTGATGGTTGAGCATCTGTTCATTTGCACATTCATTGAATGAATGATCTTTTTATTTAATATCTGCTCTCCTGAGATGTGTATGCCTCTAAGAGACTTAGAGGATGTCACAATCAGTCATGGTGGGAATGGAGAAAAGCATTTTGACGTCATGTTCCTAGACAAGACCACCGGTTGGATGTCCCTCCATCCCTGGCTGGATGTGAGCCACATTGTGGGAACGGCACGGGCAAATACTGGCCAGGAGGGGACCTGCACTCAGAAGGGACAACTGCTGCTTGGTGGCCTGCTCCAGACTCTCAGAAAGCATGTTTAGCACTTGTGATTTCCTACACGTTTCCTTCTGCCGATCAGCAAAGTTCCCAGAGTTTTCTTATGCCTGTCCCTGAGTCGATGCTCCTTGAAATTTCCATGTCCTTCCACAGAGTCAGCAGCCAGTGGATCTGGGACACAGTTTCCAAAAGCTGGGCTGCCAGCCTCTCTGCCTGTTAAAGTTTGACATCTAGCTCTCACGAACCTCTCCCTCCTGTTATGTTGTGTGCGTTCTATTTCTCGGCAGTACACAAAGAAAATTCAAGCGTTTTGCAGAAAAATAAATGTGCTCTCATGGATATGTATAAAATTGCCCGAGTCTGTGCGGGGAAACTGCGTGTTTTCTCCTCTTTGGACTTGGTCCTTCTACCTCCTAAAACGTGGAACAAATGTCTCCTTTGGACCGTGATGGGGTAACTTGGAGAGGTCGGCAGAATTGCTGCAAAAGGAACCCTGGACTGGTTTTATTTTTCTATTGAACCTTGATGGAAACGCGTGCACAGCAAGTCAGGCCCTGTCCCTTTTCCTTTCTCCTTTCTCTCTCTCTCTCTCTCTTTTTTTTTTTTATTTCTTCCAGGAGTGCTGATGATAAGAAAAGCAATGTCTAAATCTTCTTAATGGTGTTTATGCAAGCAGTTTTGCTTAGCTGCAGTCCCTGCCACCCCCTCCCCCGTCCACCCTCCCCTCCCATCTTCCTGCTAATATCGCTGCTTCATTCCTTTCCCTGTTGGCTATTACTATGGACTACAGCGAATCTAAAACTAAATAATCCCCTTAGTGTCAAGTTTTCTGGGCTGAGCAAATAAATCTAACCAAATGCATTATCTAGGTAGAGGAGGCTGTTGTAAGGGGGAAAAAAGATAAAAGCTATTTTACTTTAAGGCAAAGAGTAAAACCATCATTTTTCATTCGCATTGTACTTTTAAAGTTTTTTTTTTAAATTTTATTTTAACTTTACTGTTCAATCCTTTTCTCTTTCCACTGTAATTAAAAAAAAAAAAATGTGGCAAAGCTTCTGATTTCAAGCATTAAAGAGAGGGAGAAAGACCCCAGATAAGGTGCCATTCAAATCCCCCTCTCAGACGGGTAATTCTGATCAGGCAGTAAAGCGGGCTAAATAAATAAACCCTTCCCCACTTCCCCTTCCCAGGGGGAGGGGGGGGCGAAGGATATTAGAAAACTCATTTACAGGAGGAAGAGCACATGGAAGATCTGCATGTTGCAGGACGAGGCGGAGAAGTCTGCGGTGGCTTTGCCCTGCCTGGAGTTCACGAGTCAGTGGCTCACAGGGACAGGACTGTACCTGTCTTCGTGTGTGTGGTGGCGAAGAAGTCTGATTTTTGGCAGCCTGGGTTTTTTTCAGCCTTGGTTTGGTGGTAGTGCTAACCCAAACCTGGGGACAAAGTGCTTCAGACCTGGACAACTGTGTGCTTAACTCCCATTTTCATCTCAGCTGTTAGCCAGCTATTCTCTTCTGCAAATCCAGGGCCAGCATCAGACAGTGGAGCTTCATTGGATGCGCACCAGCCAAAAATCTGGCTGACATTGTTCCCGTAGCTGCTGGCATTCCCACGTGAAGCAAGTTTGCTCAGCTCTGCCTTTCTCAGCAGTTTTCCCTCTTTTCCTGAGGTCTATACGTGTGGTGTAGGGAAAGGGTGGATGCATCCTCCAACCGACAGTCCCTCTGGACATCAACCTCCTGAATCCTTCCCATGCATAAAAAGCATAAATGTACCTTTTATCTGAATTCATCCTCTCCCATATTGGTTCTTTTCAAATGCAGACCAGATTAAGAAGATGCCTGGCGTGGCTTTTGCAAAATCAGAACCTGACTCAC
The DNA here is from genome assembly GCA_008658365.1 of Alca torda. Lineage (NCBI taxonomy): Eukaryota > Metazoa > Chordata > Aves > Charadriiformes > Alcidae > Alca > Alca torda. The sequence continues at coordinate 28,276,026 of CM018081.1, read as the reverse complement.
ATGTTTCTGTAAAATAAGAGCTCTTGCATTTTGGTCTACGTAGGTGAAAAACCAAACGGGTTGCTGATTTTGGATCCGCAGTCTTGGGGAAGAGCAGAAAGGTCTCGAACTGTTGGAGCTAGATGCACTGACAGAGTGAGGTGCTGCTCCTTTCACATACCCGCCCTCATCCAACATCTGCCCTCTCCCAGGTCAATGTTTTTTTTTCCACTTGAACTTCAGATTTAGAATAGTGAAGTCAACAACTTTTTCTCTTCGTTTGGTGTAAATCCCTTTGTATATGTTTTGGGTTCCCCGTCTCTCTAGCCAGCCTGCCGAGGTGATCTGCTCTTAAGATCCATCAATATTTAAATTTCTCATGTTTAAGGTGGGCAGATATTACCGTTTGAAACTGATCCTTTGCCTCTTTCTTTTCCCTATTAATTTGTTAGTCCTCTCCAGAGATAAAAACTCAGGAAGAATAGAGGGTTTGTTCTATCAGTTCTTTTTATAAAGTCTTCTCAAAAGAAGTAAAGTCTCAGCCATTGCTCACATTGAAAAAAAAGAGTAAAGACCACTCCACTGCATTTTGGGGATCAGGATCAGCAATAGACGTCACAAGTAATCACAGACCAGCTCTTGACCTGCTGTTTGTCTGCATAGCAAGGACACCAGCTGAGGACCAGGCTCAATCAATTTGCAATACAATGGTGCAAGCATCTTGCTCATTTTATCCTAATTCTCTTTTAAACCTCTGCACAAAACTGCCTGCTTGGCTATGGATGAACTCCAAAAGTTGAGCAAGAGGAAGAATTGCAATTAAATTACCTGAGAATATCATGCTGGACTACCCATGTGCCCTAAAATATTCTGCAATTTCTTCTGTGGTCTTATGGTGTCACCCAGTACTTCTGTCCCCTGGAAAAATACCACATGCAATTAGATTCATGACCACATTTTCTGTGAAATCTGCCTTCACTTTCTGCCAGTATTAACAAACATTTCTGGGACCTAGAGGAATGTCAAGTGTGTTCCAGTAAGTTCCTGCTGATGTTCAAAGTCCTACTAAGGTGTGCTGATACCCACTGAGCTTCCTGCATTGCCAGAAGGTATTTCCATATTCAAAACCCTTGTAGAGTGTCCTGAAATGAAAACAGCCTTGTCCACTGTTCATATTAGTGTTTGCCTGGAGTGTCCCCCTATACAAATGATTGTATCTCAGGAGCGTTCCTATGAAACAAGCAATGACTTTTCAAAGAAAGTTTTGGTGGTGGTTTTTACTCACTCCACTTGCAGCTCTGTTTTTCCTGAGCAAATAGGCATGACAGACGTCCATCACCAGTGAGATCTGCCCACTCCTGAAAATGAGATTTTAACCAAAACTGTTGTCCCCTCCTATTGTCCACAATTGTCCGCCTCTCACTTTGGAGAACCTAGAGCCCCTGCTGATCATCCTGAAGGCGTAGCACCATGGGCTGCATCCTCATGCAGGCCAGGGCTTAATCTTGCTTCACCTACTGCTTAGATAGCAGTGTTACATCACAGGGCTTCCTAAATTTCTATTTTAACAGTGCTTTCTTCTCCGGGTTCAATGTCTTAGCCTCTGTCACAGTGTTTGCCCACCACCAGTGTGGAGAGCTTTTTCTTATGCCCAGTTGAATTTCGTCTTCTTGTAAGTTGTGTCTGTCAACTCTTGCCCCTCGGCTGTGCCACTTCAGTGACTGGCCCCATCTTGTTCATAAAGCCCCTTTAGGCAGTGCAAGACAGTAACTAGATCTATCCCTTCAACTCTTCTCCATATTGAGCAAACCCAGCTCCTAACCACTGCTCAACTGGTGCTCCAAAGCACTCCTAGTGGCCCTTTGCCAGGCCCTCTCCAGTTTGCCAGTCTCTTGTTTGTACAAGGGAACCCAACACAGTCCACAGCACTCCAGCTGCAACCACACAAGAGACACAAAAAAACCATTTCCCTTGCCCTGGTGGCTGTGTTGCTGCTGCAACCACCATTGCAGTTAGACTTCATCTCTGCAAGGGCACACAGCTGACTCATCTTCAATTTGGTGTTCCTCAGGACCCCCAATCCTTCTCTACAGACCTCCCCCAGAGTGGTGTGGATGGGAGAGCAGCACCTCCCATCCAGCCCTTCGTGTGCAAACTCCCCATTTGTAATGACACAACCTGTCTGAGGGCCTTCAGCCCCAGCAGAGCACTTTGTCTCTTGCTTTCTCACTAGGTTGCCACCTTCCTCCAAAGCAGAGGATGGCAGTTGCTTTCCACCAATTACCTCTTGTCCAAGGACCTGCTTGCAGTTTGAGTTGTTTAGTAGAATATCACATCTTAGAGAAACAGAAGTCTTACAGAGGGTTTCTGTGTCCATCCTGGGGCCTGGAGTCAATCTTGATGCTTTCCTGAAGCTTCACGTTTGTGGTTCCTGCATGATGCTCTATCATTCGCTTCCTCTGCCTCTTCCTGTTTTATGTAAGGCTGAATCACCGTTGTCTACCAGGGTACTCTGCCAGATGACTGGTCCTGGGTTGCGGCCAGGGGCACGGAGTCAGGACGGATTGAGCCTTTCGTACAACGTATGGGATTTCTGTGCCCAAGCCTGGAGGGTTTGGGAGGAGGAGTAGGACCAGGAGCCAAGCAGAGACAAGGCAGCTCCTGGGACATGAGGCAGCAAGAGCAGGGAGCAGAATTTGATGTAGGTATTTCTTAACAGTGGGTTTGGTCGAACCAAGGAGGCTGCCTTCCAGCGTGGCCCTGATTGTATCTCTTCACCAAACAAATCCTCAGCGCCACAACTTGCTCCTCAAAGCTAGAAAAGAGGTCTTCCCTTCTGCATGGGAATGCCCTTCTGCAGTTTGGCTGCCCTTTTGTCCTCTCATGGCCCAGTAACAAGCAGCTGGAACTGATACAACTTTTGAAGTGCCACCATCAAGCTGTGCTAATTGTTCTGGAACATGTTCAGAGGAGGGCCACAAGGATGATCAGAGGGCTGGAGCACCTCTCCTATGAGGACAGACTGAGAGAGTTGGGGTTGTTCAGTCTGGAGAAAACAAGGCTCCGAGGAGACCTTATAGTGGCCTACCAGTGTCTTAAGGGGGCCTACAAGAAAGCTGGTGAGGGACTTTTTAGGATGTCGGGTAGTGGTAGGACTAGAGGGAATGGATTAAAACTCGAGATGGGACGATTCAGGCTGGACGTTAGGAAGAAGTTCTTCACCATGAGGGTGGTGAGACACTGGAACAGGTTGCCCAAAGAGGTGGTGGAAGCCCCATCGCTGGAAGTTTTTAAGGCCAGGCTGGATGGGGTTCTGAGCAACCTGATCTAGTGGGAGGTGTCCCTGCCCATGGCAGGGGGGTTGGAACTAGATGATCTTTAAGGTCCCTTCCAACCCTAACAATTCTATGATTCTATGATTCTTACATTTGGGGTGTTTCATTCCTTTTGGTTCACACAGAAGAACAGAAATTATTTCCCCAAATCCCTCTGGTTATCAGTCCCAGAGGTCCCTTTTCTCTTGGATCTCAGACATGCTTGCACGTCATCGTGGTGCAACAAGTTGTTTCCCGCCGCACTGTCCCCGACATCTGGCCGTGTGCTCTCCTACCTGTTGAGAGATGATGATCTGAGATGCGTCAGCCCATGGAGAGAGCTGGGGAAGTTGAGGCAAATGCAGCAGGAGCACACGGATGGAGGATGCACGGATGGAGGATGCCGGGATGTACCTGGTACCTGGCAGTCATTGCATCACAAGCCTAAGTACAGGGTCAGCCAGTGACCAACATGAAGCTAAACATTTATATGCTGTTAATGACATCATCAATAAACTGTTTCACTATACACTTCATGGGTTTACATTGTGATTTATTAGTCCTTGGTGACATAATTAAGATTAGTAGGTTGCCCTTCATAAAGCAAATATTTCCTCACTTCAGAACCTTTGCCAGATGTCTCCTTACCCTTTTTGGAACCTGGTGAATATACTTTCACTGTGTCCTCACAGTTTGCTTGAGAGCCATGCACAGACTGTGTTATTTTCCTTATTACCCCCAGTTTGTCACTTGGCACCAGTTTAACCACCAATGCCCCAAGCAACTTCACCTCTCTTGGTGCTTTGCGGCGCTTTTTTGTTGGGCACGGAAACCTGACTACAAAAGGTTTGTTTCTTCTAGGCAAACCTTTTCCCCGGTATGAGCTGGTCCTTGGCATCCCGTCTTGCCCATCGCCCCACAGGTCGGGGATGCCGAGATGCGTCTCTCCCCGCACTTCTCTCCTCAAGCAGCAGCAAGGAGTGTTTACAGCTCTGCTCAGCCCATGGAGGAGAGCAGGCAAACTGCTCACAGCATTCCCTTGCAATCTGAGTGTATCCCTCTCCCCTGGCTTTTGTGAGCAAGTTGCAGCTGGAAAAGATTTCCAGCATCGCTGCACCAGATCTTGGCCCTTGCCAAGATCAGTGGAATCTGCTCTCACCATTGTTCTCGACCACACCATTTACCCAGAGGTGTGTTTTTGCCTATCAGCTCTTTATGCTGCTGATTGCCATAGGTTCCTAACAGTTTTTGAACTGGTGACAGAAGACAAACATGAGAAAAGTCTGCTAAAAAAAAATGGGACCGTCTTAAATCACATTGCCAGCTTTCTGTCACTGCAACATTCCAGGGCTGGGAGCGCATGATAGCTTTGACCTTGATTATATTGATGATAATCCATCTGCACAAACACTATGTGTGTGTATATATATACACACACACATATATATATTTATATGTATATATGTACAAAAAAAGTGAGCCGCATTTTTCCTTACATGGTCTTTCAGTGCCACAGGAATATGGAATTGAAAGGGACCATTTCTGTCCACTATGTTGGCGTGGCTCTTCATTTTATCCCTTTTATAATCTCCTCTATTTCCATCTTTTCTTTTTTTTTTTCCCCTCCCATGAGTTTCCAGCCTTTTTGGGAGGCTTTACCAGAGTATGGATCTTCTCATGGTCACTGATTTCCTCCCTAAATTTATTCATGGCTATTTTATCTCACTTCGCTCTTGTGCCAATGCTGCCCTTTGATTGGAGCAACTCTTTCCTTTCCCTCACGTTTAATCCCCTGATATATTTCCTGCGTATTCCCCCAGTTTCCCTTTTACTGGAGGAACCAAGACAAGCTCTTTTTGCCTCATGTGCAGGACGTTTCTGTCTCCCCTGCTTCTGTCCAAGCCTTACCAAGCCATGGTTCCTGATGAGCCCATCTTTCCCCAACAACGGGTCACTGGAAGAGCTGGCCATTTTCCCAACGAGGACACAGCGGTGCAGAGCACAATGGCATGAACACTTCCCTCTCTCCACTGGAAACACCTTGCCTGAGACATCCCAGAATTGCATTTGCTTTCACATGTATGCATCACATCAGCACCACCGCTCTGCTTGCCATCAGGCACCAAACCAAGTTTCTTCTCCCCGTGCATCCCACCACAAAGTACAGTGCTGTCTCACTGTCCTTGACTTTGCTTCCTTTTCTGGCCACAAGACCCCATACCCATGACCCAGGTCTGAGTGTCCTGCGCCACATTTCTAGTACCTTTGGACATCCTCCATCTCTTTCTTTCAGGTCATCACTGGACCACCAGGAAAAGCCTGACTCTGGATTTTCCTCAGATGCAATCCTGGCTCTTGGTGCTGAGTGAACACAAAGTCAAGACTCAGTTCCATCCTTTCACCTGGTCCTGTGGCTCAGTGGTTCCCAGTGCCACGTCTATCATAGAATCATAGAATTGCCTGGGTTGGAAGGGGCCTTTCAGATCATCTAGTCCAACCATCAACCTAACTCTGACAAAAAACACCACTAAATTATATCTGTAAGCACTATGTCTACCCATCTTTTAAAAACCTCCAGGAATGGTGCCTCATCTACCCAAGTTTTTGCTTGCCCTTCCCGAGATGTGCAGTCTCCTTAGCAGTAACAGGGTTGTCCTTCCAGCTCAGCTATGCTGGATCTCACTTCACTTGGTTTATGTGAACCTTAGAGATAATGATTTTCCCCACCTCCCTACACCTGGCTGAAGCAATTAGTAATTACAGGCTCTAGCATTATTCACGCATAGCCTCTGGCATGTCTCCCAGGACTCTAAGGTGATACACCTCAGGGAATGCACAACACACCTGCCTTTTTTTCCCAGGTGCTGGTGTTGTGCTTTCCCCCCTTGTTTCCTCTGCAAGGGCCATCCACATACTTTCACAGCACGGAGCCTTTGGGTTGCCCACTGGCAATGCATCCGTGAGTGCTCCAGGAGGTAACATGTCTTGAGAGACAGCAATCACCAAATGACTTCATCACAGCGCACCAATAATTTCCAGATCCATGGAAAACCCTTAATAATACATGCCTCCTCTTTTCATGTTGTATACAGGATGTATATGTGCATGTACATGTATATGTGCATGTATATCTGTATGTGGATGCACACCTCATTGATGTCCCTGGGGAGCTGGGCTGAATGTCCCACGTTGAGTGCCGAGCACACCGCACACCCAGCAGCACCATTTCCAAAACAATTCATCGGGTTGGGATGACCTCCAGCTGTTGTCCCATCGAGACAGGAGGTCCCTTTGTAGATAGAGAAGGAAAGGGACATACTCTCACAGCGTCTGGTGGCACCTCTCCATGCTGAGCCAGGGGACTGCCCCCCACCCTGTGGGAAATTGCATCTGTATCACACGTACAGTGTGTGTCCTGCTTTATCTGAAGTACCTGCTTTTGTGGACATGGGGGTTTCACAGGCTTACCTTCTCCATAAAACACCTGCTCAATGGTAAGGTGCTACGGCTGCTCCGGGACACAGGACCAAGAAATGGCTCACGGCAGGTTTCAGATCCATCCACAGTCAGGAAGGGCAGTGCTTCCCAGGGAACAAACGGATGTAGAGTAAGTCTCAGAGTTACTTTATTTTGTAAACACACCAAAACATTTCAAGAATAAAACGACAGTGTACGACAGTTGTAAAAAACTCAGATTCCACTGACCGCATTCCTCCTACTTAAAATTTTAACCCGAGGAAGCCCAAAAGCTTTGCGAAAGGCAGACAGCTCTTCTTCATTAAGATAAAGATGCCACCAGGCCGAGGGGGAATAGCGAGAATTACAACTCATTCAAAGTCCTCTGTGTTACATAGGGAGGAGTTTTGGCCAGAGACGCTGAAAGACGTGTGCGATGGAGGACTGGAACGGCCATTCTGCAGAGGACACGGATTCTGCTTCGGCATCTATAACTCCTCCTGTGCCAAACGAACAGAAGCCCTGAGAAGTTTCGCAATTAGTCACTGAAGGGTTCGGGCTCATTTGAGACAGATCAAAGCATTTCGTTTCCACATCGTTCAGTGGCATTATTTACAAGGGAATTTTTAAAACATGGGAAAAAAAGTGGTTTGGGGATGTAAAGTGGAAACGTTTCCTTCTCCAAATGCAAAAGCGCGACCTCCCAGGATTGTCATAACTTTCCTTCTGTGTTTTCCTCTCCTAATTCAATTTTTGATAGAATGAGTGCAGCTTTCGAAGCCTGTGAGTGTTGGAGTGAGCATGATCGCCAGTAAAAAAAATCTACGTAAGTAAATCTAACAGAAACCATGGAATATACACAGCAGTGAAGCTTGAATGTGGCAGTTCTGCTGACCCTTTTCCATAACAGAAGGATAAAAGAAAAATGATGAAAATAATGCAAAAGGCATTTGCAAGCAGGGTCCAGTTTTTCCAAGAGTTTAGACATGATTTAGGCCAAGAGTTTAGTGGAGTTTGAACAAAAACTAGCCTTTTACACAGGGAAAGACCCAGTTACAATAGGGATTTAAGGAGAACCGTGGGGATAGTCCAGACACTAATCGTTCCCTGGCACAGCTCAAACCTGCCCAGAGCATCTCAGGAGTCGGACCTGAAAGCTTTGCCCCACAGCACCGCGCAGCCCTGATTTATCCAAAGAGCTGCAGACACTCCCTAAACAAATTCCTGCGTGTCACACTGATGGACGGAATGTTTGCTGTCATCAACTTTGCTCTCTAATCCACTCGCCTTCAGCTAAGCATCCGGGCAGGAGTCTTCCCCAAAAAAGAACGGCTGTACGAGACCACGGCCGGGGTTTGCCAACGGGGACCGAATGAGCGGAAAAAGTGGGGAGGAGGGGGGGGTGCCGGAAAAAAAAGCAGAGGTATTTTTAAGATGCTGATTTAGAGTGCTATTAAAAATGCTGCCCACATAGCCTTTTAACCCTCAAAGATATCAGATAACTTTTTTTTTTCCCCCGCGATGAGATGAAGTGGCTGTCATTATCTGCGAAGGTCTGTATCATATTGGAATCTGCCGGCGCAGGTCAGCGAGTCCGTGGTGTTCTGGTCCCAGCTCCGGCACTGAATTACATTTCCCAGGCACAATGGCTGCAGAATGGGTGGGTGCTTTGTCATTTAAACTGCATAAAGAGGCAGAAATTGATTTTTATTGTGGATCTTCATATCTAATAAAGCTCTGAGGGGCTCTTTTCTTCTCCGATTGAATGGCCATTGAATGCTTTCAATCTAGTTCTGTGTTTCATGCCTAAACTGAATAGTGGCAGGAGGAAAATAGATGGGGGGAAGAGAGGCCAAGTCACTTTCCAGATTGAAAAGGATACAGAAGAGAAATAAATAAAAAAATAAAATAAAGTAAAAATGAATCAGAAAAAAAAAAGCCATTTAAGTGGAAAAGGGAACTTTCCTGATGCGGAGAAAAAATTGTTTTGTGCAAGGCGCACGCGTGCGGCTGTGCCGGCAGCTGCGTGCACGAGGACGTGGCTGCATGGTGGTGTGGAAAGACTTGGGACTCAACGAAATGTGACCGAGTGACCCTGATACTTACCTGCATCTCCACTCTGTGCTTTGGGAGTGGAAATTTCTGTCTCCCTAGTCAAGACATGTTAATACTGCACGTCCCGGAGCTGCCCTGCGTGCTTTGCCCTCAGTAACCAATATTTTGCTTGGGCTGCTGTAAAATGGGAATGAGTCAGTTTATGTTGACATTAATTAGAGGAGAGATTGGTTTAGAATACAGTGTTTTTTAATGTAATTAGTACCTAGTTCATCACGTCCTCCTCAAATCAACAAAGAGACAATAATACATAATGGCTTTTCAGTTGCTCTTTGATATGTATTGCTCATTTAGTCCCGTTCCCCTTGGGAAGCTTCATCACAATTAACAAGGCCAGTAGTGTTAGCATTAATTGGTCGAGCTGATGGTCTGATCTAAGGTCCTAAGGAGTCCTCCTATAGCACTGCAGACTGTGGTCAGACACTCTTGGGAGCTCTGCCTAATTGAATGTTGAGTCTCTTGATCGTCAGACCCAGGATAAATAGTCATTGCCTGCTCGGAGGCTCAGCCTTTGAAGCAGCAGTTCATAGGATGAATGAGATACTCCCCAACAGCCCCTGCAGGACCTGGAAGGGGTGTCACGAAGCAGCTGACCCCACTGGGAAGCCCTCCTGCTCATACCACCAAACTGGAACTTGTCTGCACACCACTATCTTCAAGTTCTTTGACTCAAGCACTTGGAAACTGACCTCAGAGGTGTCAAGACGTAAGGAGTGCATTTCTTGCATGGTCATTTTTATTGTTTTCAGTATGCATGTGTGCATACATTGACTCATGTTCTTGTACTTTCACAGCTAGCACTGAGAATTGCCTCCAACGTAGGCTGGTGCAGGAGATGTCAGCAGCTCCCCAACTCAAAACGCAGGGAACCTTTAATGAAGAACATGTTTTGATTTAGTTTTCTTGCAGCCATCTAAAGCTCTGCTGTAGGTGTCTGTCTTCTTAACTGCAGCAAAATTAAGGTCATGAGAACTACAAACTTTTGAGGAATCCTGGACCTGAGCAAATATAAAACTCTCGACTTGTGCCCGAAGAGCTGGTCCTTCAATTTAAGCCACGAAGGCATTCAGTATACCTGTCCTTCCTTGCATCTAAGGGCATTAAAACCTCACTGAGAGCCTACTGAAATGCCCGGTGCCTCCTCAGAGGCACAGCTGAGCTGCTGGTTATGGTGGTCAGAAGGACAGTGGGCTTCCTGGCAGCCCATGGATGCTCAGATTTCCTTTTCAGTAAGGCCTCTCTCACATATGCCCCTGCTTGCTTTATTCTCAGCACGTAAAAAGGAAGAGAAGTGGAAGATACCAGCTGGATCTTTCCTCTCCTGTCCTGGAGAAGAAGAGAAGATAACTTTAAAAGTTAAGCAAAGCAAACCTCCCACTGAATACATGACTTCTTCCCTGCACACTTCCTTCAGGAAAGAGATTTTTCTTAGGCTGCTGTAAAATGGGAATGAGTCAGTTTATGTTGCTGTTAATTAGAGGAGAGGTTGCTTTAGAATAGTGTTTTTAAACGTCATTTGGCTTTTCTCTTACCTGTTTCATCACCCTTAGAAACCTCCTCCAAATAGCTTTGGAGGTAAGCCCCAGGCAGCTGAAGGAATGCCAAAAAATAGGGTGGTTGCAACTTCAACTCCTCTTTGAAAAATTTTAGAGCAAACCAAGTTTCTCAGAGAGTGGGAAAAGAAAAACTGCCGAGAAGTGTTTGCCCTTCTCCCATCCCACAGCAGAGAGCTCAGAATGAACCACTGTGAAAGGGCCTGACCTTCCTAGCACTGAAAATCAGCTTTTTGGAAATTGTAACTCAAGTAGGATATCTCAAGTGAGGCACCTAGGGGAGAAAAAAAAAACCAACACAAAAAACCCCAAAACAAACAAACAAAAAAAAACCAAAACAAACCCAAAAATTGCAAGTTGTTGGTATAAATCCCGATTGTCTTTGCCAGGAGCTCAGTGCAATCCTTAAATGCATTGATGATCCAGAAAAACCAAGAGAATGCCAGGCTGTATTCAAAAAGAGAGAATAACACAGAAAACGCTGTAATGGAATTACAGAACAGCATGATACACCTTCACCCAGAATAACGTTTTCTATTCTGGCCTCCCTGCCTCCAAATGCAGACACGGGAAAGGTCTAGGGGAGGGCAAAGGAAATTATTAAGGGCATGGAAAGACGTCCATGCAAAGAGAGATTAGAAAGATCATGGCTATATAATTTAGAGACGACATGAATAAGAGAAGCCATGATAGAGATATATAAAATAATTTGCCTTTTTCTGGTTTGCAGAGCTTTTGCGAACTCAGCCTGCACTGGTTTTTCTTCAGCTCCATGCAGGGCTCGGATGTGCTTGGCAAGCAGGAAAACAAACATCACGGAGCTGGAGGGCATTCTCCAAGAGCCTAGAGAATGGCGTGTTATTTGAGATTCAAAATAAGTCATTTTAAGTAATGTGGTCCTCCTCCTGATCCTGGATGCAAGCACCTTTGTATAAAGGAGGAAGTCTCTCAGGAATCCCTGCCCTTTGATTCCCGTGGGGAGGCTTAACTCAGAGGAAGCCTCTTCGTCCTATCTAGATGTCAGTAACAGTATTTTCGTCACCTCTGCACCTGTGTTACACTTATTTTTCCTCATACCCCCTTCCCTGGGGACAGGGTCTCACCGTCTTTGGTCTGGCAGTATTGGTCATCCATTAATATCTCAGCAAAATGATAAGGCAGCCCCCTTCCCTCCAACCAGCTTTGTGGCCAGAAGATCCCGCTCTAGACCCCGCTCTAACATCTCGTGTCGGAGGCCTCACTTTCTTCAAAGCTTCTGGTGAGTTTAATGAGGCTCACTGTGACTCACTGTCATTAACTTCATGTCACTATTAAACAGGGCTGTGTGGAACGCGCCATGTGTTCCTGCAGAAGGTCTCCTCTTCCACACCCCATCAACCTCTAAAGGACCCAAAGGCAACCAAATTCTTGTTTTCAGCCCAAGGCAAGGGTGAAAGTGAAGCTTTTGACCTGGAAATTTTCTCTCAGTGGAGTGAGGGTCTGTCTCCCTTCCCAGAGGGTATTTTGTGTAAATGCTGTGATAACAGTTTCAAGCAAAGCGTTTTAAAGAGAATGTGAATTTTGGAGGGATACAGAAAGGCTCGTATGCCTGAATACTTGTCCATTTCCTCCAACTGTACTGATTGGTCTAATAAAAGGTTATTAAATCTCTCTATACAAAGTTACCTCTATTCAAGAGGGAGCACTTCTGATGCTTATGATACCATCCAAACTCCATGCCTTTCAAAACAGTAGTCTTAGACAAAGACTTACCATCTGAGGGCCAGAAGGGAAAGAGGAAAAAAAAACCCAACCCAGCATACAACAAAGGTACAAAGAACAGAGACAACAAAGGCACAAGTAAGAATGATCTAAATTAAATGGTCCATTCCAGATGGACTCAAGAGACATAAATACCTCGTCTAACCTCAACGCACAATGAGTTGCTGGGGACAGAAATGAAAGCAGAGATCAGCCGGGTGCCAAGTAGTTTGTTCTCAAGTTACCTTTGAGGAGGAGAGAGGTCTACAGCACTTAACAGAATGGTTTCTGTTTGTTTTGGGTTCTGCCAAGGTCCAGAATTAAAAAGTCCGGGACATTTTGAAAAACTGGTGGGAGCAGCAGAGGTGCTCGGGGTGTAGGATCACAGCTGGGTTGGGGAGGAGATGCAGTGCTGAAGGAATAGTCATGAGATCAGGTTCTCCCAATGAGCCTGGGGAGGGAGGAATGTAAGTCAGGGCTTGGGGTAGCTGTGAAATTGCACTTACTGCAATTTCACTTGTATACATGTCTGAAAACAGCGTTTCTCAAGGCAGCTTGTTTCCACATATCAAAAAAAATATCAACTTTTGACATCACCAACCAATGGCAGGGAAAGAGCAGAAGGCCTTTGAAGGAGGGAGGCAGCTGAATAGACTCGTACAATCTAACAGTCCAGTGTTTTTCTCTTGGCTCCCCAATGTCATTTTGCAGCAAAGCCTGGGGAAGGAGGACGGCGTCTCAGCCAGAACCCACAGGCAGCTTAGAGCCCATGCAATCACTCAGGTCTGGCTAGTATTTCCTTACCAAGGTCCAAGCAGTTGAGAAGACCATCAAGGAATACCCTAGCAGACTCGCGGCTGAAATAGCGACCTTTCGCTACAGCTTAAAAAAAGGCAAATCAGGTTGAACTGATTCTCCGCTAAATGAGGAGCAAACTTGATGAAATAGCAGCTGGGGCAGGTTAGAGACATAATTGTTACGTGAGGTGGTGCCCAAAACTGCAGGTCAGATGGCCAGAAGGTTTATAAACTGCATGGATGTAACCAACTGTTGTGAGCGTTGTACTAAATAGCATTCCCATTAAAACATTCATGTTGGGATGTAGAACGTTTCCAGACTGAAAAAAAATCCAGGGAAGAAATAGAGAGACAGAGCCGAAGCTGAAACAAATCCTCCCTTGAATACCAGGTCTTAACTATAGGTTATGAGTCCTCGAAAAAAACCTTAGCCTAGAGGATAGAGGTAGCTGTAAAAAGTCATCTTTATTTTTGTTATCCGATGTTGGCAGCCAGCTGTCCCCAAAGCTGAGGAAGATGAAGGTTGGATGCTACTCTCCTGGGCTTTTTTTGACTGATGACCCCCACTGTAAGTGAGTCTGATCCAAGGGGAGGGTTGTGCTGAGGGTCAATTATCGGGAAGTTTTAAAAGTCCCGCTCTGCGGCTGAGGGCAGGCAGTGATAAGAGCTCCAGGTGAAGTGGTCAAAGCCAGGCTGAAATGAGAGATAGCGATGGCAAACGCTGCAGATTGCGACCCGTGACACCAGTTGAGTTAGTCAGGCTTAATGCAGTGAGGGGATTTTCTCTGTTTCTTTCTGAAGCATCCTCCCTTGTTTGCGACATCGCAGATAGGCGTCACTCACGCTGGATTTGTCTGGCTCCCTGTCAAAGTGAGATTTATTCACAGGAGTCAGTTTTGCCATGGAAAAATAAACAGTTGCTTCTCCCTACAGGGATGTGGCCGGTCTGTATCCAGTGAAGGGAAATCCTCTGTGCAGCTCCTGGAAGACCACGTCATCTCCATCTCCCATTAGTGCCTCTGGCCCCTCTCCCGAGCCACCTCTCCATCAGAGGGCACGCGTATGGAATCCTATACAATAGAGCCAGTATATTTTTACAATTAACTGGAGCGGATGCAAACCTTCACAAAAACTATGCTGGGTAAAATTGCCTTTTCCATGACTCACTCTTACACCTTTCTTCTGCCTAATAGCAGACCACAGCATGGTTATCTTTGAACAAATTTAGTCACTTCATTTTTTTAACCGCTGCAAGAGGCAGGATTTGGAGATGGATGGCCTACCACTCTGATCTGGTAGAACAAATCCTCTATTTCTGCGTGCCTGTAGAGATTTTAGATCAGAAAAGTATCCTGTCTGAAATCCATGTACGCAATTCATGGTCTTTTCATGCTGTTGAGGAGGTGGCACTGGGCATTATTAATGCTGCAATTCTAAATCTACCGTACCTGCTAAGTAGTTTCTGTATTGTCCATGTTGTATTTGCCTGTTGCAACACTTATCTGCTGGCGCACTTCTCTTTTTGGGGGTCAACTGTTTGGTTTTTATCCTAAGAAGTGTCGACATCTTTGGGTCTGAACAGGGTAAATGAGTTCCCCGGGTCTGCGGAGCAGTGACTGGCATTTCAGCATTCTCGGGTTGGGGTTTCTTTTGCCATGAACTCAAGCTGCTCTATTGCAGCAGTTTTGTTTTTTTCACCAGGACCCCCACTTGCCGTGCTCTGCTGGAGGATGTGCAGCCACAGAAACCGTTCCTCATCTCTATTAAAAAATATACAAAATGATGCGGGGAGTAGAAGTTTGAGTTAATTACAAATTATTCTCGATTTCACTAGCATTTTATTAACAAATCCACATTAATCCAGTATTAAAGCAGGGCGGGATTATAGGATTTCTCTCATCTGAAACTTGGAGAAAGGGAAGTCTATAATAAACCTGCCTATTCATTTGACACAAAGCTGTTCTATCAAATCTACCACAACGTGTGCCCCCCCCACCCCCTTCCTTGCGACATACGTATGCAATCCTATACAACAGAAACTCTATATTTTTACTATTAACTAGAATGGATACAAAACCGATCTGGGGTAAAAATGCCTTTCCAACATTTCTGGCCTTGAAGACACTTTTCTGCCATTCCAGGTTATGCAGGTGACCTACTGGGGACATCTACCAGGTGGAGACCTGCCAGCTCCCTACTTGCGTCCATTTCCACCAGCAGAAGAGCTGACCCCGTAGCAACCTATTTAACTGCATGCATTTGCTTAAAAGCGAGATGAGGTCATACAAAAGAATGCTTCCTCTAAAAATGGAGGAACACACTGGAGGAAGAAAAGGATCTGAACGCGCTTGGAGACAGCTGGAAGAAATAAGATGGAAAGGTAGAACTGTTTCATCTTGATCCTGCCACAGTCCTCAAAATTGTCTTGAAAGTTTTCACAGAAAGGAGCAAGCTAAGGGACTGAAATAGTTTGCTTTCGGATATAATCCTTTTAATAAAATGTGAGGGTCAGAATTTCATGTTGGCAGTAAACATTTTGCTAAATAGGGCATGATGAGTTTGCTGTTCTGCTCCTGGACTGGTGGCTCACGCTTGCGTGTCATAATGTATAATAATCGCGTGAAATCACCGTCTCTGCTGGGGTTGGTGTGGGTTGATCGGTCCAAAGTGTAACAGCTCCTGAGCTGAAATTATTCTTCTTAATTTTACGGACCTCTCTAACACAAACATTTCCCCTGGAAAAAAAAAAGGGGGGGGGGGGGGGCAAAAAACAGAACAGAGAAAATGAAGAAAATGTTCAGGTTTTGCAGACCTTTATTGTCTCACTCGTGGGGACGCCATGAATATCTGAACACTGAAATGGTTTCATTTTATACCTATAAAAACTATCCATTTTCCCACAGGTTTTTGGTGAAAAAAGGGGATTCGCTCATGGATAATTCTGCTGATTCAAAAGGCTGCATTTCTGTCTCAGAAATCGGCATTTTCAGCCAAGGCTCATTGCTGTTGCTCTTCGCTGAGATGTGACAGCAGGCTGGGGACTGTGCGGAAATGAGACTGGCTGCCTCCCAGACACGTCAGCTGCCTGAGACATGTAGGTGTTGGGGCTCAGGATGAGGTCCTCCAGAGCCATGTTGGGGTTCTTTTAGTGTCTCTTTGTATGACCTGCTGTCCAGGTCTGTTTTTCCATTAATATTTTTGAGACTAGCAAACGTGCTAGAGAAGAGAGATTAAGCCTGTTGCCACCTCACTAGCAACTGTGCTCCTTTGGAGATTGAAGGGCAGTATTTTATTTCTTGGCCAAAGTCTTTTACTCGGCCCTGGGGTCTGGACCTACAGTGCTCGGTTCTTTGGTGCAGATGGTTTCACCTAGCAGGAGGACGGAGACCCCAATGGCCATCAGAAGCTTTTTGGGGTCTTGCACCTACCTTCCCTTTGCATTCAGAAGACCGATCCTTCTGTCTGTGGCTGAACATCCCAGCGAGTTTTTGGGTAAATTACCCAGATGGCTACCTCTCCAGTGGGGTAAGGCTCGCCCTCTTGCTGTCAGACTCCACTGATGATAAACCTGCTGTTGGCCTCAATGTCCTACCCATTGAGCAAGGCAAAAGCAGAGAGAAAGGCTACCTCAGGATATCAGCTCTTGCTTCTGACTGTCCCTGAGCTGGTAGTCTTCATGTGTCCTTGGTGCTCGGAGCCTGGCCAAGTGCTGGCTCCAAGCCAGGCACCTTCAAAGCTCCTCCAGCTCCTTGCAAAGCCAAGGGAGAGGCATGAAGTGGTCACACCTGAGCAGCAAGGGAGCAAGAGGTGAATGCTGGTTGGGTTTTAAGCAGAGCAGAGCACAGCACGTATCTTTGGGTGTTTAATTCCTGCATGCTTTTCTGGTTTCACTCAATCTGTGCTCTAAAGGGGACCCAGCCAAAGCCTGGGTTTCTCCTTCCCAGCTGGAATGTCACAAATAATGTCCCTTGTACCTGCAATCCAGGGACCCCTTGGTGACATTTTCTGGATGCATCTGGGCAGGCAATCAGTTGAGTGCAGAGTGGTCCCTGTACCAAGGCATTGATACACCATAGAGAACAAAGTTTTTAATTATTGCCTTTTTCCATGGTCAGGTCGCGGTGGAATAGCCACCACCCTTCTGGGTGTACTGGGGTGCAGCTTTCTTTACGAGATAATTTATTGTCTATCTGCTCATTGCCAGGTCTCTGTCATCTTCACTGCAGGCTCAGCGCTGGAAGATGAGGCCTTTTGGTGTTCTAATAACAGGCAATTTGGAGTACAAACAACCCTATTGTGCCTGTCACGTAAGGAGCCCCCTGATAAACATGGCTGTGGAGGAAGCTGACGTGAATATATGAGATTCCTCCTGCCCACAGCCAGTGCCAAGATCCTAGGCAAAATGCACCATCTGCATCAGGTCCTATTAAGTAAATTAATGCTCTGGAATTTTTTTAAAAATAAAAATGTAGTAAAAAGAGAACTTACTTTAAAAATTAGTCACGATTCGCAAGAAAAATGATGCAGTCAAGGGAGCTCCAGGACAACAAATGAGCCCAAGGCTGAGACATCCATTAAGCAGACCACTTGTATCAAGAAGTTTCTTCTCTCCCACCTCAGCTCATGCTCCTCCTTTGAAGTTTTTTTTTGGGCATGGGTCAAGATACAGATGCACATGCCCACTTTCAGAATCATAGAAAGGTTTAGGTTGGAAGGAATTTTAGAGACCATCCAGTCCCACCCCCCTGCCCTGGGCAGGGACACCTCCCACCAGACCAGCTTGCTCCAAGCCCCGTCCAACCTGGCCTTGAACACCTCCAGGGATGGGGCAGCCACAGCTTCTCTGGGCAACCTGCGCCAGGGGCTCACCACCCTCACAGCAAAGAATTGCTTCCTAATAGCTCATCTACCTCTCCCCTCTTCTAGTTTGAAACCATTACCCCTCGTCCTATTGCTACATGCTCTTGTAATAAGTCCCTCCCCACCTTTCCTGGAGCCCCTTTAGGTACTGGAAGGGGCTCGAAGGTCTCCCCGGAGCCTTCTCTTCTCCAGGCTGAACCCCCCCAGCTCTCTCAGCCTGTCCTCACAGCAGAGGGGCTCCAGCCCTCTGATCATCTTTGCAGCCAAAGATGCAGAAGGCAATGCTCTCCTAGCTGACCCTAACCCCCTCATCTTTTTAGAGGAGGCAGTGGTACCTAACGGAGGAGCATCTAGAGGACCCACAGCCTGGTTGCAACTCATCCCCCCCCCCCCAGCTGCCTGGAGGAGCAGGGAGGGAAGGACAGACCTCGCTGTCAGCCGGGACATTGAGGACAACATGAGATCTGGGCCAGAAAAAGCAGAGGCATCTTCCATGGGACCCCATCTCACCGGCAGTGAGGGGGACTGGGGCACAATGCCCACAGGGAACTGCTTGTCCCTTAACAGTGACACACGTCCTTCGTCTACCAGCCTGCCCCAGGCTCCTCCTGAGCTCGCCGCTAACACAGCCAGGCTCACGCCATTGAACACATCCAAACAACATGCAGTACAAGACTTCCAAAAAGCCAGTCTCAAAATAACTTGCACTCTAATGCAAGCAGCAGACAAAGCCAAAGAAAAGCAGAGGAGCAGGCACCCTTCAAGCTAAAGCATGTTATTAAGGAATATTCCTTTTTTGAAGTCTGTTGATTTTATTTTTATCATATTTTAGCACAAACCCTTTTCATGTTATAAATTAAGTAACTGCTGCAGAAGGGTTATGGTTTTTTTTTTTTTAGATGCATTTTTAAAGTTTCCAGTACAAAAAAAAAAAAAAAAAAAAATCATGGAAAGCTGTGTTGAATTATGTGATACATTGAAATTAAAATGAAATTCCAAATTATCTTGCAGTCAGGGGCTGATGTGGACTGAGTGATAATAAATAAAGGGTAAAAGGACATTGGCAAGTCTTTTTTCATGGCTTTCAATTTTTCCCCTCCCTGTTGTTTGTAAAAACCTCTTAGAAGATTAAAAATAATATTTCTTTCCCTATTGATTTTTTTCTTTTTCCCCATTTGAAAACAGCATTTATTTATTTTCTGTGTTTCTAATGGAGCTGGGATTAATGTGGCTTTATTTGTTCTCTGCTTGGCTTGTGCTTTCGCCCGGCGGAGGGAGGACAGGGAAGGGTGCTCATTAACAGGACTGCAGCAGCCCAGCACCAAATGTCTCCTCAAAGTGTCAGCCAAGGCCAAGGTCATCGGTAAATATTTTGACCCCGGGGCAGCCACCCAAAAAAGCTCAGTTCACGTCCCTTTGGCACTTGGTAACCCTGATCCAAAGGCTCCATCCAGTTGCGTCCTCTGTTTTGGAGGGAAGAGGAGATGCTGCCCACTTCTGAAGAGAGGGCTTGGGAAAATACGTGGTGGGGAATAAGTCTTAATGTCCCACAGGTCTGGGTGGAAGGTGAATCTTTAGCAAAATACCCTGCGCCTGCTGGAGGGTACATAAAAGGATTTCTCTATTCAAAGATACCATTCTTTATCCCAGTGTGTGTTTGGGTTCTGGAGTTTGGGGTCAGCTCTGGTGGGATAGGGGCATTTCCTCGTTGTCGATTTTTTTTTTTTTTGTGGGGTTGACTTTTTGGGGTGGGGGAAAGGCAGGATTTGAAAGCAATTTAAACGTTAAGACTTTAGACTACCTAGTTGTGTAAACTGTAGTGGATATTGCAGTCTTTGTTAACTGGAGGGTGGGAGGATTTTGCTGCAGTAAATATTAAACTATTTAAAGATGCACGGGCAACAGAAAATTGGGATAGTCGTTATACTCATATAAGCACTCGTGACACTTTAAGACAAATGAATTTATGCATTTAAAGTGGAGGTATTGTGCATGCCCGCGAGGATGGTTAACCATGAAGCTATCTAAAGACATTTCCCAGCTAAGTTGTAGGAAGAGAAGAAAAAAAAAAACTCGAGCACCTTAATGCTTTTGGGTGAAGACTCTGTGCACTACACAGGCTGCTCACACCTCCCTGGGTGCTGATGTGGCCCTTCCGGCCTGGGAATCCTCCCATGAAAATGCCATGGGAGGTGAAAGCTGGGCACTAGTTTAACAAGTTCCAGTTCGACAGATTGTGGCAGGTCAACCAGCTGCCTGCGGGAAGAGAAAATGCCAGGAAAGATTATTTTCTTTCAGGATAATTCATCATAATGGGGATAGATTTGTTTCTGGATGCCATGCTTCAGGTATATATTTTTTAATGTATTTAAAATATTAAAGATCCTGTCTCTCTGCAGTAGAAGTTCAATTAAGCTGAGATTTGGCCTTACCCGTTGACGGTGAAGGTCAGTTCAGGGAAAATCGCGAGTTTTAGAAACAGCAGCAGACAACTCCTCAATTAAATATTTGGTGAGATCATTTATGGTGAGTAAAGCCTCCCACACTTCTTCCCCTAGGTTTCCTTCTCTCCTTTTACCCCAGAAAACGGGGGACCTATATCCCTACTCCTGCCCACCAATATTTTTCTGTTAGGAAGACGAGTCTTATTTGAGGGGGAAAGCAGTTTTCTTTGGTAAATACCAATTTCTGTTAACAAAAAATGCATTTTTGTAACAGGATAAGTTTTTCAGTGGAGAAAACCTGTGTCACTGGGTGATGCTGGAGCTGTCTCACCTAACGCAATGAGGATGTAGGATCTCAGGACAACGTCTGCCCATCTCTCCTGCCGGACCCACCACCAGGTTGCTGAGGACCTGGCCAGGCACTTGAGGACCCTTGGGGTGACCTTATCTTCTCAGGGGTGCTGTGAGGGTCGGTGCACTGCAGGTAGCACTAGGGGATGAGCTCGTTGTACTTTGGGGCTCAAGCCCAGCCTCTCCCCCCACATTCAGCTGGGAGCCAGGTCCTAGCAGCTCTCATTACACCCAAAGCAAATGCCAAAGTTGTCTGCCCCCAAGGTTTTAATTTAATTCAGGGGAAGGAAGAGGCTCTGGTGAGACTGCATGACAGACGTGCGGCCACCCAGCAGCGGGGCTGGAGAGTGCGGTAATGCCTTGATACAAGCCAGAAATGCCATTTCATTTGCAGCAGTGGTTTTCCTCTTGAAAAGACATTAGGGGGGTTGGGTCCGGGTGATAAGAAGATTAGGTGTTATTCATGGCCCTAATCAGGAGTGAGAATGGAGGGACTGGGACGGCTTACTATGGAGAGAGGAGCGACTCTGCCGGAGGTACTCAGAATAAAAACAGGAAAATAAAATTCAGAATAAAAGCAGGAAAAGAAGAGATGGATTTCAGTTCATCACCCCTGAAAAAAGGAAAATACTTTTTTGCGCTGCCTGCTCTGCACCTGTGGAACTCATTGCTGCAGGGGAAGAGAGGCAGCAAAAATTTTTACTTTTTAGGGACAGGTTAAACTTCAACTGCTTTTAGGATTAACACATCCTAAAATCCAAGAGGGGAGGAGGAGCCCTCTGCAGTCCATGGGGAAAGCAGCATCCCAGTGGGAAGGTGAGCTGGCCAAGCCATTTGCAGCACTGGTCTCTTGCTATTGCCTTGGACAGGGCTGAGCCCTTTCCTGCAGTGGTAATCACGGTAACGTCCCCAAAGCTCCTGGCACCCATCCCAGCACGATGCGAGTCCTCAACTGACCGAGCCTGGTGGGGCACAGGCTGGAAGGACATCCTAGTCTTGCTTTCCTCATCAGCCTAAACACTTTGTGGGGTGGAGGGCAGTATTTCACTAATTATTAAGGTTGTTATTCGTACATCCACATCGGAGGAGAGATCACAGCCTGGGCTATTACATCTACCTTTAGAGGGTTACAGGCCAAAGCAGGCGGCTTTGGCTTCATGCTGTTTGAGCTCCGTGGTCTGCGCTGCAGCTGGTCTTATCTCCATCACCCGGCGGGTCTGGGATGGGGCGCAGGAGCTCGGCAGCGCTGGTCCGTTTGGGCAACGCAGTCGCTCCGCGTTGCTGCTGCCTCGGCTTTGAACACCCAGTATTTTGGGCAGTGAAGGAGGCTGGGCTTGCGGAGGAGGTGCGGGGTGAGGATGCCAGGGATGCAGCCAGGAGGTGGTGCCAGCAAATCTGTGCCAGCAGCCGGCAGAACCGTGCTGGCAAACCCCTGTGGTGCAGCGGTGGCCAACCTGGAAACCATCCCTGGTCCTGGCATGGGACGTCCATGCACATGGAACTGCTAGCGCAGGGTGCAGCGTTCCCTTACTGGCACCCCCCCTGCTGGGAAAGCCCAGCATTTATTTTTCGGTGGGCATTTATTTTTCGGTGCCTCGGCATGTCACTATTTAAAAAAAAGCTATTAATGCCTCTGTTTTTTGTTCAGGCTGTAAGCTCTTTAGGAGGGGGAGAGCCTGCCAAGACATATTTGTATAGGACCCAGTGCAGCGGGAACTTACAGTCAAACAAAAAAAAACCCAGAAATATCAATAACAGAACACCACCAAGAGATGCTGCTGAGTTTTAATTCCTTGTGACCGCTCCTTGGGATGGTAGCTGGTGTTTTAGGGTCAGCAATTTGCCAAAAAAGGGCACTGAGAAACAGACAAGTTCATTTCTTCGGTGTACATGAAGACTTTTAAAACCTTTTGCTGTGTGAACCCAGTATTTCCAAGGAGCAGAAGGTGTGTTTCCTAAAAAAGGAAGGGGAAAAGGCATTCTCTGGGGAACAGCAGTAAATTTGGGCATGAGGCTTGGCTCTCCCCCATTTCCCCTAGTCAGTGGAGAACAGAAATACCCACGAGCAACTGGGATATGATCAGCTTCATGGAGCCTGCTCTAAATCCCTGCAGGAGACGCACATGAAATATGCAGGATCCGTCTGCAGAGGGTTGGGTTTGGTTTTCTTTTTTTTTGGTGGGGGGTGGAGGAGGAAAAAGGGAATTAAATAAAACCCTCCCAATTTTCAGGTCTGCAGTGGGAGCCCAGCAACAAGTACAAAGGCTGCTTGGCTTGCAACTCCGAAGTTTCGCCAGAGCAGACTTTCTTATCGCTCTGCCTACAACGTGTATGATACTTTATTAGCATCTTCCGCGGTAATCCCAGCAAAACTGAAGGAAAAAAAGTGTCAGATCAAAAGGGGGAGTATGAAAGCGGGCAGCTAAGCAGGTTGCTGGGATGCTAATGATTGCTTCCTTCATTCTCTGAGTGTCACGCACAACATCTCTAAGCCCAGCGCAGCGCGTAAGCCACACAAATAGCCATATTTGTTAACATTCATGTGACTCTTTCGTCTGAGCTGTATTTCCTTGAGTACACCACAATGAAGAGTTTCTTTTAATAGGGATCAACCAGGAAAAACAACTGTGAGGGACTTTTCTCTCCCTCTCCCTCCCTCCCTCTCTCTCTCACTCCCTCTCTCACTCTCTCTAAACCTTTTACACTGCGGTTGAACAAGCCTCTGGATAAAGACTTTATCCAAAAACCCCCTCTTTAAAGTTATTTCAAATTTCTCTGCAAGGCTTTCAGAAATCTGTTTGTTTGAGGGCAGAATTAGATGTGACCGGCGTTTTATTGTGACATAAAACCATATTTCTTCCCTGGAAGATTAAAAAATAAAATCGGTTAATAAGAAAAGCTGTCAGCAACAGAAAATGGCTGACATAATCCGTTTATCCTCCGAGCAATAAAGATATTGGTCCTTGGGAGTCTATCCTCTCTCTCATGTTATTTCGCCCAAAACATTATCTTCCCAGCATTCTGATGGATTAAGAAGTCATATGGGAGATAGCAGGGAAATGACAGATACAAAAAAAATAATATCCTTTCATTTCCCCTCCTCCCTGCACTCTCTCTCTTTTTCTCTCTCCCGTTTTCTCCCCGGCCCCTCCTTCCCCTGCCTTCTCTCTCTTTTTCTCTGTCCCCTTGGAAAAGTGGTCCATCTCTTTATTCCCAGCATCCCAGCGCTCTATGCAAGTCCCAAGCTGCCAACCCCAGTGTGGTGGGGAGAAGCAACACAGAACTTCTTGCCCGCCCTGGTCCCTCTCGTGCACACGGATGCTAACAGCGCGGCACCATTCGTTATCTGAATACCTCCTGAATTTTTAGGAACTGCAGACACAGCTCTCTGTCCCTGCGTTGAAGCGTGTCTGAGCAACTCGCTGGAGGAAGAGAGATGAAATCCATCACTGGATTTGAGTGGAGCAGAGCCAGGACTCTTTCCTGGGGTTATTTTGGTGGTGAAATCTATGGATGGAAGAGGGCTCTGGTCTTCGGAAGACTCCTCTGCACTCACAAGCATCTTCTTGATGCCCTCCCCTAGTGAAATGTAGCCACTAGAGAAGGTCATCTCCACAGCAGATGAGTGAGCAGTACTGGTGGCCCCATTCTTGGTCTTGGCTGTCTGTTTTCTGGAGGTCCTGAGGCTACTGGAGACAAAGCACAGCACAAGGCTGAGGTCCTGGGGCTCTGGCACACACTGCTTTGACCCTGACACCTCCCAGCACTATGTGTCTGATGGCTTTGTGCTCCGCTTGAGTAGATTTTGCATTTCCCCTTCTCTCAGAGACTCTGAGAAGCCCCTCTGCCACCAGCTCATAGCCTGCCATGGCTCTGTCTGACCAGGGCTTGCTCCACCGTCAGAACATGTTCTCCAAAAGGCTTTGGGTTTGGGAAAGACATGAGATACCATTTAACTCCTTCCTCCCTGCCCAGGTCATGATCATGCAGATCTAAAGCATCCCTGAGAGATGTTCACCTAACCTCTTCCTAAAAACATCCCATATTGGCCACTCTGTCACCTCCCCAGGAAATTTATTCCAGTGCTTCTCTGTCCTTAGCACCAGCATGTTTTTTCTGAACATCTGACTTTAATCTTCCATGCTGCAATTTAGGGCTGTTACTTCTCTTCCTACCCTCAGCAGACACAAAGAAAAATTTATTGGCTTTCTCTTTTTCAGCAGCCTTTCATCTAGGAGAAGACTATCCGGAGAGGCAATGAGTGATCTTCTCATTCGTCCCATCCCATCTGCTTCTTCTCCAGGTGAGCCTCACCTGCAAAATCGGGTTTTCTAGATCTGCAACCACTTTTCTGCTTGTCCTGCCCTGAGCATGGGGTCCACTGCCATCCAGCCTTCCCCTTCTTCACCACTATCTCCTGGTCACCTCACAGCCCCAGCTCAGGCTTCCCTCTCAACTTCAGGTGACTGAAATATGTTGCCAGTCAGTTTTTGCCACAAGAAGTCAAAATACATGGAAAGAGAAGTTTAAAAAAAAGAAATGCCGCCAGCTCTGACAATTTTCATGAAAATTTTCTTCTCTTTTTTATTCTTCTTTTCATTTGTTTTGCACCTTATGAACATTTTAATTAATTTCTTCACTTTTTGCCCACCCAAATTAGCTCTGCTTTGCTATTTTGTGTGATTTAATGGACTATCAAGGATGCGTTGTCAACTTTTTACTCACTATTTACCTGACACCCAGGTTGTATTATTTGCCCATTAATGTTTCCCCAGATCTGTCCACCTATCTCATATCCAGAAATGTTTTTTATTTTGAGAACCATGTTGTAAAATGAAAAATACGTATAACCAGGATAAAATGCAGCATTTAAGATCTTCAGTTTTACCTAAAAGAATTTGCTTTCTTCTGGAAGCACTTCTTTCCCATCGTCAAAGAACGTATGAAGAGAGAAAAAAAATCACAAATTGAACTAGGCATGAGACGGTTTTACCAGGTTGAGAATTATTTCAAGATAGCATTTCTGACTGTATTTTTCACTGCACTATTAAGAGCAAAATAAGATTTACTTCATTTAAAAAAAAAATAATCCTGAAAAAGCTTGTTGGGGCACTTGCAACATAGTAAAAACCAAAATCAGATTGCAAAATTTTTCTAAACTGTCGTTTTCCCTCAAAGTTTTGGTCTCCGCTATCTTCCAGAAAAAAGTATGTAACATAAAATCTTTATCGACTACTCATCTTTCTTAAAAGACCTGAAATGCCTTTTCTCTTCCTTCCTTTAATGAATACAAACATCTCCTTGATGTTACTTCTGAAGCTGCGAGGGAGCCTGCATATTCATTTGGGAATATTTTGAAAGATCACCCTGATACCAGAACGCCAGAAGAAGACCACTTCCACCCAGAGCCTTCAGACCCATTCTGTGATTCTGTGTCCCTGATGAACAGGCAGGTTTCACCCCTTCAACACATGTGTTAACAGGGTAAAGACCCAGATTTCTCATGGTAAGCCTAACATCTCCCCTATTTCTCCCCACAAGGAGCTCCATCTTCCAGCTGAGCTTTGAAGCAGAGTAAATACATAGTTTGTGTGTGAGATTTATACAAGGAAAATAATAATAGTAAAGATCCAGCGTGAATATGAGCAGCTGATTTTTCCAGAACTGTGTCTGAAGAATTGCCTCATTAGATGATCCCAAAATCTGACCAGAGATCCCAGGCTACACCATTATAACACACTGAAAATACCGGTTTATTTCCAGAAAAGATATTCCTTTGTAGAGGAGAGCTTTAAGCTGAAAATCATATTGAACCTTAACTCCATCCACCCCTTCTACCCCTATCCAGATATGAGCAGAGGTTCAAAAACATTGTTATTTCCACAATGGGGCAAACTAAGCAAAGAAGAGCCTAGAGATCCTGTCCCAAAAGCTGGCAGGCAATTCAAGGGATTGCCAGGGGTAAAGAATCACCAGGTGGAAATGTATGAGTACGTGGAAAAACTAGAACAAGGCAGTCATCTGCCTATCAGCACTAATTCAGGTGGCTCTCTGGGGAGGAGGTCGCACTGATTACCAAATAAACAGGCCGTTGGCAGCAGGGATGGAGGAAGATGAGTATATTTACTTCCAGCTGAGCAAATTTGTCAACTGCCTGTAAAACACATGATTACTATGGAATTACATGTATTACATTCTGTATTTATTCTTATTCTTATTTAAAATATAGATGCTCTCTAGGGCTGGATTCAGATGAAAACCAAGGATTAAATACAAGAAACAAAACTGGAATTCAGTAGCAACTGAACATAGAAAATACTAAAGAAGAAAGTAGGGGATAAGAATTAAACACAACACCAGGATTCAAAGAATAGAGGGGAGTCGATATCACAGATCTGGGCCAGCCCTCAAACAACCACCTAGATATTTCTAAAGTCCTCAGATCAGCATTTACTTTAGATTAAACAGTTGTACACCTTCCAATTGTTCTTCATGGGTTATGGTATCTAGACCTCTGATGAGCCTCGTTGATGCCATTTTTGGTTGCACCCAAAAATCTCACTTAACTGCCAATTTCCTTTGTGCTACTGGGTGACCTTGGGCAGGACACCTCTACTTTCCACTAATTTCCCCTTTGTGAAAGGGAGGAGAACTCCTGAAATATCCAGAAACCTGCTGACGGGAACTGCGTGAGTGCTCTGTAATAACAGAGATGAGAGGGAGGAGGTAGAGATGCTTCACAGAGGCAGAATAGCTGGTGGGCAGCGTGATGAGTTCCAATGATGAGTTCCCTCATAGAGGGGAAGTCCATCTGGCTGCAAAGGCTGATGGCTCTGCATCCAAGCATTCACATAGTCTTGTCATGATTCATATGTTTTTAAAGATTTCAGGGGGCTTTACGTTTCACTAGTCTCACTTGTGGCACTACTAAGAACCAGGGAATTTCCCAGTGCTGGTTCCTGTGGTTCCTTCCTTGCTACATGAAGTCTGTTAGCCCAGTGATGTCTTGGATTATGGTGTATCTTCTAGACTGGAAACCCATTTCTTTTGTGACCTGAAGAGGAGAGAGACACTCACTCATACCAGTGAGTTTAAGAGACAAGAGTTCTCCAGGTATGACCTGCTCCATCACTAGAAGCACAGGGAAACCATGATGGGAGTGGGTCACATGCCATCACCCTTTGGCACAACTGGAGAAGCCAGAACAACTCGAACAGTCAAGTTTGGTGTCAGGCTACCCTCTGTGACTGTGCTGTGGGGATCTGGGACACTGGTCTCTCAGACATCGGTCAGTACGGTCTTTGCTCTACAGTAGTGCCCAGAGATGACCCTACCAAGACAAGGCTACCTTGCTGGGAGGTACTATTGGGACAAATAGCAGAAGACCATCCCTGCCAAAAGTTACCAGCAGGGATGGATATGTAAAGACTTGGAGGTGATGCAGAGACTCAGACAGCAAATTGGCAGCAGCTCTGGTAGCACAAGCACCTCCCAAGTCACAGACTTGGTGCCCCACGTACTAACGTTTCCCTCTCTCTGGTAGCAGCCCAAGGACTCCTCACAATGTGGTTAGATGCCATAAAGACTGGATCCCAAGCTCACCCTTTCCCAAGGCACGAAATAATGTGGACAGCCTGAAAGCCCCTAACTGGCACTGACCTTCAGTATTTCCACCTCTGCTGATGTCTAACAGGACCCTCAGAGCACTGCTCTGTTGGCACAGGCACGAGAGGCGGCAAGGAGGATGGGGAGGAGGAGGCACAGACACACACACACACTTACACGCGCTCACAGGGATAAAAAGGATAACTGGATCCATGAAAATAAGCCAAGCACTGCCATCGTCGGTCTAAATGCAGATAAGTATTGTACTGAAAACAAAGATTACTTGTACTTTGTAGATAGAGACGTGTTTTGTTACAGGATGCTTTGTATGGAATTGGGTCACAGCAGAATATGAGCCAACTCCCCCCCCCCGCCCGCCTCCTCCCAACCTCCCTCTCCGCCTGCCTATCCTTTGAATCTGGAGCCAAATCTCAAGGGTAACGGAGTAGAAATTGCTACAGTTTTGCCGTTTTTTCCCTTGGCTGGGATTTGCTTTTCATTTGTGGGGCAATACTCGCGCTTCTCTGCCATTCATCTATTAATTAATGTCATTGATTATGAGCTGCTCTCTCTCAGCCTTGTGTTTTCAAGCCTCTGGAGGGAGTGGGGGAGGTGAGGTGCATCCAAAGGATCCCCAATTCAAGTGACAAGGGAAGCACCAAAGCTTTGTTATCCTCCCCTCTGCCCCAACTCCCTTGCCATGTCTTTGTCTGCTGTCGCATGCCCTTCTGACTGGTAGATGTGCTATGCCCATCATCTTGGTATTTGACCACCTACCCCCTCTCCCCCATCCCCAAATCACCTCTCATTGTCCTTCCAGTATTCTTCTGCTTCAGGAAAGAACTTTGTACCCACGTTATTTATGGGTCCTATGCTGTGACCTGCCCTTCACAGTGGCTCCAGACGCAAGTCTGCGTCTTGGGCACCATCTACTGAAATTTATCAACGCACCAAAGTTAACACCCAAGACCATGGCCAATGAAAGTCTTTCTGCATCCCAGGCTTCTCCATCGCTCATTCAAGACATTACAACCGAGATTAAGTATCCCCAGAAACGTTTGATCTGTGCCTGTATGCTTCCCATAGACATTGTCTTCCCTGGTTCTGGGTGTTGGCACTCCTTCAGAGTGAATGTGTTGCTGGCCATGAAAGCCACAGAGGAAACGACATCCAAATTCTGGCCAAACTCACATGTGTTTTGTTTTTTTTTACCAAGAAGACACTTTTTCACTATGTGGGCAATGCTAACTCCTTTCTCCTGACAAAAAGCTGCTTTGGGGCTCTTTCTCCAGAACGAAAGCACAGACAGCACTGTGCCCACAATTGTCTGCACCATAGCTGGAGAGGTGGATGGATTTTTCCCCAGACATTGAAGCTAGAAAATGACTTTTTTCCTTTTTTTTTTTTTTCCCAACGTGCAGAACATCGGTGAGTCTCTCACCGCCAGGAATGGGGCTTTGAGAAATGGACCAAACAAGGTCCAAAGTCGGAGAGCCGTGACCTCTGGGCTCTGAGACAGCACCTGAGGCTGGAGCTACCAGCACTCAAGCAAGATCTGTAGGGAATGTGAAATATCTTGATTCTACAAAGCACAAGGAAGAATTTTGACTTAAGGGGTGTTAGATGTTCGTTGGCATGTATGTTATTGGATTATGGTGTGTTTGGTAGCTGGTCACTGTTTATTCTACCCGTAAGAAGCCAAACTTCCAGTGGCACAAGCTGGTAATTCGTGAGCACTGACATTTTACTGCACTCTTACCAGTCTCATGGTCTGCCGTAGGACAGACTTACAATTGTTTTCGGACGGGTGCCACCTAAACCAGCCTAAGAAGTCATATGGCATCTCCAGACCCTCTCCTGCATGTTGGGCTTCCTCTCCCAGGTCACCCCCATCACCAACAGTCATGGAAACTGCAGTGTGCCAGGTCGGCATCCCACACTGCTGCGGAGCCTGGAGTGTGGCCTTTCCTGCACGATAGATGGGGGACTATGGGAGGAATACCTCTAACCACCACCAGTGTAGTCTGAGATGGCAAGACCATGAGACTTAAATTCTGGCACATTTTCAGCAGCTGAAGTGACATATAGGCCAGTTTGGACCTTTCTCATCTATCCAGATAACAAAGAGGTAATTTCTTCAAGCTTTGAGCTTGGGGGGGATTTAAATAGTCACCCAAGCATTTTCTCAAAAAAGATGGGTTTTTATTTGCAATGCTGAGTCAGGGCTCACTTTCCTCCGCATGCCACATTTCACTCGAGGGCCTGATCCCGCCGCCATTAGAGCTGATGAATCCCACATCGAGAAAAGACGTCACGGCATGGTGCAGCATAAAGTTTTTATCGGCACAGGTTGGGAATGAGGTGCATAACTCACTGGCGCTGTTGCCACTTGTGAGTAATGCGCCCATTCCACACTCCCGCGGATAAAACCTTTATGGCCCACCGCAGCACCGGGTATTGCATCTAATATATGCACCGCCATAATGATGAGCACTGAAAACCTGTTTTTTTAACCTGTTTTCTCCCCCCCTCCTCCCCCTTGCTCCTTCCCACCCTTAAATACCCTTCCATGTCTGCTTCATGGTGCTTTACTTCTGCTTTGTCAACTGCCTGGGGAACCCACGCTATCGATATTCTGGACAAGGTTTTGATTTGGGAAAAAAAAAAAAAAAAGCCACAGAGTGAGCGGCATAATTTAAAAATCAAAGAAATTCATTTCAGTAGTAAAAGGTTAACAGCCTTTAGGAGGAACACTTTTTAATCACCCACGTCTAGACTCTATCACTCGAATCACCGGCAGCAGGAGTGAAATATGGCTAAGTCCCCGTCACCAAACAGCACCTAAAGACTGTTGTATTTAATCATGTCTGTGCACTAGTTATGGATTTTCATTATGATTCCCGATGCTGTTGCGCTGTGTAAAATATTAATATCCATAGTAATGATGCATGAAGCTTGGAGTGTAATTTCTTCACTCTCCTTGTCTGATATTAAATTGTTACCACTTTATCATTTGTGTAGAACTGCACGTTTCAATTAATCTTTCCGTATCAGCAGCCCTGATTAATATAGATCATGATTCATAAGCTTATCGTCACTATAGTTTTAACAGATCATTTATAAAGATCTTAAATTTCAGGGCCTGGGAGGCGCAGCCACTCCGTCCAAGGCTTTTCTCACTTCTTGCTCCAGCAGGTTTCTCCATTCAAACAACTAATTCCGGGAAAGAAAATTAGCCAGATAAAAATGCCTACTTGATTTTTTTATTATTTTTTTTATAAACTTTACTCAGAGCTTCCCGTAAACTTTTTCCCTGTTCGCCTCATCAAGCAGAAGGTGCGTGACTACATGTGCATGACTACTACTCCTACTATAGGAGGTCTTCCTCGGTTCAACCCATCTGTGGGAGCTGCCCTGGGCTCTCACATGGGCTTTGCAGTCCCTCAGTAATTACTAATCATCCCCATCTCAACATGATGGACACTTGGTGCTACAAAACCATGCTGGAAGGCACATGGTCTGAAAACTCGCTAAGGCACATGGTCTGAAAACTCGCTAAGGCAATGCTCTTTCCTCTAGCAAGAAAGACCTCTTTCCACTGCACCACTTCCCAAAACTTTTAAAAAACTCAGGGGGGGCCCAAATTCCATGTTTGCATAAAGGAGTGAGCTCCTGGCTGCAGCCAGCCAGCCTTTATTTTCCATGTTATCCCAGATCCACCGGAGGGAGTTATTACCCCAGCTGCAGCGCAGGAAGCTGCCAGGGCCCCTCCAAGGTGATTGCCTGGGAACTGGGAAGTGATGCCAACCACAAATTCCCACCTCAGCTCCCCACGGAGAGGTTCGGCGTTCCCCAGTGTGCTGCCACCGCCTGCCGAAAATACCGGGTCTTCTCAGGCAAGATGCTGTACAGGCACTGCAGCCCGTGGCACAGATGTTTGCCTTGAAAATTAATGGTGAAAAGCAGCAGCCCATGCTCAGCTGGGGATGAATAGACAGCATCTCGCATGCAGGAGCGCCAGGCGCTTTCAGGACACTGTTATAATCGTAGTAACGAAGAACAGCAACCAATTAGTCATTTTTTAGTGGATAGAGTTGGAAAAGACGCATTAGATAGTTTAAAACATCCATCAAAGGTCCCTGTCTAGCTTTCTGTATATTCTCCAGGGCTTTGTCAAGTGATCTTAAGTGTCTCAAATAATGGAGAGACTCATGAGACTACTTAAAATCCTAATAGATGATATTTTTTTTTTCCCCTACTTACATATTTTCTTTCCTGACAGTCCCAGAATTCCTTATTATAACCCTCAGTTCAGATTTGCAAAAGGATGTGGGGTTAACAAGGAGGAACAACTCTGAAAATCCCACCGGGGACCATGCATGAGCCGGAGCAGGCAGACACCAAGCTTGGTAGGATCCAGGGCATGGAAAAAGGGGTCACTGGCAAATCTCTGCCACCTTCTCCTTCACCTCGGTGCCCATAGTACCACTGAGCATAGGCAAGCATTGAGGAGCATCGCTCCCAGGCACCAAGGAGCCGACCCTCTCCCTCTCCTCCATCCCCGGGAAGCACGCACCCGGAGGAGGATGCTGGCGGGCTCCTCTCCCTTCTGCTTCTTGCCCCTCTGCCAAAACGGGCATGATGAGGGGAACACGGCCATGTTTTATTAACCTCCCGCAACTCCCTAACTAACAAGGGGGAAGGGAAAAACCCTGGGAAGTATACATCCCTATCTGAAATCTATACAGCAAGACATATCTGGCTGGAGCAGTCTTTAGGGCATATATACATTACCAGGCTACAGTGAAATACAGCCTGAAATTTGTCTCCCAAGATGAGATAATGTAGCCGCGTTAACAGCTGCAACTGTCACTTTCAAGTGAAGTAGTGGGTATTGTGTTGAGTACATTTGCAGGGCAATTTTCCAGTTGGAATAAAAGGCTTTCCGAGGTGAATTTTACTTGGTTTTTATCCATCTATCTAAGGTTATTTTTATATATATATTATACAAATATTGACTGGTTCTGAGGGCAATAGAGGTAAAATATTGCACCAGGAAAGAAAATAGTTCCCAAGTCTCTTTCTATATATTTTGGCCTCAGCTAAAGGCTCAGGGCAATATATGCCATTTTCCCTCTCAGGGCACGAAATTTTACTGCTCTTGCTTCTTAGCTATTTTATTATCCTTTTGTATGTTTGTAAAGAAGAAAGAGATAGGGTAGTGCTGGGCTTGGAGGTTTCTGCACAAAGCAAAGCGCTTCAGAAGAGTTTTGCATGAAACACGAATTTGCAATGCCAGGATCTGTGTTTTAAAAGTGCCGTATAAAATACAGATAAATATCATTCCCAGTGTTGGGTGGGTTTTTTTTTTTCCTCCAAAAATTAATATAATATAATAAATTGTCACAATTATTCTCCATAGGAGTTCCAACAGAGATCAAGGCTCTGCTGTACCAAGCTCTCTGAAATACATTTTAGGTAGCTTAGGTACCAGGCAATTTATGCGTGCTACAGAAAAGCTGTGGCAGTTTAAGACGATGCAGACTTTCAGTGGCTGCAATGGAAACTCCTGCTACATCTGCCTGTTTGCCTGCCCGCTGATTTTCTCATCAGGCTGAGCTGAGGTGGTAGCACGCGCACGGAGACGTCGGTGCCTCAACCCCTTTAGATACCCAGTGAAGGGCAAAGAAGAATTCGCCTCTCAAAATTTGCCCCTGAAACCTGGGATGCCCCTTTCTGGATTAACTCCAAAGAGCCTAGCAGCAGACGGATGTGCCAGTGGAAAGCCCGGGGGTGTGATGGAGGGACAGTGTCCAAGGAGATGATTTATCTCAGCGTTTGGACTTGGGCTAGTGGAAAGGACAATGTCTGGCTCTGGGCTCTGGGTTTCACCAAGGACGTTGTGCTGCTGTTCAGGAACAGGAAAAAGGCATCACCATGGCTCAAGGGCTGGGGGACAATAGCTGATGGTGATGTGCTTGGGGAACATAACCTCTGCAGTGTATCAGAAACAAAAATGAGACGTCAGCTCTTGAGGGGCTCTGGGCACCTTCCTGTTGGAGAACAGGGCAAGACCAGTGGATGAAGGCTAAACCTAAATTCAAGTAGGACATTATTTTTTACCTGCAGGCATAAATACCAGCTAGAGTGAGCAACAGGGTGGGTTTTCCTTCTTCACCCTTGGCCAGTCAAGATGTGCTTGCTCCTCTGTAGCATGTGCCTGGAGAAACCGGCAGTGGGAAGAAAACCAAAGGGCAGTTCTCTCTGAAACCTCATAGCTCTAGGTTTGGTCTGTGTCTTCCCCATGGATCTGCTTGAGACTCTTCCAGCTCTCCTCACATCTGCTATGGCCTTAGGGGAGGCAAAGAAGAGCATCTGGCTTGGAGTCCCAATTCTCAGTCACAGAAAACCCATTTGCCACCAAAGCCATCCTGGCTGAGCCACGTGCAGAGCTGACCCAGGTGGAGATACAGCCACCCAAACCTTGCCCCCAGAGAGATGGCAGCAAGCCCACAGTGGTCCCCGTTACTGAGCATTCAGAGAGTATCAAGAGAGGAAACAAATCACCAGTGGCACCTATAGCCACAAGCAGAAATTAGAGAGTCTGACTATAAGGTCACAATAAATCAGTGCACTGACAAGGAGATATACCCTTTGTCCAGGGTAGAAGATTTATCTGTGACCCCAGGCAGGGGCATTTCTTCCTTGATTTGTTAAACGCTGAACAGAAAATGGAGCTGGATCCGAAGCCTGATGAGTACCTGATTGCAAATGCTCATGCCCAACCCCATGCCTGCTCTCCCACCCCCCCGCAGACACGCACGCACTCGTTCTCAGGATGCTGTATTATGTTTCAAAAGAGCCTCTCTTTTTTTCCTGTCCATGATGGACCAGCTTTTGTAGAACTTGATTATGTGGTTTGTTTTCCCGATGACATTTTAATCAGAGGGCTCTCTCTCTCACAAAATGCCGACCAGCACTAGGGAAGAGCCTGTGTGCTGTCAGCAGAATGGGATGGGTGTTCACCAGCGGGAAGCATGGCACATCTCGGTGCTGTGGGAAGGGGGAAGACCACGTTGGGGTGCAGGAGGAATCAACACACCCAAAGGAAAAGAGGTTTCTGAACAGGGATTGAATTCAAACTGGGTTGAGTTCCCAGAGTTTCTTTTAGGAAAGTCTTTCAAACTCAAGGTTAAAATTCAGCAGTGATCAGGAGGGAACGAATGGAAGTGTTCAAGACCAGACTGGATGGGGCTTTGAGCAACCTGGTCTAGTGGGAGGTGTCCCTGCCCAGGGCAGGGGGTTGGAACTAGATGATCTTTAATGTCCCTTCCAACCCGAACCATCTTATGATTCTATGTTTCTATGAATTTTGCACAACTGCAAAGTGCCAGAGTGAAGGATTGCACCACCAACGCATCCAGGTTTCCATGCATGGTTGGACAGAGTCAAGATAAACAAAGGAGCTTGGCTGAGACCTGCAAGCAGGAGAGAGAAAAACTGCAGGAACATTGGAAACAACTGACTGTTGCCTGGGCCAGGACCAAACATGCCGACCTGTCTAGCCACGAGGTCTGGGCTATCTTCTGGACCACCTCCACACTGATAGACCAGCCAGCTCCAGGGGGACATCACCTTCACCCTGAAATGGCAAACAGTATTTCCTTCTTTGCTTCCACAGACAAAGCCTGCAGACGTTCAAGGTCCACTTGTAACAGAGTTTTAAACACAATTTATAGCAGCCTA
The DNA here is from genome assembly GCA_008658365.1 of Alca torda. Lineage (NCBI taxonomy): Eukaryota > Metazoa > Chordata > Aves > Charadriiformes > Alcidae > Alca > Alca torda. Next base: position 28,240,066 of record CM018081.1, on the reverse strand, counting down.
AGCTAACTCAACTAAACTAAAACCACGCTGCCATCCCATCTGCGCTACAGCGTGCAGCATAGACATTGGCAGCAGTAACGGGTGACACAGAGAAGAATCAATGACATATTTTTCGGCATTGCTGTACAAACCTTGAGCTGCTGTACCAAAGCTCTTAGTTTTCCATTTTTTTTCACATCTCGGCACTAAATTGTCCCTTAACCAGCTATTGTCGCAATTGGAGGAACTTTTGACATATTGTAAATACAAACATGCCCATAAATCTCACCGTAAAAACTTAGTATGAGAAGCCTGCATAATCATAAACGGTAAATATTTTGCTGTGGCAGTGGTTCATAGGGGAAAAATTAGCATTTCACTTTGGTTTGGCCCAAATGTGTTTTGATTTCCTTGGAGGTTGTTGAGGTTTTTTTTAGTTCAGTCTCCTGTAATATAAATAATAATGTAGCCAGATGCTTGGTACATAAACACATGGCTGATGAGCAAAGGGATGTGAAGGATAATGTTCATCATCTTTAAAACACTGGGAAACAAGGCTACTGGCTTTAAGTTGTATAAAATGCATGGCATAAACCAAATGTTTGTATCCAGGCAGGATCATAGTCATGGAGTGACTGGTGCCATTTGTCTGGGGCTTTATCACGCAATCTTGTCCTTTCTGCACATGAGTTTCAAAAAATTGTAGAGGCCTGCAGTTTTACAGGAGAAGGCTGGAACATGGTGATGTGACTATGCCATGAAGCAAAACAATAATTGTCTAAAGTCAGCGCAAGTGAGCGGAGGATCTGTCTCGTGTTGGTTCCTCTCTTGCTACTGCTCCATCTGAAGCCATTGGAAGAAGGAGGTCCAGTCCCTCCTGAGTGGTACCATAAATGTCTCTGCCGAATATCCAGTGACTTTAGAAATTACAGAGATTCCACCGGAAAATGGATTACTTCTCTTATTCAAGAAAAACTGTTTTTTCTATGATCATGTAAACCATATCTGAGCAACAACTTACCTCTGAATTACAAATTAGAACTGATCACGTTATTAAATATGGTGTGTTAAGTATTTGTCACTCTTCTGTGTATGTGAATCTAAATTCACGAGATTTAGCAGTATCAACAAGCAGTTTGGGTTCATTCCTATTGTCACATTTTGCTTAACATTCTCCTAGATTCCAGTGTGTTACAGCTGCGATAGGAGTATATAATCAATACCTCGTTTGTAGAAAAGCCTATAGCCATGTAGGAGCAAATTCCCAGCACCCTTTTCTCCAGAAAAATTTGCATAGAGTTTCGCATTTCTGTTCCGTTGGTGCCACCTATTGGTAAGTGCACATGTCAACCCACAAAAACAGTCATTTCCTTTGAAGAGCCGTGACAAGGACATGGGCTTCTCACCAAGGATGGCCAACCACAGTCATGATGTAGACATCATCTGGGACCAGTTTGAGAGCAAGCTCCTTGGTCCTGTTGGGGCATTCAACTCCATTGACCACTTTCCACCAAGCCCAGCTCATGAATCTGCAACTAAACAGCTTGTTGCTGCCAAGGTGAGTAGGAAGTCCTACTGTTGGCTTCTGCTTAGCCTGGCCACCACTTATGTCCTCTAGGGAAGATGAGTTACTGGTCTGCCCCATAAAGGATGTGGTGCCCATTGCAGTCTGGCCAATCCTAAGTGGATCAGACCTTCACAAAAGTTCTCCTTGGTTTCAGGCCAGTGACTTGGCTATCAAGCACCAACGTGATGTTCTTAGCCCTGGGTATCCATCTGTAGGGCAAGCTCCCAGAGGGAGTTAGCTAATAGTACTTCCAGGAAATGGTAAAAATCCATGTGAGTTACGTTGATATCTCAGTTGAACAGTTGTTCTTTATTGAGAACAACTCTATTTTCTTTCTCTGTTGACCAGGTCTTCCGCAGGGAGGCTTCCAAGACAAAAGGAGGAAAAAAAGAGCAGAAGTCCCTGATTCATGAAGACTAATATGAATGCAGATTGAAAACTTTATCTCCTTGTAGAGCATCTCCCAGGACAGACCCACTGGGCATCCTTGGTAAAGAGAATGACAGTCAACTGTAGTCTGACCAAAATTTGCCAGCCAGCTGTAGTCTTACCAAACTTTGCCAGCCAGAAGACCTGTTCACAGTACTTATCTGCACAGTTTGGACTTGGAAATTATTAAAAGCCCCATGCCAGCAGATAGTGGCAATTATCTGAGATCATCAGCAAATTCTGGGCTGGAGCTTTGTGCCAGATCGTCCTACAGTTCAAACAAAGCACTTGTTTCCTCAGCTGGGATCTCCCTGCCAAGACTGTCCCCAGCCTTTTGGGAGGTGGTGACAGGGGAGGGAGATCAGAGGGAGAATTATGGGTTGGGTAACCCCAGGAAAGCCCCGGCGTCCTGCACCCAGCAATCCTGCAGAGCGGGTCTGAATGTGCATGGGGATATTTCCTCGCGCAAGCAAGGGGCATTGCCTGAAGAGAACCTCCTCTTACCACCTCGGCTTACAGAGGGCAGCAGGTGACCTCAGGCTGCACCCGACCAACACCAAAATTCATGGATGATCTGGGATGAGTCCTCTTGGGAACACACTTTCGCCATGTTCCCATGTGACGAGTCATTTCTAGCAACAGCTTCTCCCACATCTTTTTCCATGTAGGCTGGAGCCATCCCAGAATAGTGCTGTTCAGCTCTCCACACACCTCCATACCATCCTCTCCAGAGTTTCCCAGCTCTCCCAGAGCCCCCTGTCTCTGATCCCAAGACAGCCCTTCCTGTCCCTTACACTTTCATTTCTGTTTCTTTACATCTTTATTAAACTGTATAGCCACTTTGATAGGAAAATTGAAAAGAAAAAGATATGAGGAACAACAAAAAAGCCATAATTATGAAGATTCAATTTAATTTTAAAGGTTGTGGAAGGAGGAAAAAAAAAAAAAGAAGCAGGAGAAGAAGAAACCAAATTAATTTAGCAGGAAAGCATTGCATGAAATATTGTTGGAGTTTAATAACCATGCAAAGACAGATGATATGTGTGGAAAAATTAGTTGTAGGACCTCATAATAGTCTATTAATATTTTCTACAGGCGCAGAAACCCTTTGCTGAATGATTGTAACAAAGTAATCTTTTTTTTTTAAGACATTAAAAAATATCTTCAAAAGAAGAAGACGGCAGCAATGTACGTACTGTACAGAATGGAGACCCTGGCGAGGCACGTCAGATCCCAGACTAGATTCAGCACAGGCTTCTTTGCTCTGCCATGATGGAAGGTCTCACACCAGGCTGCTTGCTGGGGGCAATTTTCCCAAGTGGTAGGACAAGGCCCCCTGACAAGACATCTCTCCCCACTTTCTGACTGGCAGGGAAAGGTATTTCTCCTGGCAAGGACAGGAGTGATGTCCCTGTCGGTTGGGGAGACAGTTGCTCTGAGTGGGCAGGTCTGGCTGAGAAATAATCTCCTGGAGGAAACTATTCTGTGTGCAGCCCCTCCTTCCAGACACGGCTGCTTGGTAGAAGCAGCTTTCTCCTTTCTCCTCCCAGAAACCCCTGTAAGACCTCTTCCAAAGAAAACCCTGCAGCTCAGAAGTGTCCGGGCTCCACCAGTGGAGGATGCAGGACCCATCTCACATATGTTTCTTCTTCCAGACAGCCCGTTCTGCCAAAGGCTGGCATTGACCTTGGGCATCTCAAAGTGGAAGAGGCCACGGGCAGTGTGTATCAGTGAGTCTGAGTGAGCAGGGACAATTGCCCAACCCCATACACAACTGCTCTTCCCTTCCCTCTCCCTTTCAACTCCAGGGAGAGGTTAGACTCAGCTCTGCTGTCCTCCCACCTTGATTCTGCCATCATAGTCCTCTTTTCACTAGATATCACACCAAATGAGGCCAGGATCTTAATGATCAGACACAGTCAGGTCTGCTGTCATCATGCTGTGATAGCAATGAGCATGTGCCCCACAAACATAGAGGAAGCAACAGCCTTTCTCAACGCAGGCCCAGGAGACCAAATGTCATGACCAGGCTCTTGCTGAGCCTGGAACAGGCTTGACTTTGGGCCACGAAGCCAGACGTGGCATCAGAGCAGGGCAAGGCTGCTAGCCGAGGGCTACACTGATTGCACAGCCCCATGACCTTGGTGCAGAGAGAAGGATGCTTGGGTTGACTTGTCATCTTCTGCTCCCCAACACAGACAGGGCAAAGACCTCCCCACTGCGTCATGACGGTGGAAAGCTGATGCTGAGGAGCAGCGTGCACAGGAGCAGCGCTGAGCCGTGGGTGCTGTTCAAAGGCTGAGGCAGCTGGAAGGAGCTCAGGTTTTGGGAGGATAAAGGGAATGGGTCAGGCCACCGAAAATTCATACCCATCTTCAGCAGTGTATGACTGCTCTCTAAAGATGCATTTGTAATATTATTTGTCTGAAGGGCTCTGCACACAAAGGAAAGGGCAGCGGTAACGTTGCCACATAGTACTGAGGAACACACACACACAAACACACGTATGTGCACGCAGGGGTGCACACATGCCCAGCATTTTTGTTGGAGGTGGAGATAAAACCTTGTAATTGCACCATCAGGGATGTCTTTAAAATCGGTGTTAAAAGACCAACTCAAGCATCACCACAACTGCACCAAGACAAAGGATGGTAATGGGTGTGAGGGAGGAGAGGTCTCTGTCTCCGGATATTTTAACTTGGTCTCTTGAAAGGATGTATTTCCTTGGTCCTAAATGGGATTTGCTTTAGCTCCAGACAAAACCCTTAGGATCCTGTAAACTCAACTAGGTCACTCCTGCAAGTTAAAAATAAAATGAAATAAAGAAATGAAATGAAATATTGAAGTGAACAAAATAATAAAATAAAATAAAATAAAATAAAATAAAATAAAATAAAATAAAATAAAATAAAATAAAATAATAAAATAAAATAAAATAATAAAATAAACCCACGACAAAACCAAACTGCAGTTCCTCATTCAGCTTCCCCTTTCTCCTATTTTAATCTGTATAGTGCCATCCAGTTCCAGCCTCCCCCCTTCCCCTTTTTTTAAATACAGTCTAATCCTGAGTGTGAACTGATGTAGTTTGTGTGTTAGGGGGGAAAAAAATCTCTCTCTCTTTCTGCCTTTTTTTTCCCTTCTTCTTTCCTTGGCCCAGTTCATTATTTTTCTTTCTTGTCACTCAGTGTGATAGGTTGAACAGAAGTGCACAGATGAGCACTGAAAACGGTGTCACAAGGCCTTAATCTAGTCTTTAATGCCTGACTTCAGAGATGTCATTTATCTTCTAACTGCAGCAGGCTTCCACCAACTTTATCTCTAATAATATATTGATGGATTAAAAGGGTCGGGCAGGAGACCGGGCTGGAAAAATTGCTTATTGACATCAAAATACAGTGCCCTCAACCTGATAAACATGGAGGGGCTCGTGTATCTCCCAGAATAGTTGGCGTTGCTATAATTTTTTTTTCGAGCGTGTTTCTCCCAGGTTCATGGGGTGGTCCAGTAAAATAAACAAACGGAACAAATAAATAGGAAATATAGTTTCTGCATTGACGCAGCCGAGTGGAAGCCCAGACATTTCTGTAATAGTTTCTTAATGATAGCACCGTGCAGGGCTATTTATCGCCAACTGCAAGCCACATTTCGAAGGGACCTGACGGGGAAAGGCTCCCATTGTTTTAGCAGGTTGGGGGGGAACTGGGACACACGGGATGAGAGATTGCGGCACCCTGTAATAGCATTTCGGGAAGCTGTTTCTGTCCCCGGCAGTGTAAAAGTCGGGAGCTGTCTAGCAGTCTTTACAGCTGAAATTCATCCCTTGCCGCACGGATCTCACGCAGGAAGAATTAAATGGGGGAGGAGAAGGGACTGCCGTGCAGAGCATCGGCAGAAAGGCTGCCCTGACCTCTGCGCTCCCCCACAAACCAGTGGGGAAATGCGAACTACCCGTTATTTTGGGGATAACATGGCCTTTTGCTTGCCCCACATACCACTGGAGGAAACATCCCCCTTGCTCTTCAGCCACCTCGGGTATTTTGGGTTGCTGATCCTGCCCGATTTATCTATTCCTTGCTGATTGCAGCAGTTTTCATTGGCTTGAGGATCATCCTCCAAGGTCCTCCAACACAAAAATCTGGGCTGCAGCCAAACAGCTCCCCAACGCTACAGGAGCAAACGCACCTGAGACTCGGCATCCCATCACCTCCGCCAAAGGCAGCTGGAAGGTTCTCCACCGTGTTCCAGTCAGTTTTACTAATCCCACAACGTTACTGGTGGGGAAAGGCAGTCGCAACTGGCATTGGTAGGAACAGCCACAGGTGAAAATGTTTTCCTTGCAGCAGGATGGAGATGGTTCAAGCATTCACTGTACAAACACCGCATCGCTGGGGAAAGGTGGAGCCCCTGCTGCGTCCATTCCAATGTGACTTTTGTTTGTCTCTTGCTAATGAAACTCGTTGCAAATAGAGATGACTAAAAAAGCATGGATTTTCATCCTAAGGAAAGCTCCAACTTTTTAAGTCTGGTTTATAGTGAAGCCAGGTTGAATGGCAAAATCCCGAAGCCTTCTCTTGGAAGAAAGAGTTGAGAAAAATGTACTGAACAGGACGTTGCAATTTGGGTTGATGTTCCTGGTCCTTTCCAGCTTGATTACAAGTCCCCCCACCCTGGCCCATCTGTTCTCCAATAGGGCTCACTCAGAAGTACCACCCATCATGCACTGTGATGGACATATCCCCCAAAACTGCTGCCTGGGCTTCCTGGGGAGCCCATAAGCCACTGAGACAGATGCAGAGATAAACTTTGTCACCAGAGAAAGCATTTCATTTCATTTTCCTGGAAAGAAATTCCATGAAAATCAATCTTCCCACAGAAAATTTTGATTCTTGGCAAAAAGCCTTTTTCTGATCGGGAATTGCCTCAACTCAAAAATATCTGAGCAGCCGTGGCTACAAGAAGAGTCACATTTCATTCCCGCCTATATTGAGTGGGATTTTGTGTAAAGGCAACTCGATGGTCCTTGAGGAGGTGGTAAAGTCGAAAGCATCATCATCTCAAGAGCTTTTAATTATCAGGAGCTCAGGCTGCTTTGATCATACCCCAAAACTCAAGCTTGGTGGCTTGGAGCGGTGTCAGATGGCCCAGCAGAGACCATGTTTAGCATGGAGATGGTCCTTAGCTCAGAATAGATTGGTTCACAAGAACTAACAAGCTCGGAAGACTTATTCTTCCCTGATAGATGGAAATAATGAAAGCAACACTGCAGCGCATCACATATAGACAATGTCAGGTGCAAAGATCTCTAGGATGCCGAGCCCACAAATAAATATCAGTGACCCAGCCCTATATAAATGAGCTCTGAAGACCGGTGCTGATAAACACCATTCCCATTCAGGAACCCTAAAAAACACAAAAGCAAAAAAATTTAAAAAAAAAATTTAAAATGGAGACAACAGGGGAAAATTAGCCTGATGGTCTCTAACGAGCAACCAAGCCATAACTTCAGTCGTGAGCCTTGCTCTGGGAGCAAACGGCTGAGAATCACGCTGTCCGGCGTCCCAGTTCCTCAGATGGGAATGATTGGCAGGCGCTTGCAGACGGCAGAACACAAGCCTTGCATTATAAGATTGTCTTTCTGAAATTTACCCACGGAAACACTGAATTTATCAGCTGAATTTATCAGCTGAAATGTCTCAGACTTCTGGGAAGCTGCCTCTGGCCGACCACTTGGTGGGAAGAACGTCTACGATTTTTTTGGCATGTGGAACTAAAGCAGCTCAGCCGCTTTCCCCTACACCTGCCAGTCACTCCCGGTTGCATTTTATCTAAGCACCATTTTCTAATTTCACTACAGTGAAGACTATCACAATGCATTTTTGCAATAGGTGGCTAAAATGACAAACCACAAGGATTGTAATATTTTGAATATAAATTGAATAAATTACTGTAGTTAAAAATAGTGATTTAATACCCATATTCTGTTAAGAAAAAAAATTATTTTTTTGAAAGTGCCATTCTTTACATGTTTCTCTTTTTTCAGACTCCTTGGCAAGCAGAGAAATACCCCAAAAGGAGATAGTTTTCTCTGCTCAGCAATGGAATTCTCTGAAGCTTGTTGCAGGACTTTGTTTCCTCTCCACCAAATTCCCTGGAAGGCTCCACAGTGACGTAACCAGCGTGGAGTTTGGCCAACGCTGCTCGGTTTTAGCGTCTCACTGGTCTCTGAGACGTTTCGCAAATCAACTTTTTCCACTGTTCCTTTTGGTTACCCCCATGCCTTTCTGAATTCCCAGCTAATCACTTGTCATCCCTGATATAAAGGGGTGGGGAGGTAGCGTTTCTCATCCCAGAGCTGCCTGTTACAGCATCTGCAAGGCCACGAGGCGCAGCGATGTGCCCTGATCATGGGTCGGCCACGAGCCGTGTCCCGCAGCCAGACCCGACCCTGCTACGGACCCTGCTGTAACATCACTGCTTTGCTCTGAGGAATGTGATATTAAGGACCCACTGACAATAATCTTCATAACTCTTCACCACCCACAAACTAAGTCATGGCAAACTCCCACTGGTGTCCACAGCACTGGGCTTTTCTTCTCAAGACTCAACCATTTCTCACTGTTACTTGTTAAGGTATTTTACATGGAAATGATTTCATTACCTACAGGAGTAGTAAACTCTCTGGATGTTTTTTCCCAGGGTTGGCCATTTGAAATACAAAACATCCGTATCACACTTGGCCATCCTTACCCGTTTTCCTATTATTCTGCAGAAGTAATTGCTGATCATTTGACGAGCCGGTTCCCAAAAGGCATGGGCGTGCACATCTATTTGTTGTACTGCATCCTGCATCTTCCAAGGTGCCTTCTCCCTCAAAACGCTTTTCCCCCGAAGAATCACACTGTCAAAACCCACATTATTTTATAACTTCTATGCCCCTCTTCTCTTCTCACCTTGTTAAATACTGCTGGAGCAAAGGAGTTCAGTAGCTCTACCATTTTAGCAACACCATTGATTTTGTCTCCCTCTTCATTTATTAATGGAACTACTTTCTCTCTAGTATTCCCTTTTCCCTGATATAATTGTAAAAGCTCTTTTTATTCCCCTTAAGCCTTTCTGCTCTCTGAGCTGGCCTTATCTTTTCCCTGCAAGACTTAACTGACTGTATATTCTTGTTTAGTTCTCTTTCCCTTCTCCATTTTTCACTATAGGTTCTTTCTTTATGCTCCTATCTTTTGCCGGTGCTTTGTTATGCCACATTGGATGCTACTTGTCCTTCCATTTATTTCAACGGGAACAGTAGCGTGTCCCACTCTATGGAGCTATTCTGGTGTTTCTGGCCTTTTCTCACCCCTCTGGATTTAACACATGTCCCCAGTGCCCCCAGTTCATGCCTGGCCACAGAGGCACCAGTTAAGGTGCAGGCTGGAAAGCCACCATCACAAGCACAGTCCTTGGAGAGTCCCATGCCGTGTAACATCCCAGGTACGTGTCCCCATCTAGGAGGAACCAAAACACCTCTCCTAAACCACAGATCCTTTTCTTCCCACTGGTGGTTCAGAGCCAACTCTTGTTTCCGAAACCAAACTTCCCAAGAAGTGAACAGGAAAGTTCATGGGGTGATTTTGTTAGAGCAACTATCATCTGGAGCGGTCCAATGGAAACAAAAGACTTTACCAGGGCCTCTGTGAAATTTCTGAACAGGTTCTTATGTTACGAACATTGCAATACCAGTGGGTCAGACCAAAGGGAGCAGGAGCCACCCGCGTTCTCTGAGTCTCCTGCTTTTTGCAAGTGGGATATCTTCATTCCAAATAGGTAACGGCTTAAAAGAAAAAAAAAAAATCACAGTACTTTTTTCTAATGAGTCGTCATTTCATCTGGAAGAATCAAAACATTGCATTTTTAAAGTAAGGAAACAGACGCTTCAATTCCATTGTATTTAGAATATGTTAAATTGAAGCACTTTCCTGAAATTCTAAAAAATCCACACAACTCTTTTGCTATGTCTGAATCTACATTTTTCCCATACAAGATAGGTTTTTTGCAGTGAATCCACAGAATAGAGATGGGAATTATCAGATGATCAAAAAACAATGCCTCTAAGGAAAGATTGAGGAAGTTGGGGTTGCTCAGTTGGAGGAGAGGTGGGACATTGCTATAATCTCTGAGTACAGAGAAGGCTTATGGAAAGAGGAAGGGATAGCTTTTCTTCCTGGTAGGTAAGATAAGTAGTCGTGAGCTTAAACCACAGCAGGAGAGGCTAAGGCTGGATGTGAGGGGAGCCTTTCGAGCAGCGAGGCTGCTGAAGTGCAGCAGGGACAAGCTATTGGGGGAGCAGATTGTGCCTGTATTGATGGAGGTGTCTTTTCAAGAAGCAAGGCCACCACCCACCTGGAGCAGCATGATTCAGCTGGTCCCATTGCAAAGGTCACCCCAAGGTCCTTTCCATCTCCATTTTCCTAGGATTTCGCTGACCCTGCTGTCCCAGCAAGTGCAGTCAGCAAAGCTCAATGTTCTTTGGATACTGCAGCACTTCTATAGCACTCTGGGGTTTTGGTGGATCCATCTCCGAAGACCTGCTTGAACTCCAAGTCTACCACCAAGCAGAGCCACTGTGCCACGCCCTGCTCCTGTATCAGGCACTGCTGAAGCACGGGTTTCTATAAAAACGTTATTGAGAACATCAAAGACCCAGGCACCGAAAACCAGCCAGAGATACAGAGCCGAAAGCTGCCAGGAGCGGCGTTGCAGGCAAACCCAGCCTGGGAGGGCCCCAAGCCCTATCGCAGGCACAGGCAGCAGGGGAAGGTGGGATCCTTCAGGGAGTTTGGCACTGCTCCCTTCTCCAAGTCTCCCCTGGTGTGCACAGAAGTTATAGCATGGATAATTACAGGAAATTAAAGAGAAAGAGATATAAATTTATGAGATTGCCTGAGCTGAGAGAGCCCTGGGAATGGCTGGTGGATGTCCCGTGGTGTCGCCGCTGCAATTAGACCCGCAGAAAGTGGGGTTGGAATGAGAAAGCCTGGAACTGTATGGCAGGAAGAGGTTAATTAAAACCCATTTCTTTGGAATCTAATTTCCAGGCATTGAATATTTGTAGATTAACAGGCAGAAAAGACATTTAAAGTGGTCTAGGCTGGAGTGGCAGCGATGAGAGACTGTGGCAGAATGGAGCTTGTCCTTAGCCCAGAGGACCAGAGTAAAGATGCTTGTGCAAAGACTGTGAGAGGCACCTGGTTAGAATAAATGTTCTGGACTGATGCCAGCAGTCAGGGAGCTTCTGGAAACCAGAAAAAGTGCAGTATACCTGGCTGGTATTGTGGCGTGACTTCTTAGCTGAGATGGAGATGTCTTCTTTGGCCCAGCTATTTATGAGGCTCATTTCACCAAGCAGGAGCGAAAGTCCCAGGTGTGCTCAGCCCCACAGGTATCTCAGGAGCATCAGGAAGATCCTTGCCCACATGGTGCCCTCTTCCCAGGCCAGGCCTCTCCATTTTGGGAAGCCCCTTGTGCAAAATCAGGATGAAGAACGGAGAAGTGAAGGAAGAGAGAAAAGAGAGAGCAGAGGGGAGACTGTAGGGCGAGGAGGATCACGGGCATCCCGCTGCAGCGCAACCCAAGTGAGAAACCACAGTCAGTTGCTGTACTCGGGAACAGGACTGGGGCTGGAAACCAGTGCAATGACCCCAGCAGTAGCCTGGATGTGACACAGCAATTAGTGCTGGGTGACCAACAGCATGGTCAGCACAGCCATGGCGTTCATCGTTCTGCAGAATGGCTGTAGAGCTGGTTTGATATAACACAGTGCTCAACTTGGTTGTGTGGCCATCTAAGAACATAACTGTTGCCACTGCTGCTATTACAAATAAATAATAATCATCTATTAAAACTAGTTAGGGAATGTCGCACATCTTTAATGAATTTGGAAGGGAAACTCCCGGCAGAGGGATGAGTTTTGCGGAGTGATGGGTGGCCCTCTCAGTGAGCCCCTGGGGGACAAGCTCAACAAGTCTCCCAGCCCAGGACATAGCTCCAGAATGGTCTGTCATCAGGAAGAGGTGAGCGGGTGTCAATGTCATCAGGCCTGGACTGGGCATCAACACAGTCACACCAGGATGCTCAAGGACATTAAGATGTAGAGTATGACTGTTTTGGTGACACCATCCAACAAATCCAACAAGGCTGGGTGCAGAAGAAGCAGCAAACTCCTGATCTTTGTAACTTTTCTAGCAATTCTTCCATTAGTCCAGGCACACCCATGAAACTGCTCTTTCCAGTGCTCCTGCAAGAGAGCAAAGATTTCGCATCAACTCCTCAAAAGACGAGATAACACTGTGCTTTCAACTTGTCACACCTGAACATCTGTCTTGGCTCTTCCACATCACCCAGGAACACAGAATTAGTGCATTTCCATGCTTTTGAATACTATGTCATATGACACCTTCCCTCAACCAGTCAAGATTCATCTCCAGAGCAACTGGGGGCTTTGCCCTACTGGTTTTGCTGTGAGATATCTCCAGAGCCTCAATGCTTTAAGGTTAGAAGCACACCTGCACCACCAGCCCCAGCATTTCTGTACCCGTGGTGCAATCGTGGCGAGTCTTTAAGCATTTTAAGGAGGGAGAGATGGAGAAAGGAGGTCCATATTTTCAGAAGAAAGAAACAATAATTCCTTCAGCAGTTTGATGTTTAAAAAAAAAAAAAAAAGGCTTGTAAGCTGCTCTGAAGCTTGAATGTCAGAAGTAGACCCCAGGGACATGGATTAAAGGGCACAATGAAGGTGAATCTGTGAAATGAGCATAACGGATCTTTGGGCGATTGTTAATAAGAACACAAAAATGCAAATCTCCAGGACCTGGTGAGACATCAGCCTGTGCGCTTACAAATACACATGTGACTCCAATCAAATTAAGGAAGATTCACACCAGGATGGTAAAAGACTGATCTGATGCCTGTTACAGCATGGAGGCCTTATCTCCTGCTGGCGGGGAGCAAGAGGTCCCTCACAGGAGCAATCCCAGTGCCTCTCCATATACAGAAAATGTAGGGAAGTGACCCTATCTAAATTTGCCTGGGTTCATGAATATCCTCTTTGGGGGCATTTGGCCACCATATGTAGCACTACCTAGAGATTCCCTTACATGTGACGACAAGCAAATTGCATGCAGTTTAGTGAATCCTGACTGCAACTACAAATAATTGATCTGATTATCTCCTTCCTCCACTTTTTTACTTGGTGTTATATTTGAATCCAGCCCAAACTCTCCATGAGGCTGAGATGCCACCAGAGGAGAAAGCTAACTATCATGCACCGGTTCCTCACACAGTAAGGGCTTTCTTCTCGCTGATCACAAATTGGGGTTGCTCTTTTGTTTGGAGTTTAGAAGCTGAAAAGCAAGCCCTAATTCCATCCTGCTCCAAGCTTTGTGCTGTGCCTGAGGACAATGAGTCATTGCATACACCCATTGCATAAAGATAAGCTCACATGAAAGTGGTTCATCAGCTCAGGACCTGATGAGAAAGGACAAATGCTTCCATAACAGTCTTTGGGTCTTGTCTTGAAGGGTACAATGTTTGAGTTCTTGAGGATCAGCAGGCAGAGGGTTGAGCCAGGGTCTCCTCAAGGCCAGGACTGTGCTTGGGAACAGCAGGCATCTTCCCACGCAGCACTTGGTTTTTGCATGTGACCTTCCACTTCATATTTGCAGACGTTGCCCTTGGTCTTTCTTCTCCTCCAAGGGCTGAACACAAGTTGAAGAGGATGATTGATAGACACTAAATTCATTATATCCTGCAGCATTTAGGAAAGGACAGAGAGCATAACTCCAGTCTCCTAAATATCTGGCTTTTAAGCTACTGCTGGTTTGGCCCAACCTTAGTTTCTGGCCCCTGAGAAATGCTGTTAGCAAAGATGGTGAAGAGGACTGAAGCAAAGGTGGAGATGTCCAAGGGCTGAGGGCAGAACCCGAGCTTTTTGGTGCACCTTGAACCCATATCCTGCCAGGATCCCACAACCAGCAGCAAGGAGAGAATGTGCCACATCAAAGTTGGTGCTGGCTGGGCTTCACATTGTGTCTCCAGAGCAGTGGAGAAGTGGCAGGCTTCCACGGGCACATCCCCTCGCTCTTTCTCTTCTGAATCCTTTATTTTTTCCCCCTTTCTCATTCTGTCTTTGCTTGCATTTCAAGGTTAAAAAAAGTCAGGATACAATAGTAAATATGTAAGATTAGCTCCTAAAATATGTTAGCAAGTGAAATCTAAAGAAAGCCAAATGAATTTAAAAAAGGCTTTCTTGAAGCTTAGAACAGAGACAGTTCTTTTGATCCTTTATCACACAATAACAAAAAAAGCACCAAGCGAGATACATATATATAATATACATATGATATATATATTTATATATGCCATGTGCGTGGGTATGCATGTGGGGGGGGGGGGGTGCGTGTGTGTGTATGTGTGTATTTTAATTCACATAGGCTTTCCTTTCTTTAAAATGCTGCAAGAAGCTTTTTTTTCTGCAGATTTCTTTTTCTTTCTTTTTTTTGATATTTCAAAGCTGGCAGTTCAGTAAATGGCTGGAACTGCCACATCTCTGTTCTTGCTAAAGAAATCAATGCTAATCCTATTACTGGCAGTTATCACCTATCCCAGAAACCGCGGCTAAAAGAAAAAAAAACCACTGAGATGTCAAAGTAGGAAAAAAGCATGGGGGAGGGGGAGAAAGCGCCCTTCATTCACTTTCAAACAGTGATTGTTTTCTTATTTTTGATCATTTTTTCCTGTTGAGAAACTAAACCACAAAAAAAAAGAAGGATAAAAAAAAAAAAAAACAACCAAAAAAAACAAATCCATGCTCAAATAACATTAAGGGCCTGATTTAAACCTACGCACCCACACGTAAAGCCAGGCAGTGCTGAGAGACACAGTGCCGAGGTGTGGAGTGGGGTTCCGAGGCTGGGGATGACAGCACCCGGCATTCCCAGCCCTGCTGGCTGACAGCGCTGCGGGGCCGGGGGCATTGCTCGGGGGTATTGCTCTCAGAGCAGGGGGAGGCGGGGGGTGTCAACCCCTTTTTGGGGGTGCTTGCCATGCAGTGAGCCCTCCAAAGCACCCAGCTAGGTATTGGCACCAGGCGGGGAATTTCTTGGTGTTGCCATTGGCTGGTTTGATGTGGTGGCTCTGCTTGGGGCAGCCAGCTGTGGATATGGCCAGACTCCCCTTGCTTGCTCCAGATGTGATCCAGTGCCCCATTCCCCGGCATGGAACAATTCCCCGGATGCACATCGGGCTCTCTCCTTCACATCTGCAGTCGATCTCAGGGCTGAGCATCTCAAAAGGCTTGGGTAGGTCAGTGCAGATGGTCCTTCACCATCCACTTTGGTTCCCCCAAAGTTTTTTTAACATGCCTACACCCTTGCTTCTCTTCCCATGTGTTTCTGCAGCATGCTCGCACTCCTTGAGCGTCTCTGAGGATGAACCTTGAGGATCACCAACATGGCTCACACTCCTTGAGCATCTCTGAGGATGATCCTTGAGGATCACCAACATGCACTTCTTGAGCATCCTCAGGGTCCAGGTCCATCTCACCTGCCAGGGATTTCAAGGTCCCCGTTGTGATCCTGATCACAAGATGCTGAAAAGATGGAGCTCCTGAAGTCAGCTCACTTCATTGAAGGTCCTGGTTTGACCTGGTGGGTGGCCCTGCCCAGCCCACTGAATGCTTTATGAGTTTGGAAGGTCAGACATCCCAATTGAATATGTATTACCCTAAAAGCCGAGAGCAGCAGTAGTTCTTGAACCAGTGCTTCGGGAAGAGGTACCCAGCTCCTCTCCATTAGAGCACACCATCCTCCTTGCTGCCAGAAGCAAGGAGATGTAGGTCACCAGTCTGATATGCTGAGGGCAGGCTGGTACCAGCCGCACAGCTCACAGTAACGAGCAAGGAAGCAGAGCACAAAAGAAATAAGCAGATAAGAAGAAATTAAAAAACCCAGATCAAAGGCTTGGACAAGCAGGCAGCTGGGTGATGCTCTACCTAGCCACAAGTCGATGCATTTCCAGGCACATTGGCGAGCATTTCCACAGCACATCACTCTCACCACCTATACCACCATGCGCATCCCTTCCAACCTTCTAAGCCAAATTTCAGTTCATTCTGGGCACTAGCTCACCGTCACTGAGACAGCAGAGATATTTGGAGCCCGCTGGAGGTGTTTTTCTCCATCTTTAAACTCGGATGCAGAGTTAGGACCGATTTAGGCTTTTGAGAATATCTTGTGCAAAATTAGTTTACAAACCCTGGAGAAGGGATGGAGGAGCCACTGGATGCCACGAGAGGAGGGAGCAAAACCCAGGCAGCTCATTTCTGATGTTATTTGCAACCAGCAAAACCAAACAAAGAAACAAAAAGCAACAGAGAGGAGGAAAGTATTGGGCTTGCTGCTCTCTGTCCTTTGGGTAGTTTGTAGCTCCTGCTCCTGCGTGTTCCCAGCCTTGTTCTCGCCCTCCCTTGCCCAGCAGACTCCACCACATCCACCTCTGATGGTCTGGCTGTGCATTTCCAGCGGCCCTCACTGCCAAACCCTGCCCACCACAGCGTGGCTTCAGCAAAAGGACCAATGACCACCTAAGCCCAAAGGAAGCCAGGTGGGGCAAGGGCTGCGGCACGCATCCAGGCCCCTGGGCTCTCCATGGTTGGGGTGGACACAGCCCAGGGTGGAGGTACCACACATGCAAGTGGGGAATAAGTGATGTACGGAAGAAAATAAAAAGGGATATTAGAGTCATATGGGGATAACAGCAGGCCATTGAGATGCTCAGAGGTGACAGAGGGAGAGCAGATATGCGCAGAGCTAATGACACCTTGGGACAGATGAGGCTGTGTGTGGCATGTGACAATGCCGGGGATGGAGCAGAGATATCTCCATCACAGGGTGCGGCGGGGAGCAGGCAGCGGCAACGCTGGATAACAAAGCAGAGGCAGAGTTTGAAAAGGGAAGCGTAAGGATTTCTTAGTGCAGAGAAAGAAATGTGTAAAAGCAAGCGGCTGGGGTTTCAGGGGGGATGGAGGCAGCCACGAGGATAGGTGCTCGCTTGCTTGTGGTTGGAGGTGTTAAAGGAGAATAATTATTAGACTATCCCAAACTAAAATTAGTCCTACTTTGACTCAAAAGCAGGGAAAAACATCATTTTGGTCTCCAGATTGCTATGAGATTCTTTCAGGGTTTCAGTACAGTTGACGGAATTTTTAGCCAAGGCTATTCTTTGATGTGGGTGGGGAGAAAATGTTAACATTATGCCAAGGTATCATTAAAATAACCTAGGAGTATCAAAAGATTTATGGCTTGGGGTTTTTTATAGCAGAAAGTGGTGATGGAACTAAACCCATAGCTTGCAGTGACGGAAAACGCAGCCCTCAGCTCCAAGTGTGTACAGACCCAGAGTCCCCATCACCGTCCCCTCAGCCCTGAGAGTGGTGCCCAGAAGAAAAGAGAAAATGAGCAGATTTTTATTTCCTAAGAAAGGTTTTCTTTCCCTGCTGGAGGATGTGGTTGGGTGAGCCCTGTCTTACCCCCTCTCCTGGGCTTGCCCATCAGCAGGAGGGTGCAGAGAACATGATGTCCTATTTCTGATGGCAGATGACGGTGGGACACAGGCAGTGCTGGCAGGTGGACATTAGGAAGGTCCAGGGTATTCCCATCCTCCAGCTCCAGCCAGATGGAGGGTGTGAAAGCAGAGACAGACCAATGCATCCGCACAGTGCAGGAGAGGAGCTGGGCACTGCTATGGGTGGCTCAAGTTGCGGGGAGTGAATCCTACCCAAAGAATTCCCCGTCTTAAAAGCAGCAGTTTAAGGATTTTTTTTAACAGTGGGGCTTTTTTTGCCTTGTTTTCCATCTTTATAATGAAGACCAGGTGCTCAGCTGAAGATCCGGCCTGGACTATTGAACATAATCAGCTATACTACCAGAAAATGAAAGCCTGCGTAATTAGAAGCATTATACACTATTTATACGATACCAGCTCTCTCCCGGTATCAATATTTGGCAATTCTCCTCAGAACTGTGTGGGTTTTATCCACTTTTGTAGTTTGATCAATAGGAAGATGGCCCTACTGCAAGCACTGAATTTGAAAGTCATAAAGAACTTCCTAATTAGGGCTGCTAATGAGGGACAGAAAAGGAAGCCGTGTGCCCCAGCAGCCCTGCTCCCCCTTTCTGCCCAGGCTGTGCCGTGCCCCCATGGGACAGAGCCAGGTTGTCCCTGGGGGACCTCAGGAGGGCTCCCATCTCAAGGGGTGCAGCAGGAGGAATACAGAGCTTTTAGCAAGGTGGTTGATAGAGAAACCCAAGTACCTGCTTTCCTCCCTTACAGCATTGCATCTTTTAAAACAGGATTCCCTCATTTGCTGGGACGCCTTTTAGCTGCAAGCAGCCATCTCGATGACTTGTAACCCTCGGGGAAGAACAAACGCACGTTGCAAATTCATGCAGAGTTTCTGCTTGACAGAGGCACCTGGCGAAGTTACCTGCCGGGATATTTTCTTCCAAACTCAGCCACCGTTGGTCCCGCGTCCTACTGCTCCAGGGACGGGTTGTCGCTGCCTCCCTGCAACATCACCCCATGGAAGTGATGTTCCATCACTGCCCAACACCTTCCCTCACTGCCCAACACCGTCTCATCATGCCAAGGGGTCTCCCATGGCAAAACCAGCCCGTTTCCCATGGGACTTCAGGGTACCCCCTCCCCGAGGGCTGTGCATGCCACAGGGCAGGTACTTTGAGGCAACTCCCCAGGGAAAGCCCCGGCCAGTGGATGGATGGGGCAATGAGAAGTCCTCTGGGGATGTGGGAATCATTGCTGGGGGAATATGAAGAAAGGCTGAGGGATCTGGGTCTCTTCAGTCTGCAAAAAAGACGACTGAGGGGGGACCTTATCAATGCTTATAAATACTTAAAGGGTGGGTGTCAGGAGGATGGGGCCAGGCTCTTTTCAGTGGTGCCCAGTGAGAGGACAAGGGGCCACGGGATCGAACTTGAACATAGGAAGCTCCATCTCAACATGAGGAGGAAGTTCTTTCCTTTGAGAGTGGCAGAGCCCTGGCACAGGCTGCCCAGAGAGGTGGTGGAGTCTCTGTCTCTGGAGAGATTCCAAACCTGCCTGGACACGTTCCTGTGCCACCTGCTCTGTGTGACCCTGCCCTGGTAGGGGGTTGGACTGGATGATCTCCAGAGGTCCCTTCCAACCCTACCATTCTGTGATTCTGTGAATAAAAGCCAACATTTTGCAAGGGAAAGGGAAGCATCTTTCCCCCCAGATTCCCAGCAAGCCATAGCCTGAACGCCAAGGGGAGGAGAGGTTGTGCTGGGCCAGCCGCCTGGTCTCAGAGCCCAACCACCACAGACTTGGCCTGTCCCTGTATGGTTTCATGTGTCCCACTCCAACGCCACCCCCAGTTCCTCCCCGTGCACACCTGAGCAGCAAAGCTAACGTGGAGAGGCAGCTCCCTCCTCTCCATCCATAGCAGCGCTCTCCCAGAGCCCCCCTCCATGCCCACCCCCTTCTTTCCCTTCCAGCCAGACTCCTGTCAAGTTGCTAATGTCTGCTGATTAAAGAAGCCTTGAATTTGAATAGTGAGCAATAAAGAGAGAGGGAGAGAGAGAGGGAGAGGCACACGGTCATCAGCACAGAGTGCCCTCCGGGTAGCAATCAATGGGAGCTGGGGATGTACCAGTTTGCAAGGAGATGCTCCAGCTGCACACTGCCCGCTCGCAGGTTTTGGGGAGGGGGGACCATGAGAGTAGTGGGAAGATGTGGGGGTGGTTAATAGATTGAAATGCTCAGAGACCTGAGAAAGTCTTGTTTTTCCACCCAGCGTTGCTGACAGGCTGTGATCCCACCACACTGTGGTCCCACCAACGGGTCTGAGCTCTGGCTGCCGTGCCTGGGGGGGCAGCCCCTCACCCAGCGCCAGGTCTTGCTCTGCTGGTGTCCTCTTCAAGGGTCAGCTGTCCTCCGCACAACTTGGGGCTCCCCAGGTGTCCTGCAAACGTGGTGCGCACAAACGGCACCGTGAAAAAGAGTGGGGCAGGGGCTGAAGGATCTCCAGAATACAGTAGGGAACATGTAAACTGGGCAGTGACCAGCCATAAAAAAAGGTGCTGGGGGGGGACACACCTCCCCCAAATCATTATCAGGTTTCTAGTTGTGCTTACAAACGCAGCGGGGAGGAGAAAGCAGCTGGTGGCAGGCACCGGAGGGGACTTTTGGGGATGCTCCCAGGTGTCTCCCCCCCCTTGCAAGCCACCGCCTGGATGCTACCACAGAGGTCAGACCCTGCAGCCGCCCAGGGAACTTGCTTCCCTTCCACCCTGGACACCCGACACAGGCAGTTTTTCTGAGCAAACTGCCATCTCTTTGAGATCTGGAGATGCTTTCCCTGCCAGTGACAACGACAAGCTGCTAAATGGTGTCAGCGACCGTCTGTCTGAGTCCTGGTTAAAATAAACCATAATTTTAACGCCAGTGGCATTTCACCACATCATCAGCACGAGGCTGGCTCAACTCGGGGTTGGACGTGCCTTTAATTATATAAATCCAAATAAATAAAATATCAGGCCCTTGGGCTCATTGCGGAGTGTGGCGCCTGATAGGAAAGCACTTAAAGGCAGAGTGGTTTTGGGAAAAGGCAGCTTGCTGTGCCGCGGAGGGGAGGAAGGAAAAGCGATGCTGAAAGATCAAACCCATGCATGGAAGTCTGAAGGAGATCAGGAGCTGCCAACACAGCCCATAGCCAGGAAAGAAATTCCCCCAGCTCAGAAAAAGAAAAAAAAAAACCCACAAGCAAAGACTTGGGAAAGGAGGCTGCGTCAGGGCAGGAGCGTGTGGAAAACACCCAGCAGCCACCCATGACAGGGACAGGGATGGAAATGTCCATGCACCTGCACGGGGCTGGCAGGAAAAAATCGCTTACCTGGAAATTAAAACAAAACAAACAAACAAACAAAAAAAAGTTGGGGTTTTTTCAGTCTCTTGAACTGCTTGCTTCAATTCTGCAGCCTCATCCTCAGGGCTGGGTTTGCACCAGGGCAGCAGCGGGAGTTGTTTGGTTGCTTTGGTAACGCAGGGCTGGCTCATTTTCAGTCATTTTACACCTAATTCATCCAAACCACAGGAAAAATTGTTATTGCGCTGGTCACCCCAGTGCCCAGCTGAAAACCGGAGCTGCTGGGGGAATGTCTCATGGAAACGTGGCTGCTTTGGCTTCTTGCTATTGCTGGCAAATATTAATTTATTCAAATCAAAATCTCCCAGTCTAGAAGAAGGTAGAGGAAGAGGTTGTAACTGTATACGCTCTTTCTCTAGGCTATTTTTTTTGACCACATGGTCTTCCAGCATGGCCCTGCAGAGCCTTGTGAATCTTCTTTAAAAGCCAACATGACCATGCAGTACTGATTGAAAAAACGAATTTTAAAAACTTGAATCTAATTTCAGAATTACCTCAGTGAAACATTTTGCCTTTTTTGAAGGCGGTGAGCAGCTTACCAAAGCCACCAGCTAATTCTTCAACTCCTCGAGACCTTGAGCGAAGAAGGTTGGATGTGTTTCCAGGAGATATGCATTAGATCCGCTGCAAACTATTGCCCCAGAAGTGGGGGGGGGGGGGGTGTCACTGGGGCAGGAAGGTGGTGACAGGGACCGCCCCATCGGGTGGCCATCGAGGTTTTGTCAGGCTGTGACACCTACGGGCCTACAAGCAGGTGAAATGTTCATCAACCAGCACATAATTACCTTATCTCTGATCTTAATTTCAAACATTTCTCCATGAAATGCCGTCCATTTACCTTTCCACTCCTAAAAATTTTGTATCAGAAAATGGCACAATGTCATATTTATACTAATTGGATATTCTGGGTTTACTGCTCACTCCATTGGCGGGAAGGGGGAGGGTTAGAAACCACATAATATAAAATATAAAATACATGCTTGTGCACAGTGTATAATTTAATGCATGAAATACACAAGGTCTTCCAGCATAGAGTGTTTTAAACAACAGCATTTTAGCCTCTAAAGCACAGCGGCAAGGGAAACGTTTTCCGTGCTCAGTTTGTCTGCTATTGGAACATTTGTTTTTTATTCTGAATATTTCAGCACATCTATTTACCTGGCACTATATTTAGTACCACAGTACCAAGATGGCATATATAAAGATTCAATTGCAATTCCCATCTGATGTCCCTTCCCTCTCCTTTTTACCCCCTTTTTTATGTCCGCACTCTGAATTCAGCACAAAGTTGGTGTGTTTAATTTAAAAAGAAGTAAAATGCGCCAGGAGACGCCTCAGACCACTGCAAATCACCTACTTTATAGAGGCAGTAAAATTGTGTATCGGATTAAAAGTGATGCTGATCTGAAATTTATGATAACTTTTAATGGCATTATAATTTTTTTTCCCTGTGCGCTCCATCACTGAATCGTTTGGATGCACAGTGCAGCAAGATGAAATTTGTAAGGGAAGAACATTACATAGGCAAGAACTGAGGCCGGGCGGGGGTGGGGGGGTGGGTGGAGAAAAGGCAGTGGAATAATGCAAGAGCCCCTTTTTCAGCGTGGGGAGGACGCTGCCATCCCCTGCTCCCTGCTGGTGGGTCGCCACGGCACCAAGGGGTGGATGTGCTGGAGCCGGGGAGTGAAGTGTCACCCCCAATAAAAGGCGGTTATTTAGGAGAGCACTGGGACCGAACCATGCCAGGTGTCACTTGCAAAGGTCTACTGTCACTTCTGTCCCTGCCCGGCATGAATCAAGGATTCTTTTCCCTCTGCGAGGCAAAGACGGCAGTGGAGATGTCCACCCTTTGGTTAAATATCTACCCCGAGACCTCACGGATCTCCTGCCACCTGCACAGCTCTCGAGCATCTTCTTACTCTGGTCTACAAGGCAATCTCCAGCCAGCTCTCAGCACTGTCACAGCTTTGATAGCAGAGATTCGCAGAGAAAGACCCACTAAAAGTGCTCTGTGTAAAGCTCCAGGTTTTTAAAGCCCGGCTTGATCCTGTGGTTGGTGGTAGCATGGATCCGACCCTGAGGCGTTGGGATCCAAGGGGTGTGCAGACCCAGGAGGGCAGCACCCCACCTTGCACCTGAGCGATGTCTGTCAACGAGAGCCCTGCTGCCCTCCATCACCCGTTTAGAGGCAGAAAAGGGACTCTCCAAACAAGCAAGAGGATGAGATACAAGCACCAAAGTCAACAGCAGTCTGCCTGACATCCAGGTGGAAATATCCAGGAGCCACACAACGGAAGGATGAGGGGAAATGCCAAACCATCAGGTCATTACCCCAGTACCACCTACCCGCTGCCCAGCCAAGGAGGAAAAGCACTACATGGTCATGTAATTAAACACACTGTCGTGATCACACCCACAAGCAATCCTGGAATCAGCCTTTCCCCGACTTCAACTTGGCAAAGCAACTAACATTCTCTAACGTAAGCATAGAACATAATACGTTAGTCACACTGACATTAGCAGAAATTGCTGAGGAAGTGTATGCATACACTGAAACAGTGAGATTCTTTATTAACAGCCACAGAAAACTGAATCCCACTATTTCAACTAATAAACATATTTGTGCAAGAGCAAACCCACCTGTCAACAGTTTGGAATTCTTCAGGAGAAGCATCTCTGCATTCAAGGAACCAAGATGCTGGCACTGCAACCACTTAAGGGAGGTGGTGGGGAAGCCGGGGGATGCTGGAGGACAGGTTGTTCCAAGCAGACATCTGGCAAGAAGGAGAGCAGCTCTACAGGGTGAACGTGGATCGTGCAGGAGGGGAAAGAATGCAGGGAAAATTGCATTGATACTAGGCGTATGCAACCAGATGTCAGCTAAAAATCTCTTTAGGAATAACATGGAAAGAAACCTGAATTATTTATCCACTGGCCATTTGCTTTGTAGAATATAAAGGAGAAGAAACCCAGTGGTTTTTCCATGCCTCATCTCCCAGGACGCTATATTTTGAAGCAAATATCAAGGCAGGGGTATTGCTGTGCTAAAAGAGATGGGGGTCTGGGTGCAAGCACAAGGGCAGGTGAGACACCAGAGATTTAACAGCCCGGGGGATGGTGAGCCTGCTCTGCCCTGCCACTGCCTCGATTTGCAGTGGGCCGTTTTGCAAATGAATTTGCCAAAAATGTGGAATTGTGTTGTCCACTTGGGCTCCAAGCTAGTGGGCCCCCCTGGGACTCAGCACTGAAGGGGTTTGGGGAGCCTCCTGCCTCATTCTCCTGGACACCAGCGCAAATTACCATCCATGTCAAATTTTGGGATAGCATCCCGGGTTTGCATTGCTGCCTTCAGCAGTGGGTAGTGAAACTTCCATTCTCCCCTCCTTCTCTGCTTCATTTCTTCCCTCTCCTCCTCCAGACTCTGTGATACTCCTCCACAGCAAAACATTAACTGCTGTAAGTGACTGTTTTTCTGTATTATGTGAAGTCAAAAACCTTTTGAATTGTATTTTGCAGTGAACCTGCCTTTGAATCCATGCGTTTTATCATTCCATAGCAACACATATAATTTCAAACAAACAAGTGAACGAACCCGACAATAATGGCCTGAATCTCTTATCAGTCGGTTCTACACTGGCGTAACTCCATAAACTTCAGTGGAATTAATCTTGATTTACACTGTTGGGAGAGCAGAAACAGGCACCGTAAATAGCTATATACCAATGCAAGACACTTGAAAGCAAAAGCAGTCGCACTAGAATGCCTGGCAACAGATGAGGATGAAGGCATAAGAAAAGCTCTCCTGGTGGGGCTAATCCATGGGCACATGGAGAAAGCCAAAGCACAGTGATGGAGAAGTTGTGCCACCCAGCCAGTGTTGTAGAGACCATGATGCTACCACAGAGAGGCCCATTCATCACACATGGCCCTACTAGTGGCCTACTTGGTGACACCAAGACATGCCAAGTGGGGACACAGCCTCCTGAGGGCATTGCTGTTGAGGTAGGACGGACCGTGAGGAAGCAGCTGTGGGTTTCACACAGAGGAGATGTTGGCTGTGTGGGTTTAGAAAGAAGCCCAGGTCTGTATGTCCTCCATGGTCATAGCTGGAGTTGATTTGGCCGTGGATGTTGCGATACATCACCGGCACTTCAGGATGCCTCCACAGCTGAGCTTGTTACTCTCACTGAGGCCACTGGCAACGGGGCATCTAAAAAATCCTTTGAAAGCTCCAACATCCCCCATCAGAGGCGTGGGCTTCCACAGTCCCTGGGAACGTTGAGGAGATGTGACTGCCCCTAGCTCCACCACGAGTCCATCAGACAGGCAGTGCCGTCCTTTTAAACACCTTGTGGGAAACAGCACCAGAAAACATTTAAGAAAAATAGCTCTCAAGTAGACAAGGTGTGAGGTCAGATTTTTTACACCATGTTGCTTACAGAATGAGGACATGACTGATCTAAAACAGGGATCAATCACTCGAACATCAGTGTCAACTTCTGCAAAATCTCATGACCACCCCACAGCAGCTGGCAGCTACTGCGTTCCCCTGAACAAATTATCTTTAACAGGGTCATTTAAAATTTGAAAACCAAACTCATCAATTCAGTTTTACAGTAGCAAGCACAGGCAGGTGTTCATCGTACAACAAATGGGAGGACATCAAATGGATTGTGTCTCATGCCTGATAATTGTCCAGGCAAGAGTCGGGGTTCAAGGCATCACTTCTCTCACCTGTGATGGACGCAACCCATTGGCTTTGCTACTCATTTACTCAAAACCATCGCAGAATACTGATGACAAGGTAATGTTCAATTTTTGTCCAGGATAACAT
Source organism: Alca torda (assembly GCA_008658365.1). Taxonomy (NCBI): domain Eukaryota; kingdom Metazoa; phylum Chordata; class Aves; order Charadriiformes; family Alcidae; genus Alca; species Alca torda. The sequence goes on along the minus strand of CM018081.1, from coordinate 28,214,245 downwards.
TATTCATTTTTACTGAGATTGCACTAGTTAGTTAGGACTTCAGGAAAGTATAGAGGATAGAGTAGACCACAAGGAAGAGGTGGGATCTGCCACAAAAGAGACAAATGAAACATGTAGCCTATGTGCCCTCCCAAACATTGCAGTTGCTGCGCTCCTGACACACGCCTTGGGAAAAAATCCAGCCAAGAGGTCAACACAGCCATGGGGCAGCACCTGGGCTGGGATGGATCCTCAGCCCCATGATGGGCCCCTGGGTGAGGGACCTGCAGGGAGGCTGGCACCAGGGATGGCCCTAAGGGGGCACCTGAGCGCAGAGGCACCCGGTCTTGCTGAGTGGAAGCTGAGCCTGGACCTGGCTGAGGACCACTGCAGTGCTTGCAGGGGAGTCCACAGTAGGCTGTGCTGGGCAGGCAGGTGTCCAAAGGTGCCCAAAGAGGCATCTCGGGTTATTTTACTGATCCAAGAGTCCCTGCCTCTTGGGTCAGTGGTAAATGACGTGGTGAATGTCTGCATTTACCAGGGGATACCATTTACCAAATGCCCAGGGGATACCTGCTCCTCCGTAACGTTGCTTTGGCTCCTTGCAAAGTGTTAGCAGATCCCTTTGCATGCTTCAGCATCCTCCCATCCCCATCTGTAAACCATTTCCTTTGTCCCCCTTTTGCATTGCAAGTTTTCCATGGAAAAAAAACATATCTTGGATTAATCAGTACAAACAGCACCTATTTCTTAAAGCTTCAAGTTCTGCCACAATATAAGAAGAAGTCCAAGGTCCCTCTTTCCCTCCTGGGTGTTGCCACTGTGCAACCGTAGCAATTCAGCTTGGCAGCTGGCCCCCACCCAACCTCAGGAAGATCAAAGGGTGGTTAAGTAGCAGCCCAGGCTTTATCCAGTTGCTCTTATCAATCTTCATAACAAAGAGAAAACAACTCGACCATCTCTTGTGGGAAATAAATTGAGTACACTTCTGTACTCGCCTAGGGTCTCGTTTTGTCAAGAATTAGCCCTATTGATGAGGCCCAGGTGAAGAGCTCCAGAAGCAATTAAAGCGAGTGCTGTACCTCGAGGCGTACCTTGATAATATTTCTGTTCTCCTCCTTTCACTACGTCCCTATCTCACACTAGCATCAACGCGAGGTGCATTAGAGATGATGCTTCATAAAGGAAAGCTGCACTTCACACCGAGAATGTCTTGATCCAAATCCACTTCAATTAGCAGAGTGCAGGTCCCAGGGACTCCTGGGCAAGCTGCAGGTGTAGAGATTAAGACAGAGGGATGCCTCGGAGTCAGGGAAGAGGATCCAGGGTGGAGTTTGCTCTATTTTTACATCCTCCATTCCCCATTTTGGCCACTTCCCAGTTGCCCTGCCAAGACCATCGAGCCGAGGAACTGCCTAAAGATCGGCTGGAAGGCCCAGGTAATATATTCCCAGCCCCATCAGATCTGTCAGAGCAGACACCAGATCTTCGATCAACGAGATCCAAGGCTTAACCTCATTTAAACGTTTTCTCAACAAGGGTCAAAACTTATCTGTCTGCTGAGACACCCCCCCTCCGCTCTTACACCTGGAAAGGAAACATTCTGCTGTTAATTAATTCATTCAGATGAAAACAGCAAAAATGTCAATGTAACAAATTAGACGCTCATTGATTATTGGCTTAAAAAAAAGAGCTAATGGTTCTGTTCTGGAGAAGGGGGTTAGGCAGGTCTTTAAAGTGATACAGTCATGCAATACTTTATTGCTTATACAGGCTCTGAATTTGGCACTTGGATGGTAAAAATGTGTTTAGAAATTCTCTGTGTCTCTTATTGCCTTTTTCTGTTAGGATAGCTCACAAACGGCTGGTGCGGCTTTCCTCTGCCATAATACATTGTGTGGACCCAGCCCAGCTCCTCTTTGTTGTTGTTGCTGCTGCCTGGGCAGCTGGGAGGGAACGGTGATGATTTGCAAGGGAAGCTGTGCAGAAGCAGGCTGCTCCCTGCTCCATCTTGTTCTGGTTTGAGGAACCCACAACAATTTATTGTCATTTAGACAGTTATTCTCTCACCCGATGACCCCTCCACACCCAGGAAGGGGAACTGGGAAAAAACAAGGAAACCCGAGGACTGAAATATAAACAGATTTAATAGAATAAGACTAGATAATTAACATTAATAACACTAAAGAACTAGTATTGCTCCCGATACCAATAGAAAATACACAAGGACTGTTCCCAGCCCATTCCATCAGCAGAAGCCGTGCACTCCCAGCAGGGACAGCCAATGTGGGACCCTGTGAACGCTGCGACTTCGGGAGGAAGGGAAGGGTTCAGGGCTCTGGCACCGAGGCAAGGAGTGCTCAGGATGGTGGCCAGCAAGGAAGAGAGAACTTCACAGCAAACTTTCTAATTTATACTGAATGTGACGTTCATGGTATGAAATAATGCTGTTGGCAGCTTGGGTCAAGTGTCCAGGTCTCGCTCCTCCTCATCCCTGCACCTGGCGAACTCGAAAACACTGAGACCTTGAAACCCCCATACCAAGTAAATATTTCCACAGATTCAGACACTAGAGTCTTCTAAAAATGCAGTTTTCCCAAGCATCAGAAGAGACCTTACTAAAAAGTTAAATTACTGAAAGAGAAATTAGTCCTGTGTCGCTCAAACCGGGACACATTTCCAGGGGAAAAAGGCCACCAACGAACATCATACATGAGAAGCATCCAGAGACCAAGGAGCTGCACATCATGGAGCAGCAGATGACCCCACGGGCCAGCAGGTAACTGAGTCCTGGAGGAAACCAGCTGAATTCACTGCTTCAGTGTCCTGGCTTGAGGTAAAACAGAACCCAAACCTTGACACTCAGCTACGACCTGCCCCAGGAGCAACTGAAGGTTACCAAAGATTAACAGAAGCAATTTATGGTCAAACATTATGGAGCTAAAGGTTCTGCAGAGGCACAAGTCTAATGAAATCACAACAGAAGACACCATCTGCCAGCAACACAGGAATGTTCAAATTGACATTATGCCATCCAGGTCTGACATTCACATGCCAGCCCCAAACAGGATGAACAGCATCCCGTCTTCTCCCTCTTCTTCCCAGGCTCGAGTTGTGACTTTGTTCACATACAAAACGATAACAGACAGCAGCAGAGTGAAACAGAAAAAAAAAAGCACAGATGTTCTAAATTTGGTACGAGGTGCTGGGGTAGTGACCGAGGCAGGATTCAAGGGGTGATTTTAGCAACATACAATGAAGAACAATTCAAGGCAACAGCAGTGACATCTGAGGACTCTGTTTTTAAAATGGCAGTGTGGTCACTGTGAGGAGTTGATTGAAATTGTGTATATTTTAATCAGAAATCTGGATTGTGGATTAAATTTTAGAAAGAAATCACATAGCACTATTTAATTAATCAAGGCTTTAAGTGACCTAAATGAAAATAGTCTATAATGATAACTCCTTGGCTGGCTTAAGTCAGTTTGTACTGATATTAGGTATTCTATTTCCTACACACTGAAATAATAACAATTAGTTCCCTACGTAGAAAAGTCACTTTGCCCTAGTGAAGCACATTTACAGCAACTCTGAAAATAAAAAGTGTGTTTAATGGCACAAGGCAGAGCAGTCAGCCAGTGGACAGTCTTGCAGCCTGGAGGTGACTGAGGCCATACAGAAGGGTTGTAACCCCAAAACTGATGAGCCCTGAGCACAGCGTGCGATATGGTCAGCCACACTGTATCGTCAGAAAATAAACATCCACATCCAACAGCCACTCCTCATGTTGTCAAGAGCCCCCTTTCAACGAGCTTCTCGCTGTTTAGAGTATAACCCAGCATCTGCGGGAGTAGGAAGTTTTGCCTTTGCTCAGAGAGCGAGGGTTGAGCCTCCTCAAGAAGAAAGTCAGCACAGACCTGCGCATGGGGGCATCTCCATCACCTTCCTCCCAGAGGGATCCTGTGCTGGTGCTGCTGACAGTCACGGATGGGTCAGGAACCCCCGTGGTCCCCTCCTGACACCCAGTTTTATAGCGTGCAGTCACACGCTATTCTACTGCCCCAGTGCATGCAGCTCCCACACCATACCTCACAAAACGCATTTGCTGCCTCAAATGGTTCTCTTTTGACATGTCTTATTTTTACCTGGCTTTTAAGAAACCTGTAACGTGTTTGCTTTCTCTGACAGCAATAGGAGAAAACAACAAAAATTTCTCCTATCAATTCCAGCCCCCTCTGAAAAAAGAGCATGACTACAGCCTAGTTTATAACTACAGCAGGCATGTCCTAGGGTAACAAGGATGTGATGAAACACACGCTTTACAACTGAGTTTGAAAAAAAAAAGGAAAAGAAAGGCTACATTCAATGGCAGAAAAAATTGATTTAACCACATAAAATATTACAAGCAAAAATCAGAGGTTAGAAGTAGAGTTGAAATGCAAACCATTACCTCCATTATCCAAAACAGGCTGTTTATTTACAGCTAGAAACTGTAGAAATGACTTGGCTTAATCGTAATTAAAACCTTTTGGTATCTTTAGAGCACCAGAAGTGTTCCACGCAAAGGTAGCAGGGCCATGAGGCGGAGGAGATGCTACAACTTAGAAAAAGGGTATCTTGGGCTGCAAGGAGAACAAAACAAATCCCTGACGAACATGATATTAGGCTAAAGAACAATTCCAACTGTGGCAAGAAAAGAGGGTTTGTAATTGAATTTGCAAAAGGCCATACAGCAAAACTAGAGCTAAACTATTTGCAACATACATTAGCTGAAAGAGGCATTTCAAGTGAGGAAGGATCATCTGGCAGGGAAGGCGCAGAAGCTGTCTGAGCTTAGTGCCTAATTTTGCCTCAGAACTGGTATCAAACAACCCCCTCCATCTCCCTGGGACCCCGCTGCCCACCTGGGAGCAAGGGTGAAGCTGGTCCCTGCTCCCCGGCTTTTGCTGGGCCGTGTGGACATCCACACAGATGGCAATTTCCTCCTTGAAGGGCCTGTGTGATGGACCTGTTGGGATCAACAAAGGTGCAAGGTATCGATGCAGGAGGTATCGATGCGAGGAGTTCTTGCAAACGCTTATGAACATCTTCCCGTTGCTGAAATAAACTCTTCAAGCAACTGTGCTGCTAAGAGAATTGCTGAAGGCAGACTCCGTGAGAGCAGAAAACCTTCATGGAGGGGTCAGGAGCTTTATTTTGCACTTATACAATCTAAAAAGCAGGCACATGGCTCCAAACAAGATTACTTGAGCTCTACCACATTACAGAAACCTGCTCTTTAACACCAGAGACTCAGCAGCCACAACCCAGCCGATCTCCCCAGGACATCAGCTAAAGCTCAGAAGCAGAGAACATCCCATCCATACCTCCATCCGTGGCCAGACCACCACACAGCCCGGTGATGCACTTCTGCGGTGCTCCCAAGTGACCTGGGATGATGGACAGCTTTCTGGCACCGTAACCCTGGTAGCTCCCACGGTGACATGCTGCCACCTGCAACCTCGCTGCAAGGGTTTCCCTGTGCAACAAAATAGTGAAGGTGAAGAGAGGTGAAAAATACCAGGAAATGAGTGTGCTGAAGATGGATTCCAGAGCTGGGTGTTCCCTTTGTTCACCATGGTCGGGCCACAGATCCATGCGGATATTTCGGCTGGGGCATAGTATTTCCTCACCTGCACCAGGGTAAATCAGGCAGAATCCCTCAGCAGCCTAGAAACTGTGGGAAGGAGATGCGGATGTCCGTCAACCAGCTTCTTGTTTAGAAAGGCAAAGGAAAATGAATGAGCACAATAATTTAGCAGTAGTCAGAGCAGGTCAGGATGTATGATGAGATGCATCGCTCTCTGAGTTTGAAAAGTCTTGCCTGTTATAGGCATCATTTTCTTCTGTTGCCAAAGGTAAGAGACAAGTCCTTCTGGTGAGCAACTCTACCCACCAAGGGACGTACAAGGGAGACAGGAGGTGCACAACATGGCTCGCACTAACATGATGTACTCCCAAGAAATCATCTTCGCCTTGTCCTTAAGTACCTGGTCCCTCTAACCTGGCCTGGGCAATACAAGGCATTCAGGAAAAACATAAGTATGCCAGTTGCATCTGCACATTAAACCAAGAATAAAGCTTCAGCTGGGGCTGTATCCAATTCTTTGGCACCACAAGGATGGGAAAGGACGCACGGATGGCTTGTTCACTAACCCACACTCTCCCTGCCAGAGACCTGTGCCAGAAGTTATCAAGAAAGCTGCAAAATGAAAGCATGATATGTTGTGGTAATTATGTGTGCTTGGATATATTTTTTTTACAAGTGTTCTGCCTTTTACTAAATATTCTTTAGTGTTTCTGTTGTCCCACTGCAGCACAGTTAGCTGTAAAAATGATTGCCTCGTACTTATTAACTCTATCAGTGCCACAGATGGCCACCCCCAGGGCAGCTGCAAGAGGGATGAAAATAGCTATGAGGTTTGGAGGGATCAAGGAGGCCATCTGGCAGTGGTGTGAGGGAAAGTTCAGTGCCATCAGTGAGTAATTGGTGTCTTTTCAAGGGTGGCAACTCTAACATCACTCAGTGTTTGCTCAAAGTAAGTTTTTCCCACCTAAAGTAAAGAAAAACGGTTCTTCAGATCCCTCCAAAAGAGATGCATCTTTTGGATGTGCCACCCACTCCTGACCAGCATCTGTCATTGTCCCCTGTACCAATTACACAGGTAACACCACATTTGTAAGGAGCTTTGAAAACTCCTTCCCCTGCATATTAATTGTCATGTCTTTGAATAAACACACAAACCCTGTTGACTGGAGATGCGTAAATATTTACAGGGCGTGCCCAAGGAGGGTCAGAAACTAATATATCACCTGAAGGAAGAATACCTGCTCAGCGACCGTAAATACCTGATCTCGCATTTGCCCTGAGCAATTACAGTTAAGTAACTGCAATACGAGCACATATTTAAGTACTTATGCAAGGAAAAGGGGCTGATGACCTCGATTATATTTGCATTGTGTTTCCTGTTGTTAGCACTTCCTTGGCGGAATTGCTGCAATACATCTTGGGACTTCAATTTCATCTGTCAGCACCAGGAGGCTGCAGCCAGCCTTTGGAGAGGTCCGAAAATGCTTAGAAGTTGAGCTGCATTTCTTCTTGTACGGCTCTTCTTCCCTGTGTCTCCATGCTGCCTTGTCGAGGAGATCAGCAGAAGCAAGTTCGCCGCAAGTCGCCTCTGAAACTCAGGCATCATCCTCAGCAGATGAACAACCACAGCTTCAACTGGTTGGCTCTGTCGAATGGCTATGCTGAAACAGCACTTTTCAGAATCGCTTGATTACTGTTATTTAACCGAAAAAAGGGGGGCTTATAACTTTCCCGTTGCAAACAAAGCTGCAAAAATTTCATAGCTGTACCTTGGGGGAGGCGACATTTTGTATTTTGCAGGTAGTTATAAATCTAGCTATTTGCATATGATTTTTTCACCTGAGGACTCCATGCAGGTACACACCCAGAGAAAGTTAAATGTCATAAGATGAAAGACTAAGAAGTTGTTAAACGCAATTAATTAGGGCGTTTGTTTTCTCATGCCTAAGCCTGGAGAGAAGAGCCTCAGCTATAGAATCATAGAATTGTCTGGGTTGGGAGAGACCTTTCAGATCATAGAGTCCAACCATCAACCTCACACTGACAAAACCATCACTAAACCATATGTCTAAGCACCACGTCTGCCCGTCTTCTAAATCCCTACAGGGATGGTGACTCAGCCACTTCCCTAGGCAGCCTGTTCCAATGCTTCACAACCCTTTCAGTGAAGAAATTTTTCCTAATATCCATTCTAAACCTCCCCTGGCACAACTTGAGGCCATTTCCTCTTGTCCTATCGCCTGTTCCTTGGGAGAAGAGACCAATCCCCCCTGGCTACACCCTCCTTTCAGGCAGTTGTAGAGAGCGAGAAGGTCTCCCCTCAGCCTCCTTTTCTCCAGGCTAAACAATGTACTATTGTACTACAGGACTATGTACTGTTTCCATGCTATTTTGCCTGCTTTATTCAGTGCCCAGGATGCCTAGGTTGGGAATGGCAAGGTGGTTTGCAGATGGCATGCTCAGCCTCTTTGTAGTTCGTTTCCAAGGCAGAAGTTCCTCCGCTTCTGCCCAGAGAACATTCTTCATGGTTTGAGGTTGTCTTCACAGAACTATGCCCCAGCGCACAGCAGATAGAGCAGGGGGTTCCGTGAGCCCTTCCAAGAGCCTGTTGGGTAATTCTCTCTTCCTTGCCACCGAGCTGAGGTTTGACTTGCTTTAATTTGAATGAAAAGCTAAAAAAATTCAAGTGTTGTTACAGCTGGTTGGGGTGACTCAAGCTGGGAGGGATAAATGTTCACCTTCCCAGCTCCAACTCGGCTTCCCGGGCAGACCCCATCCCTTGTCGCTCCACGAGGCACCTCTTTTCCCAGCGTGGGAACAACCACTTAGAGCACTCTGTCCTGAAACCTGAGTCCAGCCTCAGGGGAAATTAACACTCCCACTTTTCTCATTAACACAAAATGTTCTTCTCCTGCCAGCTCCACCAGAGCAGCGCACAGTGCCACCTCCCAGAGGGCTAGCTGCAATAGGGTGATCTCCAGATGCCAGGAGGTAAGAACAGCCGGACCTGCTCAGAATGGCACCAGTGTCTGGTACAGTGTCACCATACACCCACAGATGCCAGGAGGAGATGCAGAAAACCCCAGGACAGGCTGCCGTGGAATAAGCTTCCTTAAGTCCTGGAATGCGGAGGTTTATATCTTTTGGAATGGCTTTTTTTTTTTGTGTAACATAACTGGAGAACTTGGTTGCAGCAATATCTTGGGGCAATGAATTCCCTAAGCTATGTATGAATTGCTCAAAAAAGTGTCTTTTTATCAGTTTCAGTTCTGTTGCCTTTCAAGTTTATTCAGTGTCCCTTTGAATGAGACACTGTTGTAATTGTCTAAAAAATAAATTTGATTGCCTGCTTGACCTTCTTTATGCCGTTTATTACCGTCATTTCATTTGCTATTCATTCTCTCCTGGGAAAAAACAGAGACAATATTGTTACTCTAGCCACACTTGGAAGGATTTGTATTGCCTGTCTCTAAGCCTTTGTTGTTTTCTTGTTTCATTTTGGATGTGGTGCAACCAGGACTTCACATCGGCTTCAAGGTGGGAACCCACACTCAGCAATGTCAGTGTCAGCTTCTTCCTGCTTTTGGACACTATGTTGACCTATCTGTTGGCACCAAGTTTGGGGTTTTTTTTTAAACAAATCACAGTGTCTTGCTCCTTTTTGTCATCAGGAAAGCAATAGAGAATAAATCAGAGAGCACTGCAGTGATCCTGTACCAGTCCTGCACTGTGAGTCACAGTGCAGATCTGCTCCCATCTCACAAGGTCCTACGGAAGATCGGGAAAAGATACAGAGAAGGGTAACACTGTCATGGAAAAAGATCTGGGAAGGCTTCTTGTCCTTAAAATTATTACACAAATGACCTGCAGAATTGGTTAGTGACCTGCTGAGTCAGGAAGACTTGGTCAGAAGAGAATACATAGGCATAGATCAGTAACCTTTCTCTAGAGCCAGAGCCTGGGCATAGGCACTGAAGCTGGGGGTCAGCACAGCTGTGAGACACCAGCTTTCCCTCCCTCCATGGGCATTACCTTGCACTTGCTGATCCCAGTGTCATTCACCAGGGTGGCGTCCAGTTCCCCTGTTCTGTTGGGTCTTCTGAAGGTCAGCGAGGTCCAGGGCTGATTGTCCAACTTCATTATGGATGCCTGGAGTGTCAAATACTGATCAAGAACAGTCCCGCTCCAGCATCCTACTCTCTACTAACACTGAGTGTCAATCACTTCTTCCAATCTTGAAGTCCACTTCTCAATAAAACTTTATCCCTCGGTCCATCACTGTAGGGTACCTTAGCCACCTGTTTGACTCCTGGTTTGGTATACTTAAAGTCTTCTTGGAGCTGCCTTGTTTTCCTTCATGCTAACTGGTTTCCCATGTACTTTTCAAAGGGTGTTGCTTGGTCCTGCTTTTGGACACTATGTTGACCTATCTGTTGGCACCAAGTTCAGCCTTGCTGGGTAGCCATTCCCGGCAGCATCCTTTGAGTAGTTTAAAGCTCAGTATGACTGTGCCTATCCTCCAGATGCTCATGTGTCCCAGTAGGCCTGCTGCTGAGTTCTGCTGCCTTCCTCCCAGCCGCACCCACAAGGACTTACTACCGTTCATGTGATAAATGTTGTGCTGAGCAGAACTGTGTTATCATCGCCATGGTTTACCGAGTCACTCACAAGCTATTTCCAAAGCTGGCCCCCTTCTGTTGTTTTCTTATTTTCCACCCAGACACAATACTTCTTCCTGGTCTTGGTTAGTAATGAATGGTCTGAAACAGCAATGAATAACCAGGCTTCTGCAGGGGGGATATGGGATGGGACGCAATCCAGGACTTGCCGAAGTACTTCCCTGATTATTCGAAGGAGTCGCTGTTCAATGACAGGCACAAAGCCCTTCCTCTGTGCTGGGTGCATTCTCCCTGCAGCACTGGGAGCTCTTGCCAGCCTGAGAAATGAGAGTCTGGGACTCAAAAGAAGCAATCTTTTAAAACATAAATGGCCAAGCTGATTTACTCCCAAATACGGAACAAGAAAAAAAAAAATTGCTGTTGGGCAGGGACCACGTTTGCCAAGTTTCAACAGAGCAAAATTTTATAGCAAAGTTATAACCACTTTAAATACCATTGTCTGTTTATAATGGGAAAGCTGGCAGACTGTGAGCTAAGCCTGCTCTTCCAAGTGATGCTTTACCATGATGCACACTCCACATACACGATAAGTTGAAGATCCATCTGACAAATTTTTAATTCACGTGATAAACCACATAAAACAAATCCTTAGCCACTTCCGCCATGGTTTTCCCAGATCTAGGACAATTCCAGAATTTCCTCCGGCAGTTCACTCCCCTCAACCAGTTGCCTCACTTCAAAAGCAGTCTGCCAAAGCCACTTTTGTTGCTTCCCAAGGCTGTGAAATTCCCTTCCCAAAGGAACCACAAGTAGAGGAACAGCAACAGTCCTGAACTCCTGCTCAGAGCCTTAAGAAAAAAGAACACATAAATTATGGATAAGAGACCATACCCCGGGGAAGCCAAATTTGAATGTAGTATTGACAAAGTCCTAATATTAGCAATAACAGAGGGACATTTCAACGTGTGTTACTACTGGCTCTTCCTTGGAGGTGCTGGAGATGTAGACTAACTGAACCACGTTTGCAGAAGAGAGCACAGATTTAGGTGCTGGTGTTAAATGCCCCTTCTGAGGTGTCTGGAAAGTGCTAAATCCAGCCACTGTTTTCTGAGAAAATCCCTTTGGGGCTTTTCACTTGGGGACCCCAGAACAAAGCCAACCCCAAACAGTTTCTTCAGCAAATCTTGGCCAGCACAACCAAATCCAACAGGGCGTGGGATGCAGAAAAAAGAAATCCAGTTATGTTTGCATGGACTAGCTTCAGTCCTCTCTTACGTTGCTCCTCTGCTGTGTTTTTTATGTCCCTCTGGCAAGCTAAGCCGTACACCAGCTTTGTAACAGGGAGCTGGGTTTGGATGGGGCCTCCCATACCATCCCAGCATAAACAGGGTGAGGCAGGGCTCAAAGGGTGGTGGCCCCCAGGCACGATGGAGCTGATGAAGAAGAGCCACCAGCCCGTTTCTTCTCCCCAGGGCCCGAGCCTGGTTGGGTTGCAGCGTTGGAGCATGTGCACCTTTCGGAGATGCTGCTGGGGTGCAGCCTCCAACAGCCTCATTTGGGAAGTTCATAGGGAAACCGAGAAAGCTGTTGCAAGCCTCCTGCTTCGTTTGCATTCATTTCCTTCCCAAACTCTCATTACGCAAAAGAGAAAGAGAGAGAGAGTGAGTGCATTCAAGTGGAAATGGTTGGAGTGCACTTAGAGGAATTTAGCCAAAAGGAAAAGGATAGATGATGGTGGCTTTTTTTAATTTTTTTTATTCTCTCCCAAAAAAAAAAAAAAATCCTCCAGAACTTAAAACTGTTTTAATCAGCTGAAAAACATACGTGGGCTTTACAGCTCTGAGACAGCTTGCACAGGCTCTGATAAATGCCTATCGCTCATTTGCATACGCTAACAGCTACACTTTAATCAGCCTCCTAATCCCTGATGATATTAATGAATTTTTTTTATGCGCTCTCTCTCTTCTTCCCCCCCCGCTTTTTTTTTTTTTTTAGTATCATGTTTGCTAATTCAAAACCGATCAGCGGCTTCTGTGTGCCTTTTTTTATGCAGGAAATAATGGGTGAGCTTGGTACTCCTGTTATCCTGCTCTCACAAATAATTAAGACTACAAAGGGTACAAATCAGTCTGAATGCACGGCACAAAGGCTCAAGCTATGCAAAGGTCTTTTTCTCTCTCTCTCTCTTTTCTCTCTCTCTTTCTCTCTTTTCATTTATTCTCTTCTTCTGACAAGAGGTGGCTTAGAAAGATACTTAGCAAAGCAATGAACTGGTCACTCCCAAAAAGCAAGAATTTCCCAGCCATTTTAAATGCTCGTGATACACATATGGACTTTATATTTTTTTGAATGTTAGCTCTCTCCGTTATTTGGTGCATCCTGCTTTTGGGGGAGGAGGCTGCCTGCTGGAGAAATCTCCCACTGAAATGTTTTACCTTTGTTTTGGTGGTTCTGTTTTTCTCCTCGGGAGGGCTTGGCATGGGAGGATGCTACAGATTTTGAGGGCGGGAGACCTCAAAAGGTCTTTCTTGCACATGCGGTCACAGGGGAAAGGAGCAACAGAACAAATGAATCCATTTGGTGTGAAAAACTGGCTGCATGAGCCCAAATGCAGGAGAATTTATCCAGCTTCGGAGCAGATCAGAAGCTCTAGGTGCATTATGGTGTTAACCCAAGCTCCAGACCACCCAGAGACCTCATGTGGACTCCCAGCCCATTAGGCAATTTCCTTCTACATTGGCCAAGGTCAACCGAGCTCCTTCAGTCATCCAGACCCTTCCCTTCTCCTGTCCACCTTTGGGTGCAACCATGAAACTTCAAGGTGAGGTGGAGTTTGTGTGAGACTCACCACAAGTCACCTCTACAACTCTACCAGAGTGACTGACCTCCAAGAGATCCTCCATTTGGAACACCTTCTCACCTTGAAATTAAAAAAACCTTCTGGATTGTGCAGAGAGCATGAAACATATTGCTCCACAGATGAACAGGAAGCCAATAAAAGTGCTAGAGACTGCGATTAACTTGCCCAACCAAAGATGACCCTCAGAAATGTGCTTTCTCAGTACGTTTGGTGACAAAGAGAGGGACCCAAGTAATGCCACTGGCCATAACATTGAAAACTACTGCTAAAGTTACGTAAAAATTATGCACCGTATGAAGTCCCACTGACACTGAAAGACAAGACAACAGCTGAACCTGAGTGGGTGACAAAACGAGACACACTGAATGCATACAGAAACCAACCAGCTTGGTCAACAGAAAAGAGTGACTTTCATTAACACAAGCAAAATAAGGATTTGAATAAACCAAAAAAACCCTCTATGCAACATCTAAAGGAAGCCTGCAGGCATGCCTGAAGTGTGCAAGTCTAGTCTTCCACATTCAAGAGGATTTTCATAATAGGAAGCTGGGTGAGGTTGATGGAAAGGATGCAAACTTTCACTCAGTAATTCTTGTAGGAGGTGCAAGCAAACATCTCTGTAGGCTGGTCTCAGCACTAAAATATTGTGCCCAGACCCGAGAGGATTAAGATGAGACTGAAACAGCAAAAGATGATCCAATATTTAGGATGACCATGAGCATTGACAACACAAAAACGCTTATGTTCTCTAGTAATGCTTTTAGCAGCTAGTCAGGTGAGGGCAGATGAATTAAGGCAGGTAGAAGTATTCAACAGCAAAGGAGCTTGCCAGCTCCTGGAAAAGCTCAGACCATCTTTGAAAACCTCTGACCAGGACGTTTTTGGGGAAATCATGAGAATATCCATATTGGTTTTCCTGTTAATAATATTGGTACTGCAGCAATGAGAGAAGGGTACTCACTGATCAAGGCCCCTTGTGCGAGGTTTGGTCCAAAAGCTGAACATCATGATCTCTCCCTGAAAAGCCATCCAGGTAAACTAATATCTTTTGTTCTCACAGTGAAGGGGCACTGCTGAGTGTTCCTTGCAGATAGTCCAAAACAACTGAAAGATGACTGAAAATAGAATCAGATTTGGTGTGAAGAGAAACTGTCAGAGAAGCATCAACACTGGAACGTTCTGAGGTTAACAGGGAGCTTAAGACACAAGGTCATTTTAGTCATGGCTGTCTTGCAAGATGATATCCGAGCCACTGGCTAAAACATGCCAAAAGCTATGCTTGCACTAAAGCCGGAATGCCGGCAATTGTTTTAGATCATGAGTATTTTCATGAATATGTTTATAGGAAGAATTCAATCAAGGTAGAAAGAGACGATAAAGCACTAGGAGCCATAGAGCAAAATCCATTGTAGAATGAGCCACCTGGACTTCAGAAAAATGTAATGAAATTGCAAAAGTACTCATTAAATGTGAAATACAGGCCCAGTAAGGAGCTTAGCAGATATGCTTTCAAGAACACCTATAAATAATGAAAGCAATGAACTGCAGGAAGAGGAGTTTGAAGTAAATATGAGTCAAGTACTACCCATGTCTGAAATGAAATTTGACAAGTTCAAACAAGTAACACAAAATGACCCAAGTTGACAACAGTTTGGGGAAAGTAATTCTACACGGATGACCAAAGAAAATATCAAGCCAGTGCTGAGCATAAAAACTTATTGGGATTAGAGATATGAAATTGCTGCAGCTGATGGGATTGTGCACAAAGAACACCCTGTCATAATACAATATCAGCATGAGGTCAGAAATACAAAGTGTTTTTCAGAGTCAGAAACCTATAGGGTACTGCGGAAAGAAAAGAGGTGTGAGGGCCCCAGGTCTGAATGCTGCTGTCAAAAGGAAAACTGATGTCTTCAATATAGACAGGAGCCGGGCTGATGCAAAAGACTCCCTGACATTACCTGAGGATGTGATTAGAGCAGATCCACATTAGGTCTACGTCTCCGTGATGGTAAATGCAAAGTCTCAGCCAAAATCCTCAAGTCCATCTTCAACTGGCACATACCTGACCAAGAAACACGTTGCAGATCTCTGTTTTCTGCTTTTGGGATTGGAGATGACTCAAAGCGAAGCACAAACTCATGTTCTAGTG